>BLSH010250014.1:202641-225418 GCA_018402905.1 Glandirana rugosa
TAAAATTCTGGACTAGGACGTAGGACTCTATCTAATGAAATGATGACGACAGAATCTCTAATTTCTGCTATCTGTCCTCAGAGCAACAGCACAGACAGCAGTAGTAAAGTAATCTATCTCAGGATGCAGGATCAGGTCTTAAAATGTCTCAAATCTGTCCCTCACGCAGTCAGCTACCTTTCCCTACACTAACCCAAGGAGCATGTGACTGCAGCACTGTGACTCCAGCTTATAAAGAGGCTGGGTCACATGATGCACCGGCCAATCACAGCCATGCCATTAGTAGGCATGGCTGTGATGGCTTCTAAGGGCAAACCAGTGAAACACTTGTTGATTGGCTGCCCTGCAGCTTCTCAACACGTGGAGTAAAATAGCAGAACCCCGGACCGAACCCGAACGATTTTTGAAATGTCCGGGTTCGGGTCCGTGCCACGGACACCCGAAAGTTCGGTACGGACCCGAACGTTACAGTCCGGGTTCGCTCAACACTAGTCCCATCTAAAGTCTTCCCAATATATGGTATTATCATCTCTGTTTTATTGTATCTTTACATTATCTTCCAATGGTTGGATCTTTATCAGCCAAACAACTGTCCAATTTGTATTCTCCCCTATCTATAGATTCACCATCGCAGTTTTATCATATCCCCCCTGTATCTTATAAAGCTTCAATCTTCTCTGTGCTGGGCAACAATTGGCTCCATCAGTAGTTATCCTCAGCTATGGGATCACCATCCAAGTCTTATTGAATCCTATAAAGGTCGGATCGTTGTCATATCGAGCAAAAAAAAAAACAAAATTGCATCTGTAGTCTCTCCAATCTATTTGATTACCATCCCAGTCTCATTGTCAATTTTCTGTATTTAACAGTGGCTGATTTTTCATTGTATCAGGCAAAAAATTGTCCCATTTACAGTATAAAGGCTTCATTGTGTTAAGTAAAATTGTGCTGTCTATAGTCTCTATTATATCCATTCCATTTTCATTGCATCTTATACAGATTGAATCTTTACTGTATTGGGAAAGAAAATTGTCCATCTATAGTCTTGTAACTTCTGTTCCCATTCCCACTGTAACACCACTACAGTATATTATATAGGTTGAATTTTCACTGTATGAGCCAGAAAAGTGCCTGTTTATAGTCTCTCAAATCGCCAACCCATTCTCATTGTATCTTTATCTCTCGTTATTGTCCCATCTATAGTCTTCCCTATCTATGGGATTACCATCCCAGTCTCACTGTATTTTTATAATCTCCCTAATCTATGAAATCACCATTGTTTCTTATACAGTTTAAATTTAATCTTTTCCATATCAGGCAACAGTTTGTTCAACATTTAGTTATCCCACTCTAGGAGATCACATTTTTATCTTATAAAGGTTGAATTTGTACTGTAACAGGCAACAATTTGTCCCGTCTATAATCTCGTCAAGTCTGATATCACTGTGCCATTCTCATTGTATCACAATAATATCATATGAATGTTGAATCTTTGTGATATTGGGCAAAAAAATGGTCCCACCTATAAGCTCCCTAATTTATGGATCCGTCATATCACCAATGTATCTTTTAAAGGTTGAATGTTCACCATATTGGAGAACAATTTATTCCATCTATAGTCTCGTCACTCTTGGATTGCCATCAAACTCTCATCCTATTAAATCATATGATTAATGTTGAATATTTACCATATTGGGCAAAAAAATGGTCCCACCTATAATCTCCCTAATCTGTGGATCCATCACCCTGGTTTCATTATTGCTTCATCTATAATCTTGTAATCTTTGAGATCACCGTTCCATCCTCATTGTTTTACCATCCATAGCTGTGCAGTAGGGTGTGCACCCCAAAACTCAAACATGCATGCCTTTCTCTGAAGCCACAGCTGCACATGGCAGTGAATGAATGGAAAGTGCTCTGTGCTCAGTGGCTTCCTGTTCATTCACAAACTGATGCATAGTAAAAACAGTATTCATTTAGAAAAGGAACTATTTACTAGCCCCTTCCCCCGCTCTCCATCCTGAAACATCCCCGCAGCAGCTGGAGAGAAAGGAGAGGAGGGAAGCCAGCAGCACTGCCGGGCGGGGGGCCAACAAGGGGGAGAAATAGGGGGAATCAGCAATGCAGATAGTGATTAGGGTGTGCCCAGGCACATCTGGCACACCCCATGCGCACGCCTATGTTACCATCCTATCATATAAAAGTTTGCTTTTCATCGGATTGAGAAAAATGTCTATAGTCTCTAGTATACCCATTTCATTCTCATTGTATCTTATAAAGATTACATCTTTATTGTACTGGGCAAACAAATTGTCCATCTATACCAGGGATCTTCAAACTACGGTCGTCCAGCTGTTGCAGAACTACATGTCCCATGAGGCATTGTAAAACTCACAGACATGACTAGGGAATTGTAGTTCCTGAACAACTGAAGGGTCATAGTTTGAAGACCCCTGATCTATACCAATGGTCTCCAAACTGTGGCCCTTTGCTTGCCAGTATTCGGCCCATGGGCCACTTTTCCTCCAAATGACACCAATGATGGACCACCATTTCTCCCACTAACATCATTGATGGCACACTATTCCTCCAATACCAACGATGGAGCACTATTCCTCCAACTGGCACCTATGATGGGACACCATTCCTTCCAGTGACACCATCAATGGGGCAACCTTCCTCCCACTGCTAATAGGGCACAATATCTCCCTTTCAAAATGATGATGAAGCAAGGCTTACTCTCACCAGCCACAGTCTGGCCCCCATAAAGGGACAGTAAACTGGCCCCTTACTTAGAAATTCTGGAAACCCCTGATCTATAGTGTCATCACTTCTTGGATTACTATCCATGTTTTCTATGTTTCTACTATCCCATTCTCATTGTATTACCATTGCATCAAATAAAGGTTGAATCTTTGTTGTATTGGGAAAAAATTGTCCTGTCCATAGTCTCCAGGAAAGCCATCTTGTTCCAACCATATTATTATTATTGCATCCTGTAAACTTTGAATCTTCGTCACATTGGGTGAAAAGTCTTCCAGCTTTTTTCTTATTTGTTTATTAAAGCCATCACTGCCTAATTACCTAAGTTGTATAATTAGTCATTGGTGTCACACGGGGAGGATATTGGCTGTGTTTCAATGTTTATTGACATTGTGATGTTGTAGGAGTAGTGCGCAGTAGGCTGCGGTTATTGGTATTTTTGGTATGTGAACAATTTGCAATGTTTTTGTTAGCAAAGACAGAGTGATAACATTTCTGCCATTCTCCATCTTCTATTCATCACTCCACCGCTGTCAGGAGTTTCCACACTCTGTCCCAGCACATTCCCCCCCACGCTGCACCTGTGTTATTGTGCAATGCCAGGGGGTGCAATGAGAAGAGATTGGGAGGGTGCAGTGAATATGGAGGATAACCTTCATGTGTCTGTGTGCAATACTTTCAATATGAAGGTCAGGATCATGAGAACATGACCTCCAACTAGGGGGTTCCAAACTCACCTTAGAAGGTATTATTTTACTGAAGGAGTAGTGGATGCTTTCCAAAGACTTCCAGCAGATGAGGTGAGTTAGTTAACAGTAAGTAAATGTAAACATATTTTGGGCAAACATATACCTAGACAAAAATAAAAAAAAACAAACAAACAAAACAAATGAAAAAATAAAGCCCAAAAAAAAGGGACAGACTTGATGGTCTTTTTCTGCTGTTAACCTTCTATATTTCTCTATTTCTATGTTTCACAGACACGATTCCATCCATTTTTTGATCTGATTGTCAGTAAATCATAAACTTATAACACTCCAGGACAGCCTTTTTCAACTAGGGTGCCTTGAGGTTTCTTCAGGGGTGCCTAGGCGAAATTCCTACAAATGGCCCAAAAATTGTATACAAGCCAGCAGGTGGAAGCCTGCATTTTAGTTACACAAAGCCACAGGTTTTAATTGTGCAACAATTACGACTTTGCAGACACTGGCATCCTAACAACCAATGACATCATCAGTTAAAGCGGTTGTCTACCCTGTGAAAAAAAAACCTGCAAGACAATAGCATAATGAGCTAGTATGCACCGCAAACTAGCTCATTATTAATTACTCACCTTGAAATGAAGATCTGACCAGGGTGCTCGGTCCCCTCTGATGGAGCGGACATCTTCCCTCGGATCTTGCTTCCGAGTACGCGGCTCCGGCGATGTGACTGGCCTTTGCCGGGACATCACAGCGCATGCGCCGGGACATACACGACACATGCGCAGTGACGCCGCAGCTGCTTGGAGGGGGAATATCTCCTAAACCGTACAGTTTAGGAGATATTCATTTTACCTACAGGTAAGCCTTATTTTAGGCTTACGTGTTGGTAAAAATGGCCCTAAAGGGTAGACAACCGCTTTAATAGGGAGGTTGTCTGTTGCCTCTACAGCATCCTTGTTTGACCCTCCTTTGCCCCTCTCCCTCAGCACTGGGGTCACATTAACTGACTGATGGAGAGAAACTGAGGGAGAAGAGATCCAACAGAATACTAGTCAGTACCAGTGTGCAAAAGTGTATTTGCTTTGGAAGAATAAATCACTTCTAGCGTTGAGCGTTGAGTTTGCTACATGCGGATATTGCTGTATTATGTAAAGCTATTAGATTTGTTTTTTACATTGGAGAATGGGGTGCCTCCAGATTGTCTATAATTTTAAAGGGTGAAGGAGTATGGAGAATAGGGTGCTCTGGATAACAAAGAGGCTTTAACAAACAGTACATGGCTGGCTCTTGAAATGTGATTATTGCACCACAGCAGCACTTCAAAAGAGGGAAACACACTCTTTAGGAAAAACAAAGCAGAGAAGAAGGCGCTTCTAAGTGCAGTAATAAAACAATTTAATGACAAGGAAGGGTTAAAAACACTTACAAGATGGAAGTGAAAAACAGGCATATCAATGAATCCATAACGTCCAGCAGGATGCCCCCTGGGAGTAAAGACAGCTGCAGGTGGAAGTTACAGCCGACCAGCGGTGGGAAACTCTTCTCTCTGATCCATGCTGTCAAGACCAGCATGGAATCCAGGCAACCGGACGTAATGTCAGAGTGGGCAGAACATGTTTCGGAGCATGCCCAGTTGCTCTTTCTTCAAACCAATCAACCATGATTGGCTTGAAGAGGGAGCACCTGGGCATGCTCCGAAACATGTTCTGCCCACTCTGACGTCCAATGATTGGTTTGAAGAAGGAGCGACTGGGCATGCTCCGCAACATGTACTGCTCACTATGACGTCACTTCCGGTTGCCTGGATTCCATGCTGGTCTTGAACAGCACAGCCCTCCATCTTGGATCAGAGAGAAGAGTTCCCCACCACTGGTTGGTTGGAACTTCCACCTGCAGCTGTCTTTACTCCCAGGAGGCATCCCGCTGGACGTTATGGATTCATTGATATGCCTGTATTTCACTTCCATCTTGTAAGTGTTTTTAACCCTTCCTAGTCATTAAATTGTTTTATTACTGCACTTAGAAGCGCCTTCTCTGCTTTTGTTTTAGGGTGCGTTGAGATTGTCTATAATTTTAAAGAGGTTGTATCTCTCCCAATGTAATTTTTACCTACAGGTAAGCCTATAATAAGGCTTACCTGTAGGTAAAATGAATATCTCCTAAACCTGCACGGTTTAGGAGATATTTGCCCTGCATGCAGCCGCTGATGTCAGCCGCGCATGCGCTCTGATGATCCGGTGGATGCTGCCGGAAAATCATAGCTCCCTGCCGGAACGAAGAACATGCGGGAGTGACGTCTCGCAACTCCGGCCACTCACAGTGCCGGAGCCGTGGAGCTGGAAGAAACATCAGGGACATCATGTTGGTTTCCTCAGCGCTGACCGAGTTGGGCTGTGGGGGCCTTGTTCTAAGGTAAGTATTTCATAATGTGCTAGCACATTATGCTATTGTCTTGCAGGGTTTTTTCTTTTTTTCCGTGGGTATACTACCGCTTTAAAGGGTGCCTCGACTGAAAAAAAGGTTCAGAAACACTGCTCCAGAAGCACCTCTCAACCTTTTTCCAAAGGAAGAACCATTGAAATAACTTTTATTTCTCAGGGAACCCCCTACTAAATAAAATAACTATAGCTTACAGTACATTAGAGCAGCCTTTTTCAACCAGGGTGCCCAGGCACCCTGGAGTGCCTTGAGGTTTCTTCAGGGGTGCCTTGGCAAAATGCCTTGGCAAATTGCCCCACAATTGTACACAAGCCAGCAGGTGGATGAAGCCTTCCTTTTAGTTACACAAAGCCACAAGTTTTTATTGAACATCATTACAACTTTCCACCTGCCAACCTCCTAAAGACCAATAATATCATCATGTGATAAGGAGGATATCAGTTACCTGCATATCATCCTTGTTTGACCCTTCCTTGCCTCTCTCCATCAGTGTGGGGTCACATTAGCTAAGTGAGGGAGAAGAGAAACATTGGAATACTAGTCACTACCAGTTTGCAAAAGTGTTTTTGCTTGGAAGAATAAATCACCTTTAACGTTGAGTGTCCTACATGTATTGATTATGTAAAACTATCAGAATAGTTTATACATTTTAGAATGGGGCACCTCAAGACTGTTCATAATTTTGGAGTGTACCTCAAGATTGTCAACAATTTTAAAGAATGCCTTGACTGAAAAAGGTTGAGAAACACTGCATTAGAGTAATATGTAACTTGTAGATAATGTAGAAAAAAAGAATAAATATGGCATAGCTAGAGTACCAGAAAGCAAGCGCAGACAGTGGATATTGTAGTGGAAATTGGTGGTCAGTGGCCTCTCTTATTGGTGGTAAGTGGAGTAGGGCCCTCCAGCAATGGTGGTCATTGAGGAAGGGCCTTCTAACATTGGTGGTAATTGAACGAGGACCCCCAAAATTGGTGGTTAATGGAGAAGGCTCCCCAACATTGGTGGCCAGTGGAGAACTCCCCCCTAACATTGGTGGTCAGTGGAGAAGACCCCTCTAACATTGGTGGGCGGTGGAGAGGGGCCCACTGACATTGCATGTCAGAGGAGAAGGGCCCCCTAATGTTAGTGGTCAGTTGGAAGGCCCCCCCAACATTGGTGGTCAGTGGAGAAGGGCCCTCTAACATTGATGGTCAGTGGAGAAGCTCCTCCCCCATCCCTAATATTGGTGGTCAGTGGAAAAGGGCCTTCTAATATTGGTGGTCTTTGAAGAATGGCCTTCTAACATTGGTGGGTTATGGAGGAGGCCACCTATATATTGGTGGCCAGTTGAGAAGGCCCCACCTAACATTAGTGGTCAGTGGAGAAAGCCCCCCCCAACAGTGGCTGTCAGTGGAAATCCCCCCCCCCAAAAAACAAAATTGGTGATCAGTCGAAAGGGGCCCTCTGACATTGGTGGGCAGTGGACAGTGGGCCCTCTGACATTGGTGGGCAGTGGACAGTGGGCCCTCTGACATTGGTGGGCAGTGGAGTGGGTCAGTGGGGTAAGCAACCCCAACATTGGTGGCCAGAGGGGATGCCCAACCCCCCCCCCCCAAACACTTGTGGTCAGTGTAGTCAGGAGATCGATCTGTCACTTCTCACAACTCATGGAACCCCTTGGAACCTCTGGAGGATCCCTAAGGTTCTGTGGTACCCAGGTTGAGGAAGGCTTGTCTAAAATGTGTTAAAATGAGCAAATAATAATAAAAAAACACATACGAAATTAGCAAAAAAAAAACACTCAAAAAAGGTTTTACCTTTTTCATTCACATGCGTCTACATTCAGGAAAATATCTCTTAAGTAAACAGGATAGGCAAACACACAGAGATCTACAGACTGTCCATAAACAGCTCTATCCGGTTAATTTTCCGCAAGGGCTGAGAAAAAAATACGTTTGTAAATAGTAGTGATTTTATGGCATGCATCTAACTATAACCCAACCAAAGAGATAGACAGTAATCTGCCGCAGCATTGTTCCTATTACCGAAGCCTGGTTAGATGATTGCCCCTTCAGTGCCGGGCACCACCTCCACTTCAGATGGTCGGTGCTTTTTATTATTTTTTACATCCACACTACAGACTTGAATTACAGACAGAATTTTTTTGAAGGACCTCCCCAAACCACATATTTTCTGGAAATGCAGGATCTATAGAATTCTATAGATCTATAGAAACGTTGTTCTGTTCATTCTTAACCTCCCACCGTATTTGTGCAAATACTTTATATTCCTTTTATTAAATTTTAAAACGATATCACACTATCGAGTTTCCCCCCACTCCTTTTGGTGTACTTTGGAGCTGTAATACTCCTTAGGAGGCTGTAGGACGACCTTCCTATACCCCAGTGGGCAGAGGCATAACTAGAACCTTCAGGGCCCGGTGCAAGAAATTACAAAGGGCCCCCCTGACCCCTGGCCAGGGCCATTCACTCTTCTCGCTGATCCTGGGGCCCTTTACTCCCATCACGGGTCCCTTTATTACGATCACAAGTTCTGCAGCGGGGCCCCAGCCATCTTTGGGCCTCCCCATGGTGGTGAAATGCCAGGGCCCGGTCGCAATTGCAACCTTTGCAATCCCTCACTGGTGTCAGTAGTTTTTAATTTTTATTTTAATTTTATTATTTTTTTACCATTTCATCTTATTTCTTTTACATTTTTTTTAGGAGCTCTGTTGGGGGGCTTTGATGAGATATCAGGGGTCTAAACAAACCTCAGCCCTCAATCTCCATCTGTGTAACCTCAGCTGCACAGAATGAATGGACAGGAATAGCTGTGCACCAAGGCTCCCATTCATTCATTCAGAAATGGAAGTATAGTAAAAACAGTTTATTATGCTTCAGTTATAAATGAACCAATTGGTACCAATCAATGACTCTGTCCATTCAGAAAAGGAAGGAGCTGGTAAATGACAAATTTACTGACCCATTCCCATTTCTCCATCATGACACATCTTCTACAGCAGCTGGCAGGAGAGAGGAGGGGGTAAGACAGCAACTTTGTGGGGGGACCAGGGAAACACACAGGGACCCTGGGAACAGCAGAAGACAAGTAAACTGGATAGAAGGGGCGGTGGGGGCACCATATAGAGGAAGCAATCTCCTCCATTAGGAAGAAAATGGAGGAGATTGGTTCCTCTAAATGCCATCCTGCCATCCCTCCTATCCAGGTGTACAAGGGAGGCACACGGGCCCCCTGGAGCATGGGGCCCGGTTGCAATCGCAACCCCTGCAACCCCTATCGTTACGCCCCTGCCAGTGGGGTTCCCGGTCCTGGGGAATACCGCGTACATCCTGGTAATACAGATTTGATCACTCCAATCAGGAGGAAATCCATATAGAGGATCATAGATCTCCATCCATCCACCATACCTCATCCGGGGACCCGGGCCAGGTGAGAGGCCAACGCGCACTTTGCGCTTACTTCTGGTAAGCTGCTACCTTATATTGGTGGAGGTCTCACACTGTGGTATATTCTGCTTCACGTGGTGCATCCACGTCTTTGATGATTTGGACTTAAATGTTATAATTTGCCCCACGAGAATATTTTTTCAGCACTCATTTAGATTGACTATTACAAAATAATAAGCAGTTCACATTGTATATGCTTATTTTATTTTAATCATATTTTTAGCCATCTGATAGTCGCACCTGTGCACCAAGGATATGCACGTAATAGTGATTCTTCTTGGACTTTAATACATATACTGCTATACTACTACTACAGGATGGGCCATTTATATGGATACACCTTAGTAAAATGGGAATGGTTGGTGATATTAATTTCCTGTTTGTGGCACATTAGTATATGTGAGGGGGAAACTTTTCAAGATGGGTGGTGACCATGGCGGCCATTTTGAAGTCGGCCATTTTGAATCCAACTTTTGTTTTTTCAATAGGAAGAGGGTCATGTGACACATCAAACTTATTGGGAATTTCACAAGAAAAACAATGGGGTGCATGGTTTTAATGTAACTTTATTCTTTCATGAGTTATTTACAAGTTTCTGACCACTTATAAAATGTGTTCAATGTGCTGCCCATTGTGTTGGATTGTCAATGCAACCCTCTTCTCCCACTCTTCACACACTGATAGCAACACCGCAGGAGAAATGCTAGCACAGGCTTCCAGTATCCGTAGTTTCAGGTGCTGCACATCTCGTATCTTCACAGCATAGACAATTGCCTTCAGATGACCCCAAAGATAAAAGTCTAAGGGGCTCAGATCGGGAGACCTTGGGGGCCATTCAACTGGCCCACGACGACCAATCCACTTTCCAGGAAACTGTTCATCTAGGAATGCTCGGACCCGACACCCATAATGTGGTGGTGCACCATCTTGCTGGAAAAACTCAGGGAACGTGCCAGCTTCAGTGCATAAAGAGGGAAACACATCATTGTGTAGCAATTTCGCATATCCAGTTGAATGGCCCCCAATGGTCAGTGTATTATTATTTTTGGCCGTTAGAATGTGCTTTATATTATAAGGCTCCTTCAATATTTAGAGTTTTTTGCAGTCATATCTCAGTTTATGGTGCTTATTGCTAATAACATCTAGCGCAGCCTTTTCTGTTTCTTATGCAAATATTTATGAAATAAATTTTAGCACTCAGTAATACAACATAATCACCAAAATCCTCTACTGAATATAAATAATAATAATAAACATTTGAGGTCATATACAAGACGTATGTATATATTTATTACTGTCATTTTGCGAAACAATGAAAATTGCTGGTACACAAAACTATAAATAGATGACTTTCACTAGAACCTTCACAACTGATATATTTAGTGATAAGGGCCAGTTCACACGAGAACGCGGGGCAGGAAACCTGCGTACTGCGTGTTTTCCCGCACCGTATTCAAAACGCGCTGCAGTTGCAATCGGGTGTCAATTTTAAATTAACCACTTCAGGCCCAGAAGGTTTCACCCCCTTCATGACCAGGCCATTTTTTGCGATACGGCACTTTTGCGTGGTCGTGCGACGCTGTACCCAAATAAAATTGATGTCCTTTTTTTCCGCTATAAACAAAAAAAAGACCAACAATTTTGAAAAAAAAAAAAAAAAAACATTTTCTTACTTTCTGCTATAAAACACACCCAATAAAAAAATGTAAAAAAATTGATTTTTTTTTCATCAATTTAGGCCAATATGTATTCTGCTGCATGTTTTTGGTAAAAAAAAAAAAAATCCCAATAAGCGCATATTGATTGGTTTGGGCAAAAGTTCAAGCGTCTAGAAACTATGGGATATTTTTATGGAATTGCCTCATACACACGGACGTTTCTTAAAAAATAAACAAAACGTCGGGCCCGACGTTAAGGAAAAAAAATCAGCGTTTTTTGGCGTTATGCATCGGCGTTAGTGAGCGTCGGCGTCAATAGGCGGTTTTTAAAAAATCAGCCCTCTGCTATTTTTCAACCTAAAAACGTTGGCGTCAAAAAACGCCGGTACAATATTAGTTGGCGTTTTGTGGCGTCAGCATCAAAAAATGCCAAAACGTTACAGCCTCAGAACGCGATGGCCGTGGGTTCTAGTTTCAGCTCACTAATGCAAACGCCATCTACAACTCAAAAACGTTTGCGTTTTTATGGGGCCATTGACTAACATGGAGAGCTGCAAAAAACGCCAGAAAACGCCGGCGTCAAAAAACGCCCGTATGTATGAGGCCTTAAAGTTGACATTCTGAGATGACCTGACGCTTCCGTGTAGAGAGGACGATCAGCTGACGGGGCTGGGTGAGAAACACCTCCCGCTTTAGTGACGGGGGCTGGGACATGATTGAAGCCCCTCTGTACTGCTGTTCATTGTGTGCTTTTTAGCTTTTATCTGTAAGTGCAATACATGGGGGGGGGGGGGGGGGTTGTGTGATTTTATGGAAAACAATAAACACATTGTTGTACGTTATCACACTATGCGGCACTCTCCTTTGTTTCACTGCATATGTATGATCTGAATGGCTTGATGTTCCGGGATCGGGGGTCTAATCTTGTGACAAACTGCTGTTGCCTGTGCATGAGAATGCTAGGCACGTCTGTTTGGTGAGTTTTTGTCCATGTGGGGAGAGGTCGGCACCCTTTATTGATCACGTGGTGTGGTGGGACGAAGAATCGTCTGTCAGTTTGTCATCTATACAGTTACCTATGGATATTCATTGCATTGGACTGACATGGAGTTCCGTGTCATTGAACTTTGACCCATTCCTAAACTAGGAATTAATGTCTAAACCACTGGCAACAAAAGTGAGTACACAAGTGAAAATGTCCAAATTGGGTCCTATTAGCCATTTTCCCTCCCCGATGTCATGTGACTTAATGTTACAAGGTCTCAGGTGTGAATGGGCAGCAGGTGTGTTAAATTTGATTTTACCACTCTCACTCTCTCATACTGGTCACTGGAAGTTCAATATGGTACCTCATGGCAAAGTACTCTCTGAGGATCTGAAAAATAAGAATTATTGCTCTACATAAAGATGGCCTAGGCGATAAGAAGTTTGCCAAGACCCTGAAACTGAGCTGTAGCACGGTGGCCAAGACCATACAGCGGTTTAACAGGACAGGTTCCACTCAGAACAGGCCCCGCCATGGTCAACCAAAGAGGTTGAGTGCACATGCTCAGTGTCATATCCAGAGGTTGTCTTTGGGAAATAGACGTATGAGTGCTGCCAGCATTGCTGCAGAGGGTGAAGGGGTGGGAGGTCAGCCTGTCAATGCTCAGACCGTACGCCGCACACTGCATCAAATTGGTCTGCATGGCTGTTGTCTTCAGAAGGAAGCCTCTTCTAAAGATGATGCACAAGAAAGCCCGCAAACAGTTTGCTGAAGACAAGCAGACTAAGGACATGGATTACTGGAACCATGTCCTGTGGTCTGATGAGACCAAGATAAACGTATTTGGTTCAGATTGTGTCAAGCGTGTGTGGCGCCAACCAGGTGAGGAGTACAAAGACAAGTGTGTCTTGCCTACAGTCAAGCATGGTGGTGGGAGTGTCATGGTCTGGGGCTGCATGAGTGCTGCTGGCTCTGGGGAGCTACAGTTCATTGAGGGAACCATGAATGCCAACATGTACTGTGACATACTGAAGCAGAGCATGACCCCCTCCCTTCAGAAACGGGGCCGCAGGCAGTAGTCCAACATGATAACGACCTCAAACACACCTTCAAGACGACCACTGCCTTGCTAAAGAAGCTGAGGGTAAAGGTGATGGACTGGCCAAGCATGGCTCTAGACCTAAACCCTATTCAGCATCTGTGGGGCATCCTCAAATGGAAGGTGGAGGAGCGCAAGGTCTCTAACATTCACCAGCTCTGTGATGTCGTCATGGAGGAGGGGAAGAGGACTCCAGTGGCACCCTGTGAAGCTCTGGTGAACTCCATGCCCAAGAGGGTTAAGGCAGTGCTGGAAAATAATGGTGGCCACACAAAATATTGACACTTTGGGCCCAATTTGGACATTTTTACTTAGGGGTGTACTCACTTTTGTTGCCAGCAGTTTAGACATTAAAGGCTGTGTGTTGAGTTATTTTGAGGGGACAGCAAATTTACACTGTTATACAAGCTGTACACTCACTACTTTACATTGTAGCAAAGTGTCATTTCTTCAGTGTTGTCACATGAAAAGATAGAATAAAATATTTACAAAAATGTGAGGGGTGTACTCACTTTTGTGAGATACTATATATATATTTTAGCAGAGACCCTAGAGGAGGGGTCTCAAAACGGCGGCCCTTCAGCTGTTGCAGAACTACAAGTCCCATCATGCCTCTGCCTATGGGAGTCATGCTTGTAACTGTCAGCCTTGCAATGCCTCATGGGAATTGTAGTTCTGCAACAGCTGGAGGACCATCAGTTTGAGACTCCTGCGGGGCCTAGAGAATAAAATGGCGGTCGTTGCTATTTTTTATGTCACACGGTTTTTGTGCAGCGGTTTTTCAAATGCAATTTTTTTGGAAAAAATACACTTTAAAAAAAACAAACAAACATAATATATACCCCAAATTTTTTTATTATGAGAAAGATGATATCACGCTGAGTAAATAGATACCGAACATGTCATGCTTTAAAATTGCATGCGCTCATGGAATGGCGCCAAACTACAATACTTAAAAAATCTCCATAGGTAATGATTATAAAATTTCTCTCTACCTGTTTAGAGCTACAGAGAGGGTCTAGTGCTAGAATTATTGCTCTCGCTCAGCCGTTTGCGGCGATACGTGGCTGGAACTGGAGGTGACATCATGATGTTGCTCCGGTCCTCCTAGGGCATAGAGATGAGCTGAGGCCAGCGTGTGCGCTGTATTGGGCCTCCTTCTGTAGCTGAGCCCAGCCAGAGAAGAAGAGCATGCAGTTTGAATGGTCCAGAGTGGTTGCCGGTGCCAGGAGAGGACACAATGCACACATACACAGTTTGCATGTCCCAGAGTGGCTACTAGGGGGTGCATTATTGTGAATTAGGGGCCAGCGTTTTTTTTTTCTTTGGAGGGGACCCCAAAGCGCTGCAACTGTAATGAAAGGATCTTCACCATTTCCAACAGGAGTAGCGTTGGCATGTACTATTCATTGGATATAAAATTACATAGGGGGGGTTTTCTCATAAAACCTTCCTGAAAGTGAATTTACATTATAAGGCTGGGGAGGAAAGAGCTAGATGATGCTTGAGGTGAGCGCTATCTGACTCGCTGGAGCTTCTAATGCACACTGTGAGAAGCAATTTCTGTACATGAGAGGAGCCTGTAGAACTGTGCAAGACCGAAGGGAAGGCTGGAGTTCAGCTTTAAAGACCATTTCAGGCATAATTTGTTTAAGGTTTTATATAGAATGGAACTCCTGTCTGGTTACGGTTCTTGTCTGTGACCCCCTTGGAGAGAATTCTTCTCACTTCCTGTCCCAGACCAAAACTGAAGACACAGGAAGATACAGCAAAAAACAAACAAACAAAAAACTTCTGTCTCTTCTCTACTCTGTTGTAAATAAAGTATATTCGTTTCTATTTGTGTCCCCAATGGAGAGATTTCCCATCACTTCCTGCCCAGTCACTAAGACAAAAAAAAAAAAGGTGAATCCCTCAAATGGAGACACAGACAGAAATAAAATGACAGAGGTTGTAAATAGTGTTGAGCGAACCCAGACTGTAAAGTTCAAAACTTTTCAAAAAGAGTCCGGGTTCTGGTAATTTTACTAAAAGTTCTGAAAATTGATGTAAAAAAGTCCTGGAAAGTCCTAGAGGTCTGCAAAAGGAAGGGAAATGTGGGTAAGGGTGGGACAAGTGCCCTACAAAGAAATGGGGACAGGGAAATAACTAAAAGCATTTAAAAAAAAAAAAAAATGGAGGTGGATGTGGACCATCTTCAAACTGTGTCTGAAAAGTATTAATTAACGCTAGAAGCCATATGACTGTTCTAAAATCATCTTCAAACTGTGTGAAAAAAGTATAAATAAGCCGGGAGAACCCATATGACTGTTCTGCAAGCATCTGGAAACTGTGTGTAACACTTTAATAAAACCGGGAGAAGCCATACTACTGTTCTGCAAACATCTGGAAACTGTGTGTAACACTTTAACTAAAACCGGGAGAAACCATACTACTGTTCTGCAAACATCTGGAAACTGGGTGTAACACTTTAACTAAAACCGGGAGAAACCATACTACTGTTCTGCAAACATCTGGAAACTGTGTGTGAAACTATAGCAGAGAGAAGAACAGGGATATGGGTTCGCTCTGCTATAGTTTCACACACAGTTTTTAGATGATTTTAGAACAGTGATATGGGTTCACTCTGCTATAATTTCACACACAGTTTTTAGATGATTTTAGAACAGTGATATGGGTTCGCTCTGCTATAGTTTCACACACTGTTTTTGGATGATTTTAGAACAGTGATATGGGTTCGCTCTGCTATAGTTTCACACACTGTTTTTAGATGATTTTAGAACAGTGATATGGGTTCGCTCTGCTATAGTTTCACACACTGTTTTTAGATGATTTTAGAACAGTGATATGGGTTCGCCCGGTTTTAGTTAAAGTTTAACACACAGTTTCCAGATGTTTGCAGAACAGTAGTATGGCTTCTCCCGGTTTTAGTTAAAGTGTTACACACAGTTTCCAGATGTTTGCAGAACATTAGTATGGCTTCTCCCGGTTTTAGTTAAAGTGTTACACACAGTTTCCAGATGTTTGCAGAACAGTAGTATGGTTTCTCCCGGTTTTAGTTAAAGTGTTACAAAAAGTTTTCAGATGCTTGCAGAACAGTGATATGGGTTCTCCCGGCTTATTTATACTTTTTTCACACAGTTTGAAGATGATTTTAGAACAGTCATATGGCTTCTACCGTTAATTAATACTTTTCAGACACAGTTTGAAGATGGTCCACATCCACCTCCATTTTTTATTTTTTTATGATTTTTTAAAAAAAAATTGCTTTTAGTTATTTCCCTGTCCCCATTTCTTTGTAGGGCACTTGTCCCACCCTTACCCCCATTTTCCTTCCTTTTGCAGACCTCTAGGACTTTCCAGGACTTTTTTACAGCCATTTTTGTGCCTAAAAGTTCGGGTGCCCATTGATTTCAATGGGGTTCGGGACAAAGTTCGGGTTCTGTCCGGACCCGAACCCGGACTTTGTCCCGAAGTTCGGCCGAACCAGCAGAAACCGAACTTCCAGAAGTTCGCTCATCTCTAGTTGTACACCTTCTTCATCCCATCCAAACCTCACCCAACCCTTAGGCCTCATTCACACAACCAAAGAAAGCTGCGTATTTCAGCCACGGGGATCACAGCTGTGTGATCACTGATCTGTGCGGACTTCCTGGCTGTGACTGTTGGCCGGACATCCGAGGCGTTCCATGCAATAAGGGACAGATGACTGGCCCTGGACTTATTACTTTGTTGGGTTAAAGGACGCCCTCAATGACAGATTACATAGGATGCCGCTAATAAAGTCTCCTTTTGAAAATGCCTGCTGCCTGGCTGTTATGCTTAAATACTTTGCAGGCATGGTCCCTCTGTGAAGTTTAGGAGACCTCGGACCTCACTGCCTACATGCTTGTTTTCAATCAGTGACTTAGAAATACTGAGAAGAGACAGCCAGGTAACTAGTTGGGGATGAGTTACAACCTCTGCCAGGATTTTATTGCTGTGTCTCCTATTGGGAAAATTAAGGTGTACAAGAAAATCTCTTCATTTCTTGTTTCATGGGTGTCAGGCCAAACAGGAAGTAAGGAAAAATGTCCCGATTCCTGTATTTTGACGGGAGTCAGGCAGAACAGGGCGTAAAAGAAAATTTCTTCATATCTTGTTTCATGGGTGTCAGGCCAAACAGGAAGTAAGGACAAATCTCCCTAATTCCTGTATTTTGACGGGAGTCAGGCAGAACAGGGCGTAAAAGGAAATCTCTTCACTTCTTGTTTCATGGGTGTCAGGCCAAACAGGAAGTAAGGACAAATCTCCCTGATTCCTGTATTTTGTAGGTGTCAGGCAGAACAGGGCGTAAAAGGAAATCTCTTCATATCTTGTTTCATGGGTGTCAGGCCAAACAGGAAGTAAGGACAAATCTCCCTGATTCCTGTATTTGTTGGGTGTCAGACAGAACAGGGAGCAAAAGAAAATCTCTTGACTTCCTGTCTGTTTCATGGGTGTCAGGCGGAACGGGAAGTAAGAAAAAGTCTCCCCGATTCCAGGCTATTTGATGGGTATCAGACAGAACAGGACGTTCACTCAAATCCCTCCCACAAGGAGAGTAATAGAATGGCACTTTTTAGTATAGTGAGAAAAATGTAGAACTGTCAGAATATCATTGCTGTCTGTGTCCCCATGAGGGAGAATTCCCATTACTTACTGTCTGTTTCATGGGTGTCAGGCAGAACAGGAAGTAGGAAACAAACCTCCCTGATTCCTGGTTAGTTGATGGGTGTCAGACAGAACAGAATGTTCACTTAAATCCTCCCCATGAGCAGACAGAGAGTAATAGAAATGCACTTTTTATTTTAGTATAGTGAGAAAAATGTAGAGCTTCCAGAATGTCATTGTTGTCTGTGTCTCCATGAGGGAGATTTCCCTTCATTTCCTGTCTAGGTGACAGGCTTAAATCTTTCCCATAAGGAGACAGGCAGTAATAGAAACACAATTCTTAGTATAGGGAGAAACTGTAGAATTGCCAGAATATCATTTCTGTCTGTGTCCCCATGGAGGAGTGTTCCCATCACTTCCTGCCTGTTTCATGGGTGTCAGACAGAACAAGAAGTAGAGAAAAATCTCCCTGATTTCTGTATATTTGATGGGTGTGAGACTAAACAGTATGTTCACTTAAATCCCTCCCACGAGGAGACAGAGTAATAGAAATGCACTTTTTAGCATAGTGAGAAAATGTAAAGATTCCAGAATATCATTGCTGTCTGTGTCCCCGTGAGGGAGATTTCCCTTCACTTCGTGTCCGGGTGACAGGCTTAAGTCATTCCTATAAGGACAGTATTTGAAACAAACGTTTTAGTATAGTGAGAAAAATGTAGAACTGTCAGAATATCATTGCTCTCTGTGTCCCCCTGAGGGAGAATGCCCATCACTTACTGTCTATTTCATGGGTGGCGGGCAGAACAGGAAGTAAGAAAAAAATCTCCCTGATTTCTGTATATTTGATGGGTGTCAGACAGAACAGGATGTTCAGTTAAATACCTCCCATGAGGAGACAGAGTAATACAAATGCACTTATAGTATAGTGAGAAAATGTAGAACTGCCACAATATCATTGATGTCTGTGTCCCCATGGAGCAGTGTTCCCATCACGTCCTGTCTGTTTCATGGGTGGCAGGCAAAACAGGAAGTAAGGAAAAATCTCCCTGATTTCTGTATATTTGATGGATGTCAGACATAACAAGATGATCAGTCAAATCCCTCCCTCGAGGAGACAGAGTAATAGGAATGCAATTTTTATTATAGTGAGAAAAATGTAGAGCAGAATTTCATTGCTGTCTGTGTCCCCATGAGAGAGAGTTCCCATCACTTCCTGTCTGTTTCATGGGTGTCAAGCAGAAAAGGAAGGAAAACATCTTTCTGATTTCTCTATATTTGATGGGTGTCAGACAGTTAGATCCCTCCCATGAGGAGACAGACAGTAATAGAAACACACTTTCTAGTATAGTGTGAAAAATGTAGAACTGTCATTGCTGTCTATGTTCCCATGAGGGAGAATTCCCATCACTTCCTGTCTGTCTCTTGGGTGTTTGGCAGAATATTTGTTACAGAAAATCTGTATATTTGATGGGTGTCAGAACAAGAACAGGATGTTCGGTTAAATCCCTCCCACAAGGAGACAGAGAGTAATAGATATGCACACATATTTGCACAGCCTATTGCATTAGGGCGTGCACCTCAAAGCTAAAACACATTCATGTGCATATATACTGATGGTGTCAGTAGAGCAGTGGACGGTATCAGTAGGGGAGAGGTTGGTGTCAGTAGGGCAGTGGACGGTGTCAGTAGGGCAGTGGATGGTGTCAGTAGGGCAGTGGATGGTGTCAGTAGGGCAGTGGACGGTGTCAGTAGGGCAGTGGACGGTGTCAATAGGGCAGTGTACGGTGTAAGTAGGGCAGTGGACGGTGTCAATAGGGCAGTGTACGGTGTAAGTAGGGCAGTGTACGGTGTCAGTAGGACAGTGGACGGTGTCAGTAGGGCAGTGGACGGTGTCAGTAGGGCAGTGGACGGTGTCAGTAGGGCAGTGGACGGTGTCAGTAGGGCAGTGGATGGTGTCAGTAGGACAGTGGACAGTGTTAGTAGGGCAGTGGATGGTTTCAGTAGGATAGTGGATGGTGTCAGTAGGGCAGTGGACGGTGTCAGTAGTTTTTATTTTTATTATTTACAATTTTATTTTCTTTATTTTTTTTTTACTATTTTTTAGGAGCCTTGTTAGGGTGCTTTGCTGAAATATCAGGGATTTAATCAGGGAGAATCTGTGCCACACAGGGTGATTAGGATGTACACAGGCACAGCTGGCAGACCCTGTGCGCACACCTATGGAAATGCACTTTTTAGTATAGTGAGAAAAATGTCTGTGCCCCCACCAAAGAGATTTTCTATAACTTTCTGTCAGGGTGGCAGGTGTCAGACAAACTATAGGGTGAGAGGAAATGTCTTCACTAAGACAGCATTTACAGTGGAACCTTAGATTACAAGCATAATCCGTTCCAGGAGAATGCTTGTAATCCAAAGCACTTGTATATCAAGGCATGTTTCCCCATAGGAAAGAATGGAAACTCAGTTAATTCGCTCCACAGCACTTCTTGTTAATGCAGTACTGTATGTGGCCAGAGGTCCGGGGGCGCCTGGTGTGTGCAATACCATATGTGGCCAGAGGTGTGGTGGCGCTGGTGAGGCTCGGAAACGGCCGGAAACATTTGGAAATGCTCGGGAACTGTTTACACTTTCGGTATTTCCAAGTATTTCTGAATGCTTCCGGGCCACATGTGGTATTGTATGCACAGAGGCTTAATTCTGCTCCTTATGCGAGACAGCGCTCGCAAACTGCTCGTATTGCGAAACGCTTTTTAACCGCGTTACTCGCAATCTGATGTTTTACTGTGTTTCTTCATCCAAAATGAAAAAATAAAACACATTAGGCTTTTGTTATCCAAGCTTTACTAATAAAGAGCAGAAGGATTTATTGTACATTGCGTTATGTTGTGCATAAAGCTGGGAGAGTTAAGGCAGCACATTAAGGCCTCATACACACGGACGTTTCTTAAAAAGTAAACAAAATGTCGGGCCCGACGTCAAGGAAAAAAAATCTGCGTTTTTCAGCGTTATGCATCGGCGTTAGTGAGCGTCGGCGTCAATAGGCGTTTTTTTTAAAAAAAATCATCCCTCTGCTATTTTTCAACCTAAAAACGTCGGCGTCAAAAAACGTTGGTTAACGCCGTTGGCGTTAGTGAGTGTTTTGCGGCGTCGGTGTCAAAAAACGCCAAAACGTTACAGCCTCAGAATGCGCTGGCCGTGGGTTCTAGTTTCAGCTCACTAACGCCGATGCCATCTACAGCTAAAAAACGTCTGCATTTTTATGGGGCCATTGACTAACATGGAGAGCTGCAAAAAAAGCCAGAAAACGCCGGCGTCAAAAAACGTCCGTGTGTATGAGGCCTTAAAATTGGCTGCCAATGCACCACAGCGCCTCGGTAACGGTACATGCACCATTGTGAGAGCATGCCGCACCACAATGCAGGTCAGTGCCTCTCCTTGCATTGCACTGCAACACATGTAATGCTCATTATGGTAACGCGCGTTACTACAATGCAATGGTGTAAGTGGGCCCTACATTTTGGATGCAATGTCCCTTGACTTAATGGAAGTGAGCCAGTCTGGGTTTCCTAGCCTGGCTTGCTGGGATATGTAGTCCAGCTACAGTATCTCACAAAAGTGGGTACACCCCTGACATTTTTGTAAATATTCTATTATATCTTTTCATGTGACATCACTAAGGCTGGGTTCACACCATTGCGAATTGGATGCAGAGAAGGAGATTTTGACCGCCTCTCTATGGCGTTGATTCACACATCTCCGCTGCGGCTCCGGTGCGAATTTGCATAAAAGTCCATTGCGTCTTTTGGTCTGTTTCAGGTCTGAATTCAGCCAAAAATTCGGGCTGAAAATCGGACCTGAAACGGTGAACCAGGATGCACGGGACCACTACTGGGAGCCGCATGCGGCAATGGTGTGAACCCAGCCTGAAGAAATGACACTTTGCTACAATGTAAAGTAGTGAGTGCACAGCTTGTATAACAGTGTAAATTTGCTGTCCCCTCAAAATAACTCAACACACAGCCATTAATGTCTAAACTGCTGGCAACAAAAGTGAGTACACCCCTAAGTGAAAATATCCAAACTGGGCCCAAAGTGTCAATATTTTGTGTGGCCACCATTATTTTCCAGCACTGCCTTAACTCTGTTGGGCATGGAATTCAGCAGAGCTTCACAGGTTGCCCCTGGAGTCCTCTTCCACTCCTCCATGACGACATCACAGAGCTGGTGGATGTTAGAGACCTTGCGCTCCTCCACCTTCCATTTGAGAATGCCCCACAGATGCTCAATAGGGTTTAGGTTTGGAGACATGCTTGACCAGTCCATCACCTTTATCCTCATCTTCTTTAGCAAGGCAGTGGTCATCTTGGAGGTGTGTTTGGGGTCGTTATGTTGGAATACTGCGCTGCAGCCCAGTCTCCAAAGGGAGGGGATCATGCTCTGCTTCAGTGTGTCACAGTACATGTTGGCATTCATGGCTCCCTCAATGAACTGTAACTCCCCAGTGCCGGCAGCACTCATGCAGTCCCAGACTATGACACTCCCACCCCCATGCTTGGCAAGACACACTTGTCTTTGTACTCCTCACCTGGTTGCCACCACCACACACGCTTGACACCATCTGAACCAAATAAGTTTATCTTGGTCTCATCAGACCACAGGACATGGTTCCAGTAATCCATGTCCTTAGTCTGCTTGTCTTCAGCAATAAACCAAGTCTACCACAGTTCGCACACACCACCACCGTTGGTCCACTCCTCATGTTTCTGTTCACACAGAACGGTTCGTACCCCCACCCTCACAGTATCAGACCCTGACGTACTCACGACGGCCGTGACCCCTCAATGTCAAGTAACTCCCTCGGTACTTACGGTTGTACATGACACTGTGTGACTTCGTCTCGTACTAGGGGAGGGAAACCTCTGACCCGACGTCGCGTCATAAGGTTGTATTGCTGGGGTTTGTGTGGAGGTTCTACTGGTGACGGAACGATTTCTTCTACTCCTATTTCCACTACCTGACCAGTTCGTACAGAGGTTTGGATTTGGGAT
>BLSH010250014.1:305699-318225 GCA_018402905.1 Glandirana rugosa
CAGTAACCGACGTATTGACGGGGGTGGACACAATAACCGAGGTGGGGGCAGTTTGCAGCCAATAACACAGGTGGGGGCAGTTATGCAGCCAGTGACACAGGTGGGCAGTTATGCAGCCAGTGACACAGGTGGGGCAGTTATGCAGCCAGTGACACAGGTAGGGCAGTTATGCAGCCAGTGACACAGGTGGGGCAGTTATGCAGCCAGTGACTCAGGTGGGGCAGTTTGCAGCCAGTGACACAGGTGGGGGCAGTTTGCTGGCAGTAACAGGTGGGGGCAGTTTGAAGGCAGTAACACAGGTGGGGGCAGTTTGCAGGCAGTAACACATGTGGGGCACATTGCAGAGATCCCCCCCCCCCCGCACTTACCCCATCCAACAGGCAGGATTGTTGCAGAGCTCGGCATACGGAGAGCGGCTGTCCCCCCTCGTCGGTCCCCGGCGGTCATGGTCTCTGTGGGAGCGGAAGTCACTTCCGCTGCCACAGTGTCCCAGCCCCGCATCCAATCACATTGAGCGGAGGCTCAGGGCAGCCAATCAAGCTATGAGTGTGCGCCTTTTCAGCGCACACTCATAGCTTTAATGGCCAACCAATAGGCTCACTACTTGGCTGTCATGTGACAGCCAAGGAGCCGAAAAAAAAGAAAGTCAATGCACCGGCGCCACCTGCAGGGGGGTGGGGCTGACTTTTTTTTTTTTGTTCTTCGTCTTCTTCTTCTGTAGCCGGCGGGGAGGCGGCGCCCTAGCGCCCCTCACACACCAGCCGCCGCTGGGTGGCACATAAAAAAAAGCAACAATTCATACAAAGTTTTCAGCACAAAAGTGTGTATACACACCTTTTTGCTGAAAACTTTGTATGTATTGTTGCTTTTTTTATGTGCCACCATGTACCTGCCTGCCGTGCTCAGCCTCATATATAGTAAATACCAGACCAGTGAAAGTTGTCACCATGTGCCTGCCAGTGCCCTGCCTGCCCTGCTCAGTGCTGCTCATCCTCGAGTCACACACACTGCACAGCTCACCTCTCCCCACCGCTGCTTCTCCCAATGTGCACTGTACTCACTGCCAGCCCAATGTTGAAAGCGGCGAGAAGAGAGGCCTGAGGGTAGGCAGAGTGCAGCCGCATATCACTCCGCCGCTGCTGATGCCGGAACTATAGAAGAAGCATCGGCAAATGCGGCTCGGCTCCTGATTACTCCGCCTCCCTCCCACTCACAGCACAGACAGGTGAGGTCTATTTGCTGGACTCTAGTGACAGACACTGACACACAACACGACACACATGTATTTTACAAGCCAGCAACCAGCAAGGAACACATTAGCACAGCCACAGCTAGTAGCAGAGCAGTAAAAGTAAGACTGAGCACAGGGGGGATTAGGGTGTGCCTGGGCACACTCGGCACATCCCGTGCGCACGCCTATGGCTAGAAGGACACTTCAAGCCAGTGCACTGTCTGCTCACCCCCTCAGGGAATTACAACAGGTGTTTTCTACTATATTTGCATATCACCTCCCGGGCTTATCTCTATTATTTACATCTGACAGGTTTATGGAGCTCCTGGAGGAGACACTCAGGCTCTGAGAGGAGAGAAGCACATATGGCAGCTCTACCTGCACCTCTCCTCTTCTGCCATTTTACTGAAAGTGGTTGTCAATCTGTGACAACCACTTTAACCTACAGGTAAGCCTATAATAAGGGTTACCTGTAGGTGCCTTGCATATTTCATAAACCTGCACGGTTTAGGAGATATGCAGTGTAAAAGATGTTACTAGATGTGCCAACGTCATTTCGGCACATGCACAGTGAAGAAACGGCCTCTGTGTCGTTTCATCACTGAGATCATGCCGAGACTGGCGGCTCCCGCGCGCATGCGCGGGACTGACGTCATGCGACTCCGGCCAGTCACAGAGCCGGAGTCGCGGCCCCTGAAGGAAGAGGGGCTGAAGATGGACGCTGCCTGCACAGGGGACATTGCAGGCTTCCTTTGCAGGTAAGTGACACACAATAGGCTACTATGTGATGCATAGTAGCCCATTATGATTCTAATTTGCAGGGGAATAATGAGGAAGTAAACACCATCAGGGTTTACTTCTTCTTGAAGCCTTTGTATTTTGTGAATGAGTTCAAATAATACCAAGGCTTCTGTAATTGGACAAGATGAGGGGATGGGCGCGCATAGCAGCTGCATCGACTCTGATGCTGAAGGAGCTGAGACAAGGTGGTTCAGCGTCAGAGCTCCCTAAACTATAGCAATAGCTGTGTTTCAGGAGCTCCATAGATCTGTCAGATGTACTGTATGTATTTGTGATAAGTTCAGGGGTTGCCATGCACCTTGTTGGACTTGACTCATAGTATGCCTGCAGTTTTTACAAAGTAGCTTAAATTCCTGGAGTTGAGATTTAAATCTGTAATCCCACTTACAATTTTTCTTATGCACATAGCCAGCCAGGCACGCAGTCCAACTACATCCAGTAGGGGACAAGGAGAGTCCCCTACTGTCCTGTTACATCACTCTTGGCACGCTATGTAGATTTATTGTGTTATATAATTATATATCATTATAATCAGCCAAGTCACAGGAGTCTCTTGGGGCATGTATGATTACAGAACCTGCAGTTAGACACGTGGTGGAGTTGGGAATTTCTGGTCTGAACAGGACTAGGTGTTCCAAGATCACCAGCAGTGTTGCCAACCTCCCACAGCGTTTTTTACTGGCAAAACATGGAAAATTTACTGGTGGAGCACATTTTTTACTGAGACCTTGAAAAATAACAGAACTCCTATAAAAAACTAACACAATTGATATTTAAACACAACATGGAAACACAGACAATACCCATATCAAGTAATTTGCCCGGTTTACACTTAAAAAATCAGCACAACATGACAAATTATCAGACCCTAATATTTATAGACAGTTGTAAAAAACACTGATTTTTACAAACTGTCAGTAAATTTACTGGCGGTTGGCAACCCTGATCACCAGAACAGTAGCCATATGCACCTAGCTCCCAACTGTCCCTGAATTCAAGGGACTCTCCCTGATTTTGAACAAAATTCCCTCTTTCTCTCTTTCCTCCTTTGTTTCTCATTTTGGTCTGATCTATATAGTTGTATATAAAATACACTATTTATCCTTTAAAAACTGTTTCACAGTGCCAAACTTTGCATTCAAATCCTAAATCGTTTCATTTGTAAATTTCAAAAGCCAATATAAAGGAATATTAGTGGCAAAAAAAAGACCAATCACTTGTGGGTTTAACTAATATATTTTTAAAAGGGGGCATGGCAAAGGGGGGTGTTCCTATGCCTACATACTTTTCCTAATAGGTGTCCCTCGTTCCCATCTCAAAATGGCCATATGACTTAACACCATATTAATGCCATGGCACATAAACCTGCCTTGTAACTGTTTTGCTTTTGACTGAAATGTACCTAAATTTCATTCCAGGATATTACGGTGAACAAAGAACTTGTGAATGGCGAAGGAAACCTGAAAGAAGTTGATCAAAACGAAAATCTTAAAGAACATCCAATTAGAGAAGAAGCTGACCAACCGGGTGACAGTCATGGAGAAAAGCTCACTGTATCCCAAAAAGACCCCACCTCAAGCACAGAGAAGGATGGACGTCCTGTCCCGGCTCCTCGATCTAAAAATGTATCAGAAAATATTAAAGCTGAACACAACCCGGATGTAGGACTTTCAGGCTCAAAGGAACCTGATGATAAACAGAATCATCAAAGCCAAAATGTGGAGGATTTTGTTAAAAAAGATGCAGACGGTAACCACGAAATTCTCAATGAAGAAAACGAAATCCAGAATTCAGGACACAGCCAGGAACTTCAAGATCAGAATGGAGAACATCAGGATCCAGGCGGGAATCCTCAAGAAGTCAGCCTGGATGGAGACACTGTTAATAAAGTCCAAAGTATTCCAAACCAGAAGCTTGATTCCCTGGAGAAGACTTTGGAGCAGGAAGACCAAAACTTGAGGAGTCCTACAAAGGAATTAGAAAGTGTTAATCAGACAACAGATGACTCACAACCAGTGGAAGACTTGAACAATGATTTGTTCAAAACCAACGAGGATGGCAGGGAATCGCTACTGGATGAAATTACAAAACTGGTGAACCTTGGAGACCAACAGATAGCCGACCAACAGAACCAGGATGGTAACAAGTTATCTTCATCTAAGGAACAGCTCAGCCCAGAGTCACAGTTACACAACGATGAAGATGATAGCCAGAATCTGGAGGAAGGCAAAGTTTCAGTGTTGATTAGCCATGAACAAGGGCACACCGCAGATGAAGCACTTGTATTGTCTTTAGAGACAGAAAGAGCACATCCTGTTTTACTGGACATCCAAGAGGAAGCAGAGAAGCCTGTGGCAGTTTCCACAGAGTTTGAGACACCAGATGGCTTCAATCAGGGCTCCATATTGCATTTTGAGGAACAGACTCTGGATTCAGCATCCATACCTTTAGAAAATACTCACAGCTCAGTGCTGCCACCTAGTGACCAGGAGGTACGCACAAAACTGCCATGTACAGACCAAATTCCCAGCCAGTCACTGTTATCTGAAGGCCAGAATCAAGTTAACCAAACCCAGATATCTCACGTCATAGTGGTAACTCCCTCAGGACATGAGCAACATTCTAAATCTCCACCAGGCCCGTCAGCCGCCAACCAGCCTGGGACCAGAGAAACCACCACTGCCCCTGAAAGCCAGCCCCTATTACAAAAACCTCAAGAGACTGATGCCAACCAAGGAGCCAACACGGCCGAGACACGGGATAAGAGCACACCAACGAAAAAGAAGACATGCCAGTGTTGCGTGGTCATGTGAGATGAACAATGATGCAGTAGAGTTTCAGAAATACCCTAAACATGATCCATGACAGCTGTGAGCAAACCCAGCTCTGATAAATAGTGTGTATATAGGTCAGGGAACTGTAACATACATTATATAGAAAAATGATATCTCATTTATAGAATTTTTAATCTAGCATTGGTCTAACTTTTTTTTTTTTTTAAAGAAGAACTCTGGTTTAATTGAAACATACTATATGGTTTAAATTAAAATATGTATTTTGTTATTCACAAAATAATACCATGTAGCAATATACATTTTATTGTTGCAGTGGTATACAAGTTAAAGTGTGTGTAAACCCTAACAATAAACTTAGGTTCTGGTAAAGTGGAACTACACTGCATCTGAGCACCACAAACCAAAAACTCTATCTAATTCAGTTTTAATATCCAATGCAAAGTCATCCATTTATCCATGTCTCCATGCTTTATTTTGCCCAAAAAATCACCCTAAAAAACACCCCCTAGCATTTTTGGCTACAGCCATCTTGAGTAAGGGCAGATGATTCATCTAGCATATACTTCCTGGAGTCCATCTGCCCTCGGCTTAGGCATGAAGGCAGGAGGACATGCTTAGATGAAAAAACCCCTCCTCCCTCCCTGATGACTCCTGGGATGTATGAGATCATTTGCCTAGGCCTGGAAACCAGAAATTAACAGTAGAAATGTAAAAAAAAAATCAATTTACTATTGCTAGCAGCATAAGGATTAAAAATAGTCAATGTTGATTGAGTAAAAGTTCCACTTTAAATATACCACCGAAAATGATTTATTATATCTGTTCGATACCTTCCTGCCTTGATGATCCTGCCTTAAATCCAGTGAGTGTGAATTCTGCAGTATTATCTCATGCAGTGTTATCAGGGCTGCCTAAGTCACGTCTGTGAATTACAGAACACCTCTTCCCTGTGTTATGGAGATGAGGAGATGCAGAGGTGATCTGCAGTGCTGTCCTAGGGTGTCAACGCTGCTCCTCCTTGAAATGGTACAGTGAGTGAGTGTTGTCACCCTAAGACATGTGTGTTACATGAAGAATCACCAGGTGAAAATAAGGAGAAAAAAAGCCTGTAAAAAGAAAACTAATACTGCAATCTCATGTAAGGACTTGTAAGCTGCAATATATTACATTTTTGTTCTTGGGTTTAAATACACTTTAAAGCGGAGTTCCACCCTAAAGTGGAACTTCCGCTGGTTGGATTCCTCCCCCCCTCAGGTGTCACATTTGGCACCTTTCGGGGGGGAGGGGGAAGAGGACACCTGTCTTTAGACAGGTGTCCTTTTCCACACTTCCGGGAGCTCTGGCCGGCGGACGCGGCCGCTGACGTCAGAAGCCCGGCTCCCTCCTCCCTGCTCGCTCTGCTACTGGCCGCCTGGCCAGTAGCAGAGCGCGGCAGAGCTCGCGCATGCGCAGTAAGGTGCCCGGCGTGAAGCTGTACTGCTTACACGTCCGGGTTCCCTTACCCGCGATGGAGGCGGCTGCACCCGTCCCCCGATCCGAAGATCGGCGGCGGGTGCCGACATCGCTGGACTCCAGGACAGGTAAGTGTCCTAATATTAAAAGTCAGCAGCTACTGTATGTGTAGCTGCTGACTTTTAATTTTTTTTTTTAGCCCGGACCTCCGCTTTAATGTTCAAATTATATACTTTCAAGAGCACATCTCCCTTGCAACCAGCATGTCCCCTCCTGTACTTCATCATGTTGACTGACACAGCATAGTTTATGAAGGAGCAAAGCATGAAAAACTCTTATGAACAGCTTTTTGTGATTTGGTGATTATACCCATTACAATCTTATTGTACAAACTTTGCACAATTTTATTTAAATTTACAAAAACTATGTAATATATGGAAAGACCTAAACAACCCATTCAATTTGTATCCAGTCTTGCAGACCCTTGCACAACATAGTTGTTGGTATATCTCAAATCTACAGAGTATGGTCAACTTTATGCCTACCACCCACAATATTGATATACAGTCTCCTTTAGATGCAATGGCCTCTCTGTTTAGACTGAATAAGGCTGGCCATGCATGGCTAGAAGTTTGGCCAACTTCTGCTGAATCAGCTAAAATTTGAGCAATGGGTGGCATTGCAAGCACTTGAGCACTGAATGAGAGAAAAACTAACCGTGTATGGCTAGCTTAATAAAATTATGGATTATTGTTGTGAGTAAACACCTTACATAGTTGTTAGTAAACTAAAGCTGGCCTTACATCTTCCAAACTGACTGTACAATCTACTTTAGATCTATCGAAGACTATGTAGTACAAGGACCTGTTTAAGTAGATCTAGATTGGAGTTGTTAAGGTAGACCATAGGTCTCCAAACTTTCTAAACAAAGGGCCAGTTTACTGTCCTTCAAATTTTAGGGGGCTGGACTGTGGCCAGCGGGAGTAGAAAATGTCCTGGTGTCAGTGGAAGTAAACAGTGTCCCATCATTGGTGTCAGTGGGAGGAATAGTGTCCCATCATTGGTGTCAGTGGGAGGAATAGTGTCCCCATCATTGGTGTCAGTGGGAGGAATAGTGTCCCATCATTGGTGTCAGTGGGAGGAATAGTGCCCCATCATTGCTATCAGTTGGAGGAATAGTGCCCCCGTTGTTGGTGTCAGTGGCAGGACGCTGCCAAGGGCCGGATGAAATCAAGTGATGGGCTGCATCCAGCTCCCGGACCACAGTTTGGAGACCATTGAGGTAGACCATCAAATTACATACTCATGGTAATTCTAAAGGATATTGTACAGATTTTTAGTATGGCCAGTTTAAAGGACATTGTACAATGAGATTGTATTGTTTGTAGCCCGTAGGGCCCGTGTCTGCGGCTTTGATCTCTTTAAGTGGGTATTGCACTCCTGTGCAAGCCTGTGGGAATGCAAAACCTGCTTGAAGCAGGTCAATTGCACCTGCCAATGATGATCTTGGAAGCATCTCAAACTGAAGTCATCAACACATGCATGCCCTAAGCCCGTCCACAATCGCTCTTACTCAGTTTTGACACGTTGGGGTGAAGTGACCACAGACATCCACAAGACAATTTTTCAATACCACACTAGGAAACCCAAAAATGTTCTGAATACATAAATCTTGTAGTTTTTCAGAAATTATAACTTTTTTTATCTTCAGAGTTCTTCTTTAAATGAGCAAGGCTTTGTCTACAGTATGAATTAAAACAAAACCTTTCAAATCGAAATATTTGTTTTTCAAAATTATTATTAAAAGAGCTATATGAAGTCTAAGTGGGCATTTTCTGGCTGATCTGATGTATGATTTATTTCACTAGGAATAGGTGACACAAGGTAACAGGTAATCTTCTACAGATTGACGGTAGAGGCAGCCATGCTGAGTGGGCGAAGGTGGTGTTGGATGCAGATGTCTACTTACTGTGCCACGTAACGCCACTGCTTCCAAAGGAAATGAAAATTAGATCACTGATTTACTAACTGGGCACAACCAGTGGCATCCAGTTTGCAAGCCATATGCAAAGAAGGTGGCCATTTTGGGGCCTAGGCTTACATACTTACCAGCATTATGATCCTGGATGCCAATAGACTGTTAACTTTGCCTATGGATTCTTCTTGGCATCATAATCCCCCTTTTCCCTGGCCATTAACTCTGCCTATGGACTCCTCTTGGCATCATAGTCCCCCTTTTCCCTGGCCACTACATAACCACTGTTTCCTGTAGTGGTCGGTGTGAGGAACCAGGGTGCTCAGCAGTGACACTATCTGACACACCTGGGAGTATCAGATGACAATGACACCCATAAAGACAGCAAATATTTTATGTGTCAGCTACTGGGGGGTGGGGGGGGGGATGTAAGTGATTAGCTTCTTCCATTATGATGTACTCAGCCTTACCAACATTTTAGTCCCAGTCCATGGAACTTTGTTACTCCTACCTGCAGCCCACACTTGACATGCCCACTTTCTTGAGTGTCCCTTCCAGGACATGCTCATTTTCTGGGTGTTTGCTGCGATCCCCTTAGTTAATACCCTTTTTTGAGTTACTGTGCATGTTCAGTAACTCAAATAAGAGTAATGCTGTGATCCCAAGACACAGCACCATTGGGACAGAGAACTAAAATAGGGACTGTCCCGGCAAATCCAGGACAGCTGGCACTCATGGCTGCTGCTGGTTGGGTTTTTTTCAGAGAAGTGGCAGATTCATTTAAGAACAATATACATCTATGTAGTGTATATACACCAATCAGCCATAACCTTATAACCACTGACAGTTTAAATGAATAGCATTCATTGTCTCATTACAATGACATCTGAAAGTTGGTGGGATATATTAGGCAGCACGTAAACATGTTGTCCATGAAGTTGATGTGTTGAAAGCAGAAAAAATGGCATTGTAGTTTGTTGCATATGGAGCTGCATAGCCACAGACCAGCAAACAGCCAAGGAATAAATCCAAGGAAAGACCAAGCTCACTTACCGACCAGCTTGCGACCATCCAAATTGACCTGTCTAACAGTATGCGTTAAAAGCAGGGGATTGGTTACACACATTAATTAATGCATGTGTAAGCTGGAGGGCCCCGTCAAGGCTCCCTGCGTCCTCCAGACCTATCTCTAACTAAAGAGACTCCACAGTGGAAGCACATGTATCTTGATGAGATAGATGAAGGCAGGTGGTGTGGAGGTAGCCCATCCCTCCTATGGTTATAGGGACGCACCAGACACCCAGCAGGTAGCTAAATAACTGCAAAGGTGTTAGTGCGTTTCCCCAACCAATATAAAATGTCCAAAAAAAAAAAAAAACCACTGCCACTGCCTCCACCTATAACTAGTCTGTGAAGTAAGGAGCATTGGAGGGCAGAAAATGGACAAATTTGCTGCCCTCCAATGCTCCTTACTTCACAGACTAGTTATAGGTGGAGGCAGTGGTTCTCTCTTTATAGCCACAGACGAGTCAGGGAGCCCACGTTGACCCGTATCCACAGCCTAAAGTGCCTACAATGGGCACACTGGATCATGGCGCAATGGAAGAAGCTGGTTTGGTCTGTTGAATCATGTTTTCTTTATCATCATGTGGATGGAAGGATGAGTGTGCATCACTTACCTGGGAATGATATGTCAGTATGGGATGCAAGCCTGCAGAGGCAGTGTGATGCTTTGGGCAATGTTCTGCTGAGAAACCTTGGCTCCTGCCATTCATGCGGATGCTACTTGACACATACAACCTACCTAAACATTGTTTCTAACCAAGTACACCCCTTCATGGAAATTATATTCCCTGATGGCAGTGGCCTCTTTCAGCAGGATAATGCGCCCTATCACACTACAAAAGTTATTCAAGGAACACAAGTTTGGGGTGTTGTTGTCTTGGCCTCCAAATTCTCCAGATCTCAATCCAATCGTGCACCTGTCCCATGTGCTGGAAAAACAAGTCTGATCCATGGAGACCAAACCTTGCAATTTACAGGACTTAAAGGATCTGCTACTGACAGCTTGGTGCCAGATATCACAGCATGTCTAGTGGAGTCCATGCCTCGATGGGTCAGGGCTGTTTTGCTGGTAAAAGGGGGAGGGGGGTTGCCCCGCCTACTCAGTATTAGGTGAGTGGTCATAAAGTTATAGCCTATAGGTGTATAACGACTATGCCATGAACAGACAATTCATTGTAAGCTCCTCTGAGGCAGGGAATAATGTAAATGGTCTTTGAATTATCAAGTCTTGCATTCTATGTTGGTGCTATAAATATGGGACATAAAATGCCTGATATTTCAGAAGATTGCCCCAATCAACTCCCCCTTAATCCCCATCACTACAGCATGGAACACATGGATGAACATATGAAAACATTCTTTACAACAAATTCCCATTACCCAAAGCAATTAGCATGCAACTGTCATTTCTACAGTCCATTTCTAAAAACAAACTAGGGATTATGATTGCTTTTTATGGGCAAGTTGTTCCGTTCACTCATTTTTCATGCGTCGGCCCTCATGAGTCCCATATCACAGTCATGTTTTTCTTCCTGATATATTGGTTGAACATTGGTTCTACCCAATATGCTGTTTATGAGAGACAGGCACTCTTTACCTATTTTAATTAGATTATAATGTACAGACAATAGCTAGGAAGAAGAACATTTTAATTAACAGTATTAATATATTTAAAAGAAAAATATTTTCACTTAAAACTTAGTCAATTATTTTGTCTGTTTTTGGCCTCATGAGTTAAATAACACTGCTTTTAGGGCTGTCTGATGTTTTTTTTCTGACTCTAAATGCCCCTCCATGTTAGCCTATGGGGTTGATTTACTAGGAATGGAGAGGGCCAAAACTGGTGTAGCTCTGCATAGAAACCAATCAGCTTCCAGTTTTTTTTTTTTTGTCAAAGCTTAATTGAACAAGCTGAAGTTACAAGCTGATTGGTTACCATGCACAGCTGCACCAGAATTGGCCCTCTCCAGTTTTAGTAAAACAATATCCATCCAGTGTCCATGCACATATAAGCATTTAGAGGCATTTAGAAGCATAAAAAAGAACACCACTTCCAGGAGCAGCAGTGTTTTGGTAGAGAAATATCGCTTGACACATGTAAACACGCGTTACTGCTAGGCACATCAAGAGCTGGAGCGTTAATTCATTTCAATTCATTTTCAATCGTCAAGCGATTTTTCCTGCCAAAATGCTGCTGCCAGGAGAAAAGACTTCTAGAAGAATTGGGCAAACGCCCTGTGTGCATGGGGCATTCTAGATTCCTACATTCACGCTACACACTCTCCCATTGTGGCTATTCTAGTTTGACAGCCTGCCCTGCCAGCTTTCCAAATACCCAAACAGTGCCTGCTTCTGATTGGATGCAGGCACTGATCGACCACACCTTCTATTTGGGATGTTGGGCTGTAGAATCATCAAAATTCACTTTGTGAATGGCCAGCTTAAGCACTTGATGTCCGGAAGATTTACCCCTGTTCATGGCCAGGAGTACTTTAACTGGCAATTGTGCAGACATGCAATGCTGTGCCCAAATGAAATATATGTCCTTTTTTTCTCACAAATAGAGCTTTCTTTTGGTGGTATTTGATCACCTCTGTAGTTTTTATTTTCTGTGCTATAAACAAAAAAAGACCGATAATTTTGAAAAAAAAAAAACACTTTTTTACTTTCTGCTATAAAACATATCTGATAAAATTGAAAATATCAAATTTCGTCATAAATTTAGGCTAGTATGTATTCTGCTACATATTTCTGGTAAAAATTCTAATAAAGGTACAGTGCCTTGCGAAAGTATTCGGCCCCCTTGAATTTTGCGACCTTTTGCCACATTTCAGGCTTCAAACATAAAGATATAAAACTGTAATTTTTTGTGAAGAATCAACAACAAGTGGGACACAATCATGAAGTGGAACGAAATTTATTGGATATTTCAAACTTTTTTAACAAATAAAAAACTGAAAAATTGGGCGTGCAAAATTATTCAGCCCCCTTAAGTTAATACTTTGTAGCGCCACCTTTTGCTGCGATTACAGCTGTAAGTCGCTTGGGGAAGTCTCTATCAATTTTGCACATCAAGAGACTGAAATTTTTGCCCATTCCTCCTTGCAAAACAGCTCGAGCTCAGTGAGGTTGGATGGAGAGCGTTTGTGAACAGCAGTTTTCGTCTTTCATTTTTTCACAAAAAAAAAAAAGTTTTAATAGCCAGAA
>BLSH010250014.1:328476-358590 GCA_018402905.1 Glandirana rugosa
GGGTGAAGCGAGTGTTGTAAAAATTAAAAAAAAATCTTGGCCTTCTAGTAGAAATATGAAACCGGTGATGTTACACAATCTCCTTCCAGTTAATGCCAACACGGTTTTCCCCTGCAGAAGGTTTACCTTGGCCTCTGCGCATTATGGCGCTGAAGGGCAAAAAGATTTGTGTTCTCCCTAAACAATTAGTCAACCTGACCCCTCCCCCGGCTGGTGAAATTTAAGTCTGCCTTTTGCCGGGCTCATCAGAAGCTGCCGGATGGGACAATGAATCCCATGAATCAGCATTTGATACGGATTTGCAGCGCTGAGCGAAGTGGGTGGTTAGAGGCGAGCAGCCCTTTATTCCTCGTATCCCAGCACAGCCCGCGGGAGCAGCTGAACCGGCAGAATTGGGAACATAAAATCCATGCCACGTCTGTGTGTTTAAGAAAAGCCACAGATTAAACATTAACTCTGCCTGCCAGCGCTGCGATCGTTGTGTCAACTGAAGGCCGCGCTGTGCAAATCTCAGCAGGTGGTGTGAATATTAATGGGGAATTATAGTTTAGGTTCAGTGAGTACTCAGTGTAAGTTATTATATTAACGTTTCTCACGACAGCATGGGAAATGCGTCATATGACCGCCCTCGGGCAAAGCGGTCTTACAGTGATGTCATAAGCAGGGACGTTCCAGTTGGCTGAGCATTTATATTTAGGGGCAGAGATAAGGAGAGCTGGCCAATGCTGCAGGTGTTTCTTTTTGGAATCAGCGCAGGCTGGTTAATTGACCGTCAAGGGCACTACCATAAACTTGACCCAACCGCAAATGGTCTTCTTGGGTTACTATGTCGCCTAGGGGAAGGGATCCCACGCGGTCCAAAATGTTAGCTTATTTATCTAATGTAACATTGCACTAATAAATAGGGGTACAGTGCCTTGAAAAAGTATTCGTACCCCTTGAAATTTTGCACATTTTGTCGACCATGTAGGTGTGCAGTTGTGAAATGACAAAAAGTTGCGCTAAAAATAATAGTCCAAATATGTTCAAAAACTTTAAATAATATAAATTAGTCCTAGAACAATCTTCTCATTCAGGAGAATAATGGGTTTAACAATAGTCCTAGAACAATCTCTTCATTCAGAAGAAAGTGCATGTGCAGGAATCCATCACCATGTGAAACCATCTTAAAGTGGTTGTCAACCCGTGACAACCACTTTAACCTACAGGTAAGCCTATAATAAGGTTTACCTGTAGGTGCCCTGCATATCTCCCAAACCTGCATGGTTCAGGAGATACTAGACGTGCCGACGTCATTTCGGCACATGCACAGTGAAGAAATGGCCTCCGTGCCGTTTCTTCACTGTGATCGTGCCGTGACTGGCGGCTCCCACGTGCATGCGCGGGAGTGACGTCACGCGACTCCGGCCAGCCACAGAGCCAGAGTCGCGGCCCCGGAAGGAAGGGGGCCAGAAGATGGACACCACCTGCACGGGGGACAGCGCTGGACGTCGCAGGCTTCGTTTGCAGGTAAGTGACACATAATGGGCTACTATGCAATGCATAGTAGCCCATTATGTTTCTACTTTGCAGGGGAATACAGAGGAAGTAAACCCCATCAGGGTTTACTTCCTCTTTAAGGGAAGTGTGCTTACCAGAATCAGATGACCCTTTATTACAGAGGGTCTAACATGCTTGATAATGAGCCCCACTCATATCCGTCGTCCACCGGATCAAAGGAACAGCATTAGATCAGCATGGAGTCAGCTAGATTCAGATGGTGTGAAAGGAAGCCCAAAAGGTCGCCACTAGTGCTGTTAAACCAAAGGCGTTCATTCCACAGACATCCGAAAAATCTTACAGCCATGCCCCGGGAAGACGATCACTGGAACGAAACCAGTCAGGCGAGGATATGTTCAGCCACCGCGGAATGCTGTTTTATCCAATATAGCCTATTGAGTCGCTGTAAGATTTTTCGGATATCTGTGGAATAAACGTTCCACTGTGTTTTAAGTTTATTAAAAGTCAGCAGCTACAAAAACTGTAGTATGCTGACTTTTAATAAACAGACACTTACCTGTCTCCCAGTCTAGAAATGCAGCTGGCATGAGCCTCCGATCTCTGCCCCTCCGATCCGCGGCGCCGTCATTCCTTCTGTGGGCACCCAACCGTGACAGGAAACGGCTTCACGGCCGGGCGCGCACTGCGCATGCGCGAGCATCGTTCCGCTTTTTGATTGGTCCCCAAGTCTTCTATGACCTGTCCTGTGTCCCAGAAGACTTCGGGAGGGAGGGGGAAGGAGACCTTCCACTTCCGATCGCCTAAGGGGACCGGAGTGACAGTACCCCTAAAAATCTGGTATTCACACCCCCCCTCCTCCCCAAAAGCTCCGTATCAATATCAGGAGCTGGGGAGGAGGTCTTAAAGTGGAAATTCCACTTTTGGGTGGAACTCCGCTTTAACTGCACTAGTGGGACCTTTCATGCTTCCTTTCATACCATCTGAATCTGGCTGACTCCATGCTGATGTAATGCTGTTCCTTTGATCCGGTGGACGATGGATATGAGTGGGGCTTATTCTCAAGCATGTTAGACCCTCTGTAATAAAGGGTCATCTGATTCTGGTAAGCACACATCCCTTAAGGTGTTTTCACATGGTGATGGATTCCTGCACATGCACTTTCTTCTGAATGAAGAGATTGTTCTAGGATTATTGTTACACCCATTTTTCTCCTGAATGAGAAGATTGTTCTAGGACTAATTTAAATTATTTAAAGTTTTTGAACATATTTGGACTATTGTTTACAGCACAACTTGTTGTCATTTCACATTGGATCACTTGGTATTCTCACATGTTCTGGTTGCAGCTCACAATTTTGATTTTCACAAGCGCAATATTGACTTCTTTTTTCTGTTCTTTTATCAGGTTTGCAGTTGTGCCATACTCTTTCCATTTTCGGATGATGGATTGAACAGTGCTCCGTGAGATGTTCAAAGCTTGGGATATTTTTTATAACCTAACCCTGCTTTAAAATTGTCCACAACTTTATCCCTGACCTGTCTGGTGTGTTCCTTGGCCTTCATGATGCTGTTTGTTCACTAAGGTTCTCTAACACACCTCTGAGGGCTTCACAGAACAGCTGTATTTATACTGAGATTAAATTACACACAGGAGGACTCTATTTACTAATTAGGTGACTTTTGAAGGCAATTGATTCCACTAGATTTTAGTTAGGGGTGTGAGAGTAACGAGGGCTGAATACAAATGCACCCCACACTTTTCAGATATTTATTTGTAAAAAAAATTGAAAACCATTTATCACTTTCCTTCCACTTCACAGTGGTGTGCCACTTTTTTTGGTCTATCACATAAAATCCCAATAAGATACATTTACGTGTAGCGCCCCCAAAGTGTAGGCATTTTTGTAGAGGTCTTTTTGCTAGGAGAGGCAAAATTTAATCAGGCCTGATGTAAATTACAGGCATGAATGTTTTGATTTGGGCAGGGGAAAGGCTCAGAGTAGGCTGGAGATTGCAGGGAGGGACACTCCTTGGATACTCCTCCCCTGGTTACAGAAAGTGCTGGAAGGGGGGATGGATGAGGAGGTTTCACTCACTGTGTATGTTAAGGAGCCCTAACCAATCCCCAATCTGGGTTGGCAGGGGGCAGGCCTCCTTAAATACAGTGATCTGCCAGCAGGTAGGAGGAGAGTTTGTGTGGAAGTGTGGAGAATGTAGCAGAGGTGTGCTATGGAGGCCTCTACCCGGGAGGGAGCCCCCAGTCTGGGGAGGTGACCTTGAGGCCTGGAGACTCGGGTGCAGCCAGGAGTGGAGGTGATTCCTAGAGCAGCACAAGGGAGTAGGAGAACAGCAGAGGTGCTACTGTGAACACTTTAAAGGATCCACTGCAGTCGGTGAGTGACAGACCCTGGGAGCTGGAAGAGAAAGGTTGGAACAGTCTGGGAGAGTAATAGTGGACAGTCTGTGGAAGCCTTGGGAGCCAGTCAGGGAAAGGAGTGTCACTATGAGGAAAGCAGGTTGGTGGGACCTGGAAGAGGGATGGGCTGGGAGTCGTAGTCCATCAAAGCCCCAGCTAGCACCAACACACTAAGCTACACTTTTAGGGGTCCAAGACCCTGGCCTGTAACGAGTGGTCCAGAGGCTCTGCTGGCAGATTGCAGGCCTCACCATGTGCTAGCTGCAGTGAAGAGAAAGGAGTTATGGGAGCCTGATAAATTTCACTTCAGGTCAGGAACTAAGTGATGTGCTGGAGAGAAGTGAAGGAGCAATAGTCTGCAACAGAGATGTGCTGGAGGAAGTAAAGTGTATATGCAGTCGTGTATAAAGTTGGTCCCATAACCAATTCTTTGGGCATCCCGCAGTCACCCCTTTTCCCCATCCAAGTTAAATCCCCTAAATAAAACAAACAAAACCAAGAGCCGGCCTTTTCAGTGACTTCGGATGTGTGAGATATGGTGGGATTGGGCAGATATAAGGTAAACCACAACTACCAGCCACTCCCAAGGGAGCACTTGGCTACACTGGGTTGGCAGGGGGCAGGCCTCCTTAAATACAGTGATCTGCCAGCAGGTGGAAGGAGAGTTCGGGTGTAAGTGTGGAAGATGTAGCAGAGGTGCTGTGGAGGCCTCTACCTGGGAGGGAGCCCCCAGTCTGGGGGGTGACCTTGAGGCCTGGAGGTTCAGGTGCGGCCAGGAGTGGAGTTGATTCCTGGAGCAGCACAAGGGAACAGGAGAACTGCAGAGGTGCTATTGAGGACACTTTAAAGTATCCACTGGAGTCGGTGAGTGACAGACCCTGGGAGCTGGAAGACAAGGCTGGAGCAGGCTGGGAGAGGAATAGTGGACAGTCTGTAGAGGTCTCAGGAGCCAGTCAGTGGAAGGAGTGTCACTGAGAGGAAAGCAGGCCGGTGTGGCCTGGAAGAGGAATGGGCTGGGAGTTGTAGTCCATCAAAGGTTCAGCTAGCACCAACTTACTAAAGTAACAATTCAGGGGTCCTTGACCCTGGCCTGTAATGGGTGGTCCAGAGATCCTGCTGACTGAGAGCAGACCTCAACATGAGCTAGCTGTGGTGAAGAGAAAGGAGTTATGTCAGCCTGATGAATTTTCCTTCAGGTCAGGATTAACAGTCTGCAAGTGAAGTTCTGGAAAGAAGTGAGAGGAGTAACAGTCTGCAAATGAAGTGCTGGAGGAAGTAGAGTTGTATATATGGTGGTGTATATAGTTGGTCCTGTAACGCAATTTTTTGGGGCATCCCACAGTCACCCCTTTTCTCCATCCAAGTTAAATCCCCTAAATAATACAAACAAAAACAAGAGCCGGCCTGTTCATTTACTCCGGATGTGTGAGATATGGTGGGATTGAGGGCAGCCAGAAGGTGAACCACAACTATCAGCCACCCCTGAGGGAGCACATGGCTACATACATTTTTGGTTGTAACATAACATGTTAAAAAATGTCAAGGGGTATGAATACTTTTTCAAGGCACTTTATATGTTTGCTGGTGCTGATAAGTGGTGGTCTCATCGGTTTATTTTATTGCTGGGTAACTGACAGAGCTGGTCTGTCAGCACCTTATAGAGGAACTTCAGTCCATGTAATGCTGGCTTCTCCCTCCTCATAAGCATCACAATCTTTGAAAATCCAGTTGTGCCAAAGGTGTCTGCCCCTCCTTTGGGACCTGGCACATATTTGCACATGCAGGAAAGAAAGGTCCCAAGTGCCGCACACCAACCCAACCCAAAAGTCGGTATAGTAAAAACAGCCTCAGCCTGGTTCCATCCAGGCCACGCCCCTGACACGTTTCGCCCCACTGGCGCTTTTTTTATGCAAGGTTACATCTTTGCACATGCCACGTTTCCCTGTGCATGTGCAGATAACTGAGATCTGGGACCTCCATAACCGCAGCATCTTTGCGTGTGTATGTGGAACCCCCTGCATGTGCGCAATGTGCCGCAAGTCTCTGCTGGTTCTTGAAGGCCAAGCAGGGACCTTTGCCATATAAGCATTCACATGGCAACCGGTGATGTGCATGCATCATGATGCACTAGGAGTGCAACGTCATTCTTGCCTAGGCATAAAAACAAAGTGCTGTGCAGCACAAAAAAATAAAAAACACCTAAAAGCTCAGATCACCTTTACAGAAAAAATGTAAAGGTAAACTAACACCGGATACCCTCCTCACCCTCCCCCAATCCCCGCTATACTTCCTCCAGGGTGGCTGAGCTGTCAGCACTCCCCCGAAGCCATTCAGGGATTTGAAATCCCCGCTCTTCTCCATGCAGCGCTTGCGGGACAGACGAGATTGATTCACTGTGATGGTGATGACCAATCAGAATCAATCTTATCTGTCCTAGAAACGCTGTATGGAGAAGAGGAAAAATAGCAGGGACTTCATATACTTGGACCACTGGACCGGTTGTGGGGATGCTGACAGCTCAGCAAGCCTGGCGGTAAGTACAGCAGGGGCTGGGGGAGGGGTGGTGTTAGTTTACCGTTACAGAAAAAAAAAGAAAAGGTGAACTAACCCTTAAAAAAGTGTAATCTAATTGCGGGGAGGGAGCTGGAGCTTGATTTAAAGACCTGCACATATTTTTTTGGTGAATCTTTGAACTTGTGTACTTTGAATTTTCTAAGATTTCATTGAAACAGCAATTGAAATAGCCTCTATGGTTTTAGAAAGAGTTACAAGGAAACATTTGTAGAAATAATAAAAGAAAACATACAATGGGGTTACCATACCTGCTGTGGTTCCAAAAACTTAGTGCTGACGGTGGTCCCATTAAATTTATTCTCTGGTTTCGGGATCTTTGGCCACAAAGCTAGAAGGAAGGGATGTATGAAGATCGCCATTGCAAGAATGCCTACGCTGATCAGAGACACCGAGATCAAAGCCAGTGGATGAATCCGCTCTCCTGAGATACCATAGACATAAAGGATAAAATAAGAAACCATGAAGCCATTTGATGAAATACAAAAGGGACAATGAACTAAACAGTTATATATTAAAGTGTATCTAAAGACAATTTAAATTTAAATTTGATACAGTAGGGTGTGGGTACAAGCGTTAACAGAATTTGTGATCTCATTGGGGAAATTTCCCTTCACTTCCTGCATTGTAGATACAACTGGAAGTAAGGAGAAATGTATCCAAAGTGAGGGAAATACCCTTGTATACAGAATTTTTTTTACTATGTCCCTGTTGGGAAGATTTCCAGACACTTTGTAAGTGTCCAAGTGATCATTGTCACAGTGCAGAAAGTGACTGAAAATTAAAATGTTTACAGTTGTCACCGAAAAAGGTGTGGACAGATATTCCAAAAATATTATTATTATTTGTTTTTAGCAGAGACCCTAGAGAATAAAATGACGATTGTTGCAATTTTTTATGTGACACGGTATTTTGCAGTAAGTTTTCAAACGTTATTTTAAAAAATACACTTTAATTAATTAAAAAAAAAAAAAAAAAAAACACAAGATATACCCAGATTTTTTTGTAAAATATGAAAGATGGTGTTACGCCGAGTAAATAGATACTTAACATGGCAAGCTTTAAAATTGTGCACACTCGTGGAATGGCAAAAAAATACGGTACTTTAAAATTCTTCACAGGTCCCCTTTATGGAGAGATCTGGGGTCAAAAAGTCTCCAAATCTCTTCTTTACCTTTAAAAGATAAAGATACAAAAGAAAAAAGTGATCTTTTACTTAAAAAAAAAAATTGCTCACTTCCACCCTGGACTGCTCCGGTCTTCCAAGGCCATAGAGGCAATCAAAGACAATCTGGTCTTTGTTCGCCTGTGACCAGACCACTGTTTCTCATGCACACCAAAAACAGTAAGCCCAACAAACACCGGCGAGTGCCCCCCCCCCCCCTACACTTCTTAAAACGATCCAGTGGCTAATGAGCCACTTGGATGGACTGCTTTCATAGGAAAAGCAGACACTTGCTGAATAAACAAATTTCCTGGCTTATGGCTGATAGCTTAAGCCATAACCCAAACTGCAATGTATATATAAGTATTGTGGTCAGCAAATGGCTAAGAAAAGTTATTCTATTATTTCCTGTTGTGCCCTTGCATAGCAAAAAAGTCCAGTAGAGTGGGAAGTCCTAGTCAGGCTACCTCCCTAGATAACGGCAAATGTGTGATGCTGAACCTCCATGAAATCCAATAAATAAAAGGGGTCAGGAATGCTGAGTTGGAAAGAGCTTCTCAAATGAGGTGGTCTCTGACTTGCTGCAGACTCTAATGCACACTGTGAAAAGCTCACAGTGTGCAGTGAAATCAGAGTAAGCATTTTCAATACAGGGGAGGGGGCATGTACAACAGTGCAAGACTAAAGGTAAGGCTGGAGTTCAGCTTTAATAAATGAGATCTCACACTATAGTTCCCGACTTTGCTCTCAACAATCTAGGAATTTTTTATGTCCTTGTCCATCTTGGGTTTTCCCACTCCTGTTGTTGCCTTCAGCATAAAAAAATAAATGAAAAACCCAGCAGGTAAAGTGGGACCTCCTAGTAATGGCTGCAGCAGGAGTGCAGATTACCCAACAAACCAACATCTCAGTTATGAATGGACTGAACCTTTAAAAAACACCCAGTAGAGTAGTTCATGAGAAAAGCTTAAAAAACTCTAAAAAAGGTTAACAAATATAAGATACAGAACCACTAAATCTTCATTCTTAGATACATACGAATGTTAGTCTGAAATGTCTGGTTTGCACTTGGCACTCCTTCTCCCGCTGCTGTGGATGCTGTTATGAAGGTGGTGTACTTTATATGTGGTGACAGTCCTGAGAGGGTGAAATTCCTGCCATATACTGTACAAAATATATATAAATATACAGCATGTTAAAAACATAGGTATTTCAGATCCAAAAGACATACATGAAAAATAAGTTCAAAGAACAAAAAAATGATTGACGAGAAAAAGAAAACAAAATATCCCCCCAAAAAACACCACAGAACTGAAGATAAATCTACCATAAGAGACAAAGAATCAGTAGCCATAAAACCCCATATACATGAGAATGGAATAGTCATGGGCACCTGAGTGGAACAGCATTTATGGAGGAATCTCCAAAGCTGACTATTGTTGCAATCACTGTTTCACTGATAATTTTCCACACCGCTCAGCTGTTTTTTTTTTTTTTGTCAAGCTGGGTGGTGGAACTTGCAGGGCCACCCATGGCTTGAATTTTGGACATTGTAAGAAGGAACAGTAACTGGCACTTCTGTAATGCTTAACCTATCTCTAGATAGACAGTGTGGGAGAAGGCAGTGCTGAGCACCTTTGTCATGCTGACGCTACATCTGGTTAGACAGTATTTGTCAGGGCCTGAACCTGAACCCAGGACCTCTACTGTGTCTGGCAGTAACTCTTCTCATGGAGCCACCTGAGATGCTGGACACCACCCTGCTTACCGACTTTTGGCTTGTTCCTCAACTATGCTTCTGCTTGTTCCCAACCTGCAACCACTCGTTACCAGTCAGTGTTGATGGGGGAATCCCTCCCGAAGTGCAACTGGGTTCTGCCAGCAGCGAGCCTTCCCCACCAGCTGAATACAATGATTACTGCTGGCTGCTATAGCTGCTGGCAGTGATCAGACGAAAATAACTGACAGGCTGGTTGTACTGAAGTCAATCAACTTCAGTACAACTCGCATGCCCATTGACGGATCAAATTGGGTCAGTTCCTGCTGAATTACAACCCATCTATGACCAGTTTTAGAGATGTGTGCAATTGAATCACATTTAGTAGTCCATTTCATGGGTGCGCCAATGAGGCTGACTACCCTCCTAAAGAAGTTGAAGCAGTTGAGCAGGTATGAATTAAAACATTTCTTTACAGATGTGCTGCCTAAGTATGCTGTTGCAAGGGACACAAATCAATACACTGATATTTGGCATGATATATTGGTATGGAATGTGCTTTTTTATTGGGTTTATCATTTTCTCATAAGAGGACCAAAATTGTAAGTAGTGCCGATCCTACTTATGGTTCTACAGCATCAAAAAAGACAGTAATGGGTACCAAGGTGGGGCTGATCCTACTTCTAGTTCTACTGTGTCAGTGAGGGCAGTAATGGGCACCCATGTAGTTCTGATCCTACATCTGGTTACACAGTGTGAAAAGGAACAGTAATGGGTACCTGTATAGTGCTGATATCAGCTGTGTTTAGACATAGTGAGATGGCATAACAATGAGTACCTGTGTGCAACTGAAAACTTTTTCCGTTGTTCACATAGACGGTGTAATGTTTCAGTTTTCCTCTTAAATAATGCCTTGGTATCTCATTCCATGAAATGAAGACTTCTGATGAAGAAACGTTGTTGATGCAAAAAGAGGGGCCTGCCAAAGGAACTGATAAAGGAAAAAAAAGATATACGCTTTAATTCTATGAGGGGCATTGACCCTGGACTTGCTCATTACATTAAAGTAAGATTACATTACCTGCTGTTTATCAGCCCTTTTCACCCAGGGTGCCTTGGCAAAATGCCTTGTAAATTGCCCCAAAATTGTATACAAGCCAGTGGGTGGATGAAACCTGCCTTTTAGTTACACAAAGCCACAGGTTTTCATTGAACACCATTACAACCTTGCACCTGCCAACCTCCTTACCACCAATGACATCATCAGTTGATAAGGAGGATGTCAGTTGCCTGTATTTCATCCTTGTTTGACCCTCCCTTGCCTCTCCCCATCAGCTTTAGGGTCTCATTAGCTAAGCGATGGGGAAAAACTGAGGGAGAAGAGAAACACTGGAATACTAGTCAGTACCAGTTTTCAAAAGTATTTTTGCTTAGAAGAATAAATCACCTTTAACATTGGGTGTCCTACGTGTATTTGTATTGATTATGTAAATCAGAATAGTTTTTACATTTTAGAATGGGGCACCAAAAGACTCATAATTTTGGAGGATGCCTCGAGATTGTCCATAATTTTAAAGGATGCTTTGACTGAAAAAAGGCTGAGAAACACTGCTGGATATACACACATACAAATATATATATATATACACACACACACTCACACACATAGCACTGTACAAAGGGTTTAGGCACTTGTGAATAATGCTGTACATTGAAAATGCTTCCAAAAATAATGAAACTAGAGTTTTTGTTATCAATTGAGAACTTAGGAAGTACAGAAACAAACCTAAATCAAATATTATAATGAAATATCTGGTGTGCCTGACATTTGCCCAGTGCAGCAGATGGTAGACACATAATGCCAACATCCTTTCACAATGTGGTACCATCAGATCAGACTTGGCAGAAGCAGGGCCATCTTAACAGCATCATGGGCCCCTGGGAAAAGTAATGTACTGGGGCCCCTGCCAGCCTGCCCCAATTTACGCACCTATTCTCAAGAATTAAAGTATAAATAGTTGATAGAATTAAACATATATTTATTAGTACTTTCAGTAAAATAGATTTTAAACAATAAGAAAACATGTCATAAATCAAAGACTAATCAACACAAAGAGCAGAGTACAGATGAAGGCAGAAGGGTACAAAACTGGGATCAGGAGGGCACAGTACAGGGGGAGGGGATCAGAAGGGCACAACATTGGGACCAAGAGGGCACAGTACAGGTTCTTGGATGCTTCCCAGGACAGTTTAATAAAAAGTGTGACTGTCCTGGCAGATCCGGGACAGTTGGAAGTATGATGTAATGTAAGATTATAATGGGGCCCCCGTGCCCAGGTGTGCCCATGCATTAAGACAGCCCTGAGCAGAATCCAGTGGGACCCAGGTACACCCATCAACAATCCAGAGAAATCTAGCTAGAAGATGTCTTCATGCAAGGATTGTTACTAAAATGCTATACCTTTGACTTGGAAACATGACTCATCTATCCACAAAAACAAAACAAAAGAATAAAACAGAAACATGGCAGTAGGTGCTCTTGACTGATATATGCAAATTTAAAATAGATTTCGCTGTTAGAAAAGGCACTTTGTTCGCCAAAGGCCTGGAGAACAGTACAAGGATGAATGGCTGCAAGCAACAGTAAAGCATGGTGGGGGTTCTGCTCAAGTTGGATATCTGGTCAGAATGAATGGTATCCTCAATGCTTAATAAACTACAGGCAGAATCTTAGACATCATACAATGCCATCGGGGAAGCATCTGATCAGTCCTAAAGTCATTCTGTAGCAGGACAATGACCCAAAACATGCAGCCAAAGACGTAAAGAACTATCATCAGGGAAAAGAAGAACAAGTGGTCTTAGAAGAGATGGTATGGCATTCACAGAACATGACCTCAACAATCTCAACATCATTGAGTCTGTCTGAGATTACATGAAAAAACAAAAGAAACTGAGACAGTTTACAATCATAGAAGAGCAGTGGTTAGGTCACCTAGATGTATGAAACAACCAACCTACAAGAGTTCCATAAAATTCTATGTGCAAGCGTATCACGGAGAACTGATGCTGTTTTACGGTGGACACAAAAGTTTACTTAATTTACGTTTTTTCAGATCAAATGCAATGAGTATGTGTCCAGGTCTGCTTTGGATGTGGGTGGATATAGGTCCATTTACATCTGGCTGCCCAAAGAGATTAGACAGGTCCGTTCTTCCTCCATCACAACAAATTGGAATGGACATGGATGTCCATTTTCATTCTGATCCACCTCCCATCTATGGACCCCCTGTGAAAGGGAACTAAAAATATGTGCAAACACGTGAGTGCCATCATTGCCATTCAAAGGCAGAAAAATGGGGAATTAAAAATACTCATTCAGGTAATAAAGGAGGGAAGGACTGCAGTGGCTTGCAGTAAAAGCACAGGTATGAACAATGAGCTGTCTTGTCGCTGTCTTGTAATGTGTGTACATAGTGGAAGGTGGATCACAAAACTGCCTGAACAGAATCACCTTTTTTTGATGGGTACAAAAGTTCACATGTACCCATTGCAACACTGTAATTAGCTGTTCTGATTAAAATTCTGTCCTCCATTAAATTATTACCTGGCAGCTCAGCTGCAGCAGATTGTGGGATGTGGTTGTTTGGGAGGGAATGATGTGAATAGCAGAATTATGCTAACAAACACTCCACATAGTAGAGCAGTGGAAGCTTTGGAGGCGAAATCATTTGCCCCCGATGCTCCAACGCTGGTAATGATAATGAAAGTATGGGATGCAGTAAAGCAGCAATTAGGAAATGGTACCATCTCAAAATTCACCCCGTTATGGAATAACAAGAACTTAAAAGAAGTACAGGTCATAGGAACGATGAAAGAATGGGAGTCAAGAGGGGTTACCAGAATTGAGCAATTGTATGTAGGATGTGTGCTAAAATCATTTACAGAGTTGAGGAATGAGTTTGATATCCCCAAACATTCCTTTTTTAAATACCTGCAAATTAGACATGCATTAGAAGCGCAGTTTAAAAACCAACTCTTGGAGCTGGACGAGATGCCCGTTCTAAATAGGGTCATAGAAACAGGATTGCGGAAAGGAGTGATCTCAGGGTTATATCTAGATATATGTAAAAAAACAAGAGAGCTGGAAAGTGAGCACCCAAGTAGAAGAAAATGGGAAAAGGATATAGGGACGATAACGATTGAACAATGGAGGGGAATCCTAGAGGCCTGTCCTCGGGTATCAATGGCCCCCTCACAGAGAATGTCGCATTTATTTTTACTATATAGGGTGTATTACACTCCCCATAAATTATTTCAATTTGGAAGAAGACAGGATGATCAGTGTCCCAGGTGTCGGAAGAGGGGGGACCTCCTGCATATGGTATGGAGGTGCCCCAAACTCTTTAGATACTGGGAGGGGGTCATGGCTACTATAAATAGGGTGTTTCGTACCACACTTGAACCTGAAGCCTTAACATGTATACTGGGTTATATAAGAGAAGGGAAAGGAAAAAACAATGTCTCAACCACCATAGAGGGATGCCTGTTTCAAGCAAGAAAAGTGATTGCCCAAAAATGGCAAGCTACTATACCACCAACTGTAGAAAATTGGGTTAGAACAATGCATGAGGTAGTCTGGAAAGAGAAAGGGGTATATGTGAAAAGAGGTAACCTTAAAGTGGTAGTGAACCCGCTGCCAAAAAAATAAATAAAAAAAAATCCTGCAAGACAATAGCATAATATGTTAGTATGCATCGCATACTAACATATTATGAAATACTTACCTTAGAACGAGGTCCCCGATGCCCGAGTCGGTCAGCGCTAAGGACGCTGACATGTTGGTCCTCTTCTTTCTTCCGGGTAAGCGGCTCCGGCGCTGTGAGTGGCCGGAGCCGCGTGACGTCACTCCCGCGCATGCGCGCGGGAGCTCTTCGCTCCGGCAGCCAGCTCTGAGTTGCCAGACGCCTCGGCCGGATCATCAGAGCGCATGCGCCGCTAATGTCAGCGGTTGCATGCAGGGCGAATGTCTCCTAAACCATGCAGGTTTAGGAGATATTCTTTTTACCTACAGGTAAGCCTTATTATAGGCTTACTTGTAGGTAAAAACAGCTTTGGGGGTTTACTACCGCTTTAAGAAATTTGAAAAGAAATGGGAACTCTGGCTGGAAGAAATGGGAAATCTTTATGACATAGGCATCTAGAGAAAGAGAGATGATTGGATGGGGGATGTATGTGAATGGGATATATGGGGACGGTTAGGGGGGATGGGTAAATGTTAAATCCAGAGATAATGGAACTATTACATTTTACACTTGTGGTAAGGGGAAACAATCTGTTAAGAGTAAGGTATTTTTTGACATAAAAAAAGTATAAGAAAAGAAAAAAAAAGAAAGCAGATAAAATGAACACCACAATGATGTGACAACACTAGAGGTTTATATGAAAGCAATGCTGAAATTTATCCTCTCTAGATAATACACTGAAGTGGTATAAAAAAAAAAAATTCTGTCCTAAAGAGCAACTCCAGTCAGCAAGTGAACTTATAGAGTGACCTGTACCAATATAACCTGTGTTCTTACCTATTTATATTGATTTAAATACATATACCATAGCATGCTGTGTATGATCCTTCTAGCTTTAATGAGAATATAATATAATTATTAATATAATTATTTGAGTACTGAGACTGAGTTTAAAGTAGAACTATAGTAAAAACTTTTTTTTTCATTTTGGGTTATAATAGAGGGTTATAATCCCTGCCAGTTTTTTTTTACCATATATGTTGGGGAGATTTCCCTTCACTTCTGGTCTCCTAGCCAAAATAGGAAGTGAAATTAAATCCCTCCAAAGTGAGGGAATCCCGGGGTGTCACGGAAACTAGTGTCCTCATTGGAAGATTTCCCTTCTATTCACAGAATTTGGGATTCTCTTTCCATTTTGATAATAATGATAAACTAATAAAGAGGGCAAATCTCCCTAATGGGGGAACAGACAGCAATAAAAACTGACAGGTCTTCTATTCCCTCTTCACTCCATCCAAAACTAAAAAAGCTTTGCCTTTCGTTATACTTTAACAATTGAGAATTCAACAGCACCATCTGCTGTCAGAAGTACAGAATGCACTACACACATAACAGTAATTATTGCTTAGCATTTTTTTTATCCAGTTGACAAATGGCTGGTATGTCAAGCTGTCATGTAAGAGTGTAAAAAGTAGGCAGATTGGTTAAAATATTGGTGCAATGTGGGAAGGTGGAACTAAAACAAATGATTCCTTTAAAATAACAGATTTTGCCAGGTCCTGTGTGGGGCAAATTATAAGTGAAAACGTAATTCTTTTTAATATTGCCAAGTTCTATATAAAAAATAGAGACCAGTGACAAAATGTATCCTTGTTAAAATATTCTAGGTTCACCTGTACTGATTTATGTGACTTGGAGTCATCTTGAATGTCCTGTGGATGCCATTGAAAAAAGCTGGCACTGCAACACATTAATGTATGGTACATTGCCCTGCTTTATCACAACACACAGCAATGGGTACATGTGAATGGGCCCTTAACCACTAACCACAGGCTTGCTGACACTTTAAGAGGTTCCCAATCATGTGATGGCTGTCCTAGCAGTCACGTGATTGAGCCATTGTTGACCACTCGGCCACAGTGTTGGGGGATGCCAAGTGAGCATATGTTCCCAGCACAGAAAAACAGGAAACATGAGAATTTCTCCTAAACCAAGAAGAATCAGGAATAGGGACTCATCATACTAAATGTAAGGTACCTGTATGTCCCTTGTGCTGATTTGTATGCTTGTAATTTATTCTAAACTTTAGCTTTATGTTATTGATCTGCAATAAGCATGCAGCAAACAAAATCAGGACTCCCGATGCACATATTTTTTGAGAATCAGACAGTACCGAGGGCTCACTCACAACACAATGCATCCATTAACGAATGTTTGTTGCATTGTGGTGCATTGTGCTTTTTGTAATGTATTGGTGTGCATTTTATATGTTTTGCAGTTGTTGTTTTTTTTTGCCTTGCAGTTTGTTGCGTTTATGCGCGTTTGCGTGCATTTGAACGTGCTGCGTTGTGCTGAATGCTGTACTTTTTTTTTCAGGGCTGGGCAAATTCAACGAAATGCTAGTGTGAACTGACTTCATAGGGAACCATTATTTTGTGGTTGCCATGCTTTGAAAATGCGTTCACAAAAGTACCCCAGCACTTTTATTTTTTCATTTATTACAGGTACTTATATAGCGCTGTCAATTTACGCAGCACTTTACATATATATTGTACATTCACATCAGTCCCTACCCTCAAGAAGCTTACAATCTAAGTTTCCTAACTCACATTAATTTATACACATACTAGGGCCAATTTAGACAGAAGCCAATTGACCTACCAGCATGTCTGGAGTGTGGGAGGAAATTGGAGTACCCGGAGGAAACCCACACAGAGAGAACATGCAAGCTACAGGCAAGTACTGCCGTGGTTGGGATTTGAACCATTGACCCTAATGCTGCTAGGTGGGAGTGCTAACCAGTGCGTCTGGTGTGAATATACCCTGGAGCCACAGGATCAGCATGAAAGCCAGGTAAATTGTATTATCAGAAGCAGAGGTGAGTGATTGCAGCCCACATAGATGTCTCATAGCAGATTTCCTTTTAGACTCAATGCTGGGAATCTTGCATAAGCCCAGATGTGACTAGTTCTCTTTAGGCAATCTTGCAAGTGTGCTTCCACTTTGTTATATAATATATAACCTACAAATGTGTGATGCCAATAGCACTCGGGGAGGTCGGTAAATGTGATAAAGTTCATGCCTACAATATACGCTGATTAATCTCTCCCCCTAGATGTTTGCTCACCTTCCTCTTGGGCATAGGCTTCAGTAGAATAGACCTTGGAATAGCAGTCGTTATACTGGGCATAGATGGAAATGTGGTAGAGGACACCGGGTGAGAATTTACCTGTAAAGTGAAATAAATTAATTTACTGATGATATATGAAAGGAAATGATGAGAACGTATCACAGAAATATAGCTGATGTGGGGCATGGGGCCTCTGTAAGTACACAGCTTGTCATGATCTGTCCGGTGGATGTCCTTGTAAGATGTAGTTTGATGGTGTATGGCTTCCTTTAGTGTAATCCAATCAATGATTCACAAATGTTTGATCTACCGGAAGATTTACTTAGAGATCTATGATCTGATCTGCTGGGAATCTCCCAGTTCTGGAAAATCCAGGCAATCATGAGACAAGAACTGGATTATCCATGTCTGCATGTACTGCATATGTGCAAAAGCATACCAAAGCATCGCCCAGTTCACTGATTAAATCAATCTGATTATTACTGATTTGAATGTTCTCTTGTCCTTTTCTGCTGTGTCTGGACCTGGGTGTGTTAGGGCTCAAAAGGGATCAATGCAACCTTTACAATGAAAGTTGAATCAAATGCTACATAGGTTGAAAAAAAGTCCATCCAGTTCAAAAAAAAAAAAAAAAAAAATGGAAAAATTATATATAACCATACAATCCCTTATACAATCTTTCACCCATAGTTGATCCAGAGGAAGGCAAAGCATGACCCAATTTGCTATAGCGGGGGAAAAAATTCCTTCCTGATCCCCCGAGAGGCAATAGGATACACCCTGGATCAACTTTACCTAAAAATGTTAGTAACCAGTTATATTATTTACATTAAGGAAAGAATCCAGGCCTTTTTTAAAGCAATCTACTTTGCTGGCCAAAACCGCCTCTGGAGGGAGTCTATTCCATATTTTCACAGCTCTAACTGTGAAGAAACCTTTCCAGTGTTTGTGCAGTGGTCAGACCATTCATTGAAGACCATCAAGTTTTGTATTACCCTTTACCTGGAAGTACTAATATCTGATTGGCTGTCTGATTTCTGGTCCAGTCCATCTCTGAGCTGTTGTCTTTTCTCCACTCTACAACGTAATTTACAGGAGAGCCGTAATGCATCAACTCTTTCCACCAGACTGCGATACGTCCTGTGGGGTGGTCCCAGGCTTTACCATCAAAATTTGCTGTGTCTGCAGCCCCTGTAAGGATACATCAAAGTAATAGCAGTTAGAATGGATAGAAATCAAATATTAAATATTCTTTATGATGGGACACTATCAGGTTACCTGAACACAGGGGGATAACACAGTTGTGTGGTCCATGTCCCTTGGAGTTCCTGGCACTGACACAAACATGAGTAGACTGACCAGGCAATGATATGTTACAACATGGCTCCTCAATGGATTGATGTGTATTGTTATCGTTGTAGGTCACATTGTAACTGAGGATTTTACCTCTGGCAGAGTGATGGCTCAAAGGCTGCAAACACACACAGAATAAACAGCTATCAATATAAATGATATTTCACTTCACTTATAAACTGGAACACAAGGCAGCAAACAAAATCCATCAGTGGAATGCTAAAGCTGTAAATACTGCATCCATAGCAAAGCCAGAAAGTCCAAAAGTCTTACAGCATCTATTGCAGACAGATTTAGAAAGCCTCTCATAGGGCTTCTGGGTGACACTGAAGTCAATTAAAGTGATCTCTGCAATCTCCCCCTCAAATACCCCTTGTAAGTGTATACAGCTCAGGGAGAGGGTAGTATGACTACTACAAGGATTCTGCTACAATGTCAGCCAGATAAACAAAAAGAATCCTAAAATAAATCAGTCATGAATAGACTTTGATCTATAGAAAGGATTAAATGAAGAATGTTCACCATTGATTGGACTGTTCAACCTTTTTACCTGTATACCGTTTTAAGGTAAACTTGATACAAACTTTAGCAACTGATATCTTTATTAAAAATGACCCATCAAAGCAACTGAGGCTGAAATATAGTTAAATCTGAACCTTTCCTGTAAAAGTCAAGCATACCCCCACCCCTTACCATCCATTAAGCCTCTTTGTTAGTCCTTTAATATGATGGGTAGCATCATTGACTTATTGAGACATGTGGAAGGGAACACAGGCATCTCAATTTCATAGTGAAAGCTAAGCTATTGATATAATTTCAGACACCTGTATTTATTTCTGCTTACAACATTTTTCACCATATAATCAATTTAAATTGCCCAGGTATGTGATAGTTTTACCATAGGCAGACATTAGTTTACTGATCTGCCTATATCCAATCCTGGCAGAACAGGATTCTATTGCTAGAACTGGAAATCATCTTAATATCAGCCAAATTGTAATTGTTGGTTTTATGACATGAGTGGTTATAAACCTCCTACCCGTTATTATTTCTGCTCACCCCTAGGTCTACCTCTGTTTTTTGTGATGGACCTACAAACCTCCCAAGCAGTCATACCTTCCATGCCACATGCAAAGAGCTTTTCCAGTCAAAACTCCTCCAAACATCTGGTGCATCAACAGGAACTATAGGGGAACAAAAAGTGTTCAGGAAACAAAAATGAGAATCCATAAATTGTAAATAAATAAAATAAAAAAAATTACAAAATACCTGAACCATTGGCATGCGCCTAGGCACCCCCTAATCACCCAGTGAAGCATAGGTTTCCCCATCTGCCCAGCACACAAAAGGTGGAGATGGAGGAAGATGTATGAGATGGATGATAATAAGATAAAGTTGAGGACACAAGAGGTAGATAGAAGATGAGTACAGAAGAGACTTATGGAACAGACAAGAAGTGGGTATGGGAGAGGAGAACCAGAGGAAGGGTAATGAAGAGACTGGAAGACGCAAAGTGGTGGAGATAGGAGAGGAGAACTGGAGTGCGGATGATGGGATAGAGTTGAGAACAATAGAGGTGGAGATGGAAGATCAGTACGGGATTGACTAATGGGACGGACTGAGGGACACAAAAGGTGGAGATGGGCGACAAGGACAAGAAAGAGTGGAATAGTGTGGAGGACACAAGAGGTAGGGAAGAAAGGACAAGACAGGAGACAAGGTAATGGAACAGACCAAGGGACACAATAGATGGGGATTAGTGAGGAGGACAGCAGAAAGGATAATGGAAGAGATTAAAGGACACAAGGAATTAAAATGTGGAGAATAACAGGAGAGGAAGTAACAGAATAGAGTGAAAGACACAATAGATAAAAATTAGGGAGGTGGACAAGACAGAGGGTAACAGGATAGAGTAAAAAATATAAGACATGGGGATGAGGAGCACAGGAGAGAGGGTAATGGGAACATGTGTAGGACAGAAGAATGGAGATTAGGGAGGAGGACAGAAGAAAGGGTAATGTGAGGTTGTAGAACACAAGACATGAAGATGTCGAGAAGGGCAGGAAAGAGGTAATATGATAGAGTGAAGGACACAAGAGATGTGTTGGAGGATAAAATAAAAAATAATCGAATATTGAATGCAAAGAATTGTGATCCAGAAGAACAAGAGATAGGGTAATGAAAGGGCCACTTTTATCACAGCCCCTGTACCCCGTGTACCCCTAAACACACCGCGATGCTCCAATTTTCTAATTGTGAGTACAGACAAGAGAAATCCAGTGTATCTACAGTGTGCTGACACACTATTTTTATACATATCTATAAAATTGCATTTAAATATTCCCAAAACACCAATTAACGAACTTGATGTGTCTAACAAAGGAAGCCCATCAACCTAAATAGTGTTCAAGGTACAAAGCACATTTTCTGAATTAAATCTCAGTGACTGTATATCCAGCGCAATACATTATGTAGAAAATACATGCCAATAAGTTGCAGAAAATTGCAGGGAGAGAATGCCATCAGGCACACTACATGCTGTGTAAAAATGCACAGGTCTGATCTGCTAGGATGGTCTTAAGTGGTCAACCCAAGTTCTTTACCTTCTTCTGGAGTGGTGAACACATAACTTTCACTCCACAGACCTCTGTTTTTCTGCTGCTCATCTGGAATGTATCGGATCTGAAATTCATAGTCTGTGTACGGCTCTGGGTCCATCATCTGATAGGAATTGGGTTCCAGGTCATGACTGTCCACCTAAACATTGTTAGGAGAGATGGCTTGAAATCAGAACAATATTCTGCAATGATATACTATAGTGTAAGAAGGGGCCCTGCTATAAGAAAAATCTATATACACTACAAGTACCAAGGTTTGTGGTCATCAGACCATCTCTTCAGTCTGTTGGGCATCCCATTCCCCAATCATGGGCATTCGTAAGGAACTGGTCCCACCTTTTCCACTATACAGCCCCCACTTCTCTGGGAAGGCTTTCCACAAGATTTTGGAGTGTGTCTGTGGGAATTTTTTGCCCATTTAGCTAAAAGAGCATTTGTGAGGTCAGGAACTGATGTTGGATGAGAAGACCTGGGCTTGCAATAGGTGTTCCAACTCATCAGAAGGTATTCAGTAGAGTTGAGGTCAGGACTTTGAGCAGAAACCTTGAGTTCCTCCACATCTAACTTAGAACACCATGTCTTTATGGAGCTGGCTTCTGTACACAGAGCATAATCATTCCTGACCATTAAAGGCCTTCCCCCTAAGGCTACTTTCACACTTAGGCGCTTTCCTAGCGTTTTTGTGCTAAAAATAGCGATTCCAAAACGCTTCTAAAGCGCTGCCCATTAATTCCAATGTACCTATTCACACTGGGGCGTCACGCTGGTGCTGCGTTTAAAAAAGTCCTGCAAGCATGATTTTTTGTGCTTATTCTGAGCGCTAAAAATAGCACATTAAAAACGACCATATACATTGAAATGAATGTAAAGCGCTTTAAAAGCGCATTAAAAGCGCAAGCAAAACGCCCAGAGGTTGTGGAAAGGTAAAAATACCAGGAAGTAAACAGGATGTAATGTAGGGGGATGTGCTATTTATTTAATGCTAGCGCTTCAAAAGTGCTTGAAAAACGCCTGGGCGTTAGCGCTAATGATAGCGCTAACGCTGGAAAACTCTGCAAAAACGCGGTAATAACGATTGATGTTTTGCACACGTTTTCAAACGCCTCAGTCTGAAAGTGGCCTTACTGTTATCACAAGGTTGGGAGCACACAGTTGTCGAAAATTTGATTGTAAGCTGTAGCACTAGCCTTATCCTTCACTGAAAAATGTAATATTTTGGAGGGCCATCCAAATACCTTTGGCTATAAAGCTTAGGCGACATAACACAACACAACATGTAAAGATTCAGGATCATTCGTTTTATATGTAGATTATATCTGTAAAAAAAACCTTCACACCCAAGTGCATACTTTGCACGCACAAGGGTGCACATTGTATGCCGTGCTGCCGTGCATTTCATTGACAATTCATTTTACGTCTGGGGCAAAAAAAGCATCCATCTCACTTGCTGAAGGAGGGGTACATTTGTTTAATTCATGTATGTACATTGGAAGTCAATGAAATTGAATGGTAACCTACTACAACACGCTGTGATACCACACATAAACTACTTGCCATCCGGGCCAATTCTGACACTCCTCTCCTACGTGTAAAAATCAACTTTTTTTTGTTAGAAAATTACTTAGAACCCACAAACATTATATATATTTTTTAGCAAAGGCCTTATAGAATAAAACGGTGGGTGTTACACTATTTTATGTCACACTGTATTTGCGCAGTGGTTATTCAAACGCAATTTTTTTTGGAAAAAAAAAACACTTTCATGAATTAAAAAAAAAACAAAACACTAAAGTCAATCCAATTATTTTTTATAATTTGAAAGATGAAGTTACGCAGAGTAAATAGATACCTAACATATCATGCTTTAAAATTGCACCTGCCTCACATATGAAAGCAGACAGTGCCCTGCTAAATTTAATAAAGTTTGGTCCAGCTGGCCAGCTGGGTAGATGCCAGTGGATAGCTAAAGCCATTCTACACCCCCCCCCCCCCCATATATGCAGAAAGATTCAGATTTCAGTCTGATAACGTAGAGAACTGACACAATTTACTGGTGTTGGATGCTGCTATTTTGAAAGATATTTAGGTTGGATTTACTAGATTACATGAACAACTTCCCTTGTGACAGCATGGGCCATTACAGGTCCGCTTTATGGAGAGATCTGGGGTCTATTTGTCCTCCAGCCTCCGATGCAGCCGATCAGACACAGATCGGTCTGATCGGCTGCTTTAATAGCCGCTGGTGGCCAGGTAAACAAAGAGGTGGAACCAGAAGTGACAACATAACTCATTGCTCCTGGTTTCCAGGGTTACAGAGATAGAGGAACAATGCCAGTTCCTTTCCCTCTGTACAGGACAGCCATCGCCCCCAGCCACATCTAGGGTTGCCACCTGTCCGGGATTCACCCGGACAGTCCAGGTTTTGAATCATGTGTCCAGGTTTCAGTCCACCTCAAACCTGGACACATTTTTCAGACAGGAATGTGGCTCGGAATAGGGCTTGAAAGAAGGTTGATGGGGCACTAGGTGCGCCACGTTACTATTCTCTTTGGAGTGCCCGAAGGTGTCCCAGGTCTGTTACAATCCTATAGTGTATACTAAAACAAAAAAAATGTACTGTGTGCCGCTAAAGTGTTCGGGTTTGGCTTGAAGATAAAGTGGCAACCCTAGCCACATCGCTTCCAGGCACCGTGTTTTTACGGTAGAGCCCGGCAGAGGCAGCAGCGGGAGGGGGGTGGGACCCCCTTCCACCACCCACAGAAGTGATGGAGTAGCTAATTAGCCACTCGGATCACTTCTGCCTGAAAGAGAATTGGCGGCTGAAAACATACATACTGTGATGATGCCTGTAGGTGCAGGCATCATCCCACTATAACCACTGAAACCCCAGGATGTCCATGGACGTCCTTCTGGTGGGAAGTGGTTAAAGAGTAACTCCAGTTTTGTTGAGAAAAAAACATTCCCCTCTGGGTGATCTATGTACATTGCAAGGATTTTAAAGCGGAGTTACACCCATTTCTGTGTTTATTAAAAGTCAGCAGCTACAAAAAGTGTAACTGCTGACTTTTAACCAGTTCCCTACCGAGTCATTGTAAAATGACGTTGGCAGGAACCCTTCTTCGACCCAGGCGAATGTCATATGATGTCCTTCGCTTCTCGCCGCTACTGCGTGCCCCTGGGGGCCCGCAGTGTGACGATCCCAGATCGATCGTGTCCCTCGGGACACAGCCCCCCCTGATCAGGGTGAAGAGCCAATGAAATTGACACGTGACCGGCTGTGTCCAATCACAGCCGGTCACTTCTGAGATTAACGCGCAGCGATCGGGGCTGAGACTTGTACCTCGGACAAAGCCCAGCTCCGATCAGGGTATGAAATTGGCTCTTTACCACGTGCCGATCACATGATGTAAACAAACCGCAGTAACGAGCTGTTACCGATTGTGTGTGAGAGGGAGATTGCGGTAACAGCTTGTTACCGCCTAGTGTACACACCAAGCACACTGATCCCCCCCCGTAATAAAGGGGACCTGTCACCACCCCATCAAAGTACCTGCCACAGCCCATCAGAGTACCTGTCACCTGTCCATCAAAGTACCAGAGTACCTGTCCCCATCCCATCTGAGTACCCGAGTACCTGTCACCAGCCGATCAGAGTACCCTAGTACCTGTCACCTGCCCTTCAGATTACCCAAGTACCCATCGCCAACCCATCTGAGTAACCGAGTACCTATCTGCAGCCCATATGAGTACCCAAGTAGCTTTTACCAGTCCATCAGATTACCCAAGTACCTGTCTCCAGCCCATCAGAGTACCCGAGTACCTATCTGCAGCCCATCAGAATACTTGAGTACCTATCTGCAGCCCATCAGAGTACCCGAGTACCTATCTGCAGCCCATGCCTCATAGAATATACCTTTGCTTTCCAAAATGGGGTCATTTTGGGGGTAATTCCATTGTCCTGGTGCTCCAGGGCCTTCAAAAGTGTGATGGGTATGAATGAAATTTTATGTGTAATTTATGCTCCTAGAACGCCTGACGGTGCTCCCTGCATGTTCGGCCTCTGTATGTGGCCAGGGTGTGAAAAAGTGTGACACATGTGGTATCGCCATACTGGGGACGAGTAGCAGAATATATTTTGGGGGTTCATTTTTGCTATGTACATGCTATGTGTTAGAAATATCTTATAAATTGACCACTTTGTGTAAAAATAAAAGCGTTTTCATTTTCTTTCCACGTGTTTCGAAGACTTGTGTAAAAAAATGAACCATTCAAAAGACTCATAATGCCTCATAGAATGTACGTTGGGGTGTTTGCTTTCCAAAATGGAGTCATTTTGTGGGTAATTCAATTGTCCTGGTACTAAAGGGCCTTCAAAAGTGTAATAGGTCTTTAGGAAATTAGATGTGAAATTTATGCTCCTAGAATGCCTGACGGTGCTCCCCGCATGTTGGACCTCTCTATGTGGCCAGACTGTGTAAAAATCTCACACATGTAGTATTGCCATACTTGGGACGAGTAGCAGAATATATTTGGGGGGTTTATTTTTGCTATATACATGCTATGTGTTCGAAATGTCATATAAATTGACCACTTTGTGAAAAAAAAAATATGTTTTCATTTTCTTTCCACGTTTTTCCAAGACTTGTGGAAAAAAATGAACCATTCAAAAGACTCATAATGCCTCATAGAATATAAGTTGGGGTGTTTGCTTTCCAAAATGAGGTCATTTTGTGGGTAATTCCATTGTCCTGGTGCTCCAGGCCCTTCAAAAGTGTAATAGGTCGTTAGGAAATTAGATGTGAAATTTCTGCTCCTAGAATGCATGATGGTGCTCCCTGCATGTTGGACCTCTCTATGTGGCCAGGCTGTGAAAAAGTCTCACACATGTGGTATCGCCATACTCGGGGACAGTAGCAGAATGTATTTTGGGGTGTAATTGGAAGTATGCATATGCTGTGTGTGAAATATAACTTGTTGTTATGACAATTTTGTGCAAAAAAAAAAATAATAATAATTTATTAATTTTCCCAAGAAATATGGGAAAAAGTACAACTTCAAAAAACTCGCCATGCCTCTTACTAAATACCTTGGAATGTCTACTTTTCAAAAAGGGGTCATTTGTACGTTCCTGGCATTTCAGGGCCTAAAAAAATGAGATGGCCATCAGTGCATCAGGTGTGATCAATTTTCAGTGATTGGCACCCTAGCTTGTGGACTCTATAACTTTCGCACAGACCAAATAATATACACTTATTTGGGTTATTTTCACCAAAGATGGGTAGCAGTATAGGTTTTGGCCCAAATTTATGAACAAAAATTAGTTATTTGCAAAATTTTATCATAGAAACTAAAAAAGTGTTTTTTCCAAAATTTTCGCTCGTTTTTCACTTATGTGGCAAAAAATAAAAAACCCAGAGGTTCTTAAATACCACCAAAAGAGCTTTATTTGTGTGAAAAAAATGATAAAAATATTGTTTCTGTGCAGTGTAGCATGAGAGAGTAATTGTCATTCAAAGTGTGAGAGCGCTGAATGCTGAAAATTGGTCTGAGCAGGAAGGGGTATAAATGTCTTGTATTGAAGTGGTTAATAAACAAACACTCACCTGTCCCCCGGTCCAGCGATGTGGCCGCCCGAATCCTCGGTTCTCTCCCTCGCCTCTCTGCGGCACTGGCATTGTAAGTGCTTTAACAGCTGGGTTGCGCACTGCGCGTGTGCGAGTCGCGCTGTGCGTCCTGAATGGCTGGGCAATCTTCTGGGACCTGTGACATGTCCCAGAAGATTGCAGGGAGGGAGGGGAAGAGGAGAACTTCCACTCAGGGCCACCTAGGCAGTGAGAGCAGAAGTGGGAGCTGGGTACCTGTCAAAACCAGGTACCCGCTCCCCCCCCAGAAAAACGACATGCCAAATGTGGCATGTCCGGGGCAGGAGCCCTTAAAGCGGAAATTCCACTTTTGGGTGGAACTCCGCTTTAACAAACTTTGTTACAGATTCCTACCTTTTGTTATTTTGAAGAAATAACTGTTTGTTTGTCCATGTGCAAAGAGAATGTGAATAAGGGTTCTAATGAGGAAAGTGGCAGGATCTGCATCCTTTTAGACGTGATTAACCCTTTGAGATTGTCTCACCAAAACTGAAATGTTTGTTGCAGAGGAATGCGAGGATGCCCAAATCTTTTTTTTATCTTAGTGTAGACTTCTGGGAAGATCAGGGAGCCAATCACAGAAGCAGGAAATTATATTTCTATTGGCATTCCGTAAACCTTCTGTGTGCAGAAAGCCTCCACCTGTCATATTGCATTGTATTTTACAGAAAATTACAGCTCTGCAGTCCTAAAACAAAAGGTTTGATTGAATGATCGACCAATATCATTCATCCCACTTCCTCTGAACCAAGGCTCTCATGTATCTGTTTTAACCACTTGCTTACTGGGCACTTTCACACGGGGCTGTCCGTTTGCGGACTTTGCTTTGCTCAGCAGGGACCGATCCGTTCATCCCCACTGAGCAGGCGGATGACAGATCCATCAGAGCGCTGCTCTCCTCTATGGAGATCGGATGACAATGGATCTGCCTGTCCGTTTTCATCCAATCCGCTCCAATCCGATTCTACAGACGGATGGAAAATAGGGTTTCCATCCTTCTGGATTTCACGGACAGCATTGGATCGGAGGGCGGCGGATGTCAGCGGACATATCTCCACTGACATCCGCTGCTGTCCGATCCGATCCTGTCCGTGAAATCCAGAAGGATGGAAACCCTATTTTCCATCCTTCTGTAGAATCGGAGGGATTGGATGAAAAACTGACATGCAGACCTGAATGAAATGCCCGTGTAAAAGGGGCCTTATACCCCCTTCCTGCCCAGGCCTATTTTCAGCTTTCAGCGCTATCACTCTTTGACTGACAATTGCGCGGTCATACAACACTGTATCCATATGACATTTTTAGAATTTTTCCCCCCACAAATAGCGCTTTCTTTTGGTGGTATTTAATCACTGTTGGGTTTTTTCTTTTTTGCTAAAAAAAGCAAAGACTTAACGTTTTGAAAAAAAAGCAGTTTAATAGTTTGTTATAAAATTTTGAAAGCAGGTAATTTTTCTCCTTCATTGATGTGCGCTAATGAGGCTGCACTGATAGGCACTGATATGCTGCACTGATGGGCACTGATGAGGTGGCACTGATGGGCACTGATATGCTGCACTGATGGGCACTGATAAGGCAGCACTGATGGGCACTGATAAGGCAGCACTGATAAGGCGGCACTGATGGGCACTGAGAGGAGGCACTGAGAGGTCGCACTGTATATCCAGTGTTCATTGCCTAGATTTGGATGTAGCGTGGGTATGGTGTTTTTAACCAAAAACAACTTTGTCAGATTTTAAACACTTCTGGACCACCTGCCGTCATTATACGGCAGTACTTTTCCGTTGAATACTGTTACTATGGTAGCAGATAGCTACCATAACTCCGGCATTTTTTTTAAAAGGCGGGCAGCCGGCTTTCAGATAAAAGTGGTCTCTGGTCGCGAGATCACTTTTATCAGGGGCGGGAGAGGTGCCTCCCCCCTCCTGCCACTTTTCCATAGTTTCTGCCACTTACCGGACCCGCTAGTAGCAGCAGAAACGATCGGGGTCCGCTCTCCCCAATGCCTGTGAGCCGGGTAAGTGGAAGATACCGCCCACTCGGCTCCATAGCATTGCAGGACAGAAGCGACATCAAAGGTCACTTCTGCTCAAAGCACTTAAAGGAGACATTTTTTTTTCCAAGTGTCTTTTTTTTATTTTATTGCATTTAAGTGCAAATATGAGATCTTTTTGACCCCAGATCTCATATTTAAGAGGTCCTGGCATGCTTTTTTTCTATTATAAGGAATGTTTCTTACATGTCTTGTAATAGGAATAAACGTGGTCAATTTTTTTTTTTTTTTTTTAAATTTAAAGTGCCCGGTCCTGTGGAGCTCGCCCGCATACGCGAACGCATATTTAAGTCCCGTCCGCATATGAAAACGGTGTTCAAATGACACCTGTGATGTACCGCCATGATCGGTAGAGCGAGAGCAATAATTCTAGCACTAGACCTCCTCTGTAACTCAAAACTGGTAGCCTGTAAGAATTTTTAAACGTCGCCGATGGAGATTTTTAAGTGCCAACGTTTGTCGCCATTCCATGAGCAGGAGCAATTTTGAAGCATGATATGTTGGGTATCAATTTACTCAGCATAACATTATCTTTCACAATATGGAAAATAATTGGGCTAACTTTACTGTTGTCTTATTTTTTAACTCAAAAAAAGTGAATTCTTTCAAAAAAAAAATATCGGGCTTGGAAGACCACTGGGCAAATACCACGTGATATAAAGTATTGCAATGACTGCCATTTTATTCTCTAGGGTGTTAGAAAAATGTATATATGGTTTGGGTGTTCTAAGTAATTTTATAGCAAAAAAAAAAAAATGATTTTAACTTGTAAACACTGAATTTCAAAAAGAGGCTCGGTCCTTAAGTAGTTAATTAATATTGCACCTGTTGTTGCCACAATTTTGGCATTTTTGTATATTATTATACACAATACTGCTATGTTTCCCACAGCTCTTTTGAAGTTATAGAACCATCCCTTTATATATGTAAAAAGATTGTGGGATCTCTTATTTTACCGTCAGTAACGTTATGAAATATAGTGCACCATAAACGGGTCACCAGAAGGTTCGGGCTATAAAAAAAAAACTTTCTTAAGTGAAAAAAACTCAATTTTTTATTCTGTTGTCATTTCAATCGGGTTAATAAAAGGTATAACACTTTCTATTACAATACGACTCATTTAACTATGGGTTGTATAGTACGAAGTTTTAACGAGGACGAGTACCTTACCGCTGTTTGCAACCGTGAATTTTTAGAGGTAGCCG
>BLSH010250014.1:377956-416658 GCA_018402905.1 Glandirana rugosa
CCTCTGTTATTCGGCATTAACTGTAAAAGAAAAAGAAAAAATTAAACCGCGCTCCCACATTGAATAAAGTGCAGTGCAAACATGATGTTGCAAAAATTACAATAAGGTGTAATGAATGAATTGACCACTGGGGGTCACTCTAATGGAGTGCCAGTGCCAAACACAGTTCAAATGTGCAATGAGTCCATACAGCTGACCGCAATTGATAACAATAAAAAAGTTCATAAAGTGCTAACTCCAAAAAGTACATAAAAAGGTGAAATCCGTTCATGGTGCAAACATCCATAGAGCTCTTGGGTGACATCAGAACCTCCACCGACACCAGCCAAAATCCCTACCAGAAGTAGAGATCAAAAGCGATTCCAGGGGCAAATCCTCAGATGGATGTGTTGCTTGGAACCTTTAGGTAGAAACACCAACTCTCCAACAGATTGGAGTGCACAAAGCAGGGTCCATAAACACATGGATGAGTGAGTTTGGGGTGGAGGAACTTGACTGGCCTGCACAGAGTCCTGACCTCAACCCGATAGAAGACCTTTGGGATGAATTAGAGCAGAGACTGCAGGCCAGGCCTTCTCGTCCAACATCAGTGCCTGACCACACAAATGTGCTTCTGGAAGAATGGTCAAACATTCCCATAGACACTCCTAAACCTTGTGGACAGCCTTCCCAGAAGAGTTGAAGCTGTTATAGCTGCAAAGGGTGGGCCAACTCAATATTGAACCCTATAGTCTAAGACTGGGATGCCATTAAAGTTCATGTGCGTGTAAAGGCAGGTGTCACAATACTTTAGGTAATATCATGTATGTGCAATGCACACAATTACAGCACAGTAGTACAGCAATTATAGGGTTATCAGACGATAAGGAGCCTATATATAGCCTGTCAAACACCTATGAAAAGTAACCTAAGTGTACATCTCTTTTCAGAAGAGTGGCATCCACAGGGTGACTATACAGGGCTAATAATAAAGCACCAGAGAAGTCACATGAGAAGAGGGGGAGTGAGTCACATGTTTGACATTACGGCATCATTTCTTTGCTCCTTGCATAGACAAAGCACAGGTTTGCTTTAAATATATATATATATTTTAAAATGATGTTTTACAACGTATATCTTTTTTTTTTTGTTCTACTATTTGTAAAATACAAACCTATTACACAAGTGTCACAAAACATTATGAGTATTTTAAAGAGACAGCAGAGGTTGTTTGCTTTCAGACTGTCTCTCTCTAATTGATCCTTTTGCTAAGAACCACCATAATGCACCACCATCCCCAACAACATGCTCAGGAATTTTGTAAATACAATTACAGACATCATCTTCTCATTACCTGGCCTGCCCAGAAAGGTCCTGGTATAAACACCGCATATAAGCTCTTCTACAGCCAGTACAAGACAGGGAAGTCTATTTTTGAAGTGTGTAAATGTATTTAGAAATATATTTGGAAGGCTCAGGTAGCTGGTTGTAGCATCTCTTCTTAAAGTACACCTGTCCTTTAAGGGCTCTTTACCACGGCTGGGAATCAGCATTTCTCTGCAGTTGTTACTCCTTGAATCAGCCTAGTAAATTCTAACAGCATCAATAGATCCCACCCCAGCAACAATATACCCCACACAAAAATAGACACCACCCCAGCAACAATAGATCCCTCACACAACAATAGACCCCCCACACAGCAACAATGGACTACCCACAACAAAATACCACACCCAGCAGCAAAAGATCCACCCCAGCAACATTAGACCCCCCCCCCCAGCAACAAAAACAGATCTCCCAACAGCAAGCATCAATAGACCCCTTGGCAGCCAGCAACAATAGACCTCTTCCTCAACAGTAGATCTCTACCAGCAATATAACCCCCCCCCCAGCAACAATAGACCCTAACACAAAAACAGATCCCAACCTGTGACAATAGATCCCCTAGCAGCTAGCATCAATAGACCCTCCAGCACACCCCACACCCCTTGCTATAACATACATTCAGTGCTGGAGGTGCCGAGACTGTGTTCCCGCTGAAAAAAAGCCCTGTTTCCCTCTGCTGGTCTTTATTTAAAACTACTGTAAAGCTCTGTCTTTGATGTGCATGTGGGGGTACCTTTTGCCGCACATGCCCTCCAATGCCCGGGATCAGGCGGGGACTGCGGTCATGTGAGAATCTAACATTAAATGAGCCGTAATTCAGTGTGCCATAATAAAAGTGCAAAGTTCCTCTGAAAAGTGCTGTCCCGTGTCGCTAAACACTGTTGCCTGATGTTAGGAGGGAGCTTGCGCCCTCTCCACCAGTTACCTCACTCCCAGTAACAGTAAGGGGCCTCGCCATGCACATAGCGCGGACCTCATGCATGCACTTGTTAACTCCTTCCTTCTCGTACCATGTTGCCACGTTAAGGGTCTCTGTACCGCAGATTCATTCCTGGTTGTTACACGAGACCGACCACCGGGGAGGGAGGCAGATCACCAACACATTTGCTACCAGAGGACCCATCACCTATACCAGGTACCTTGCTGAATGACCGCCTGCAATGTACCTTGCACTAACACAACAATAGACCCCCCACACAGCAACAATGGACTACCCACAACAAAATACCACACCCAGCAGAAAAAGATCCACCCCAGCAACATTAGACCCCCCCCCCCCAGTAACTAAAACAGATCTTCCAACAGCCAGCATCAATAGACCTCTTGGCAGCCAGCAACAATAGACTTCTCCCTCAACAGTAGATCTCTACCAGCAATATAAACCCCCCCAGCAACAATAGACCCTAACACAAAAACAGATCCCAACCTGTGACAATAGATCCCCTAGCAGCTAGCATCAATAGACCCTCCAGCACACCCCACACCCCTTGCTATAACATACATTCAGTGCTGGAGGTGCCGGATCTGTGTTCCCACTGAAAAAAAGCCCTGTTTCCCTCTGCTGGTCTTTATTTAAAACTACTGTAAAGCTCTATCTTTGATGTGCATGTGGGGGTACCTTTTGCCGCACACGCCCTCCAATGCCCGGGATCAGGCGGGGACTGCGGTCATGTGAGAATCTAACATTAAATGAGCTGTAATTCAGTGTGCCGTAATAAAAGTGCAAAGTTCCTCTGAAAAGTGCTGTCCCGTGTCGCTAAACACTGTTGCCTGATGTTAGGAGGGAGCTTGCGCCCTCTCCACCAGTTACCTCACTCCCAGTAACAGTAAGGGGCCTCGCCATGCACATAGCGCGGACCTCATGCATGCACTTGTTAACTCCTTCCTTCTCGTACCATGTTGCCACGTTATGGGTCTCTGTACCGCAGGTTCATTCCTGGTTGTTACACGAGACCGACCACCGGGGAGGGAGGCAGATCACCAACACATTTGCTACCAGAGGACCCATCACTTATACCAGGTATCTTGCTGAATGACCGCCTGCAATATACCTTGCACTAACACTTGGTTACCTGTAGCAACTGCATTACTCCTCCTTCTAGACTTGCTTAGTAGACCTTTTGTAGTGGCTTTGCTTAGTACCCACCATGTGCTTTACTGACCCAAGTTCTTTCAGCTGTCAGAACCTTCATGCATCCCTTTGAACAACTTCAGACCAGGTTTAGAACAGTTGAGGCAACTTTACTTATAAGTCTTAGCAGTACATTCCAACCTTAAAATGTCCCTATCTATCTCTACTTGGATGCCCAAGCATACCTCCAAAAGGTAGTGGTCCATTTTAGGCATTTTTCCTGGCAGATCTCCGGATCCCAGGTGCCTCAGACGGACTGCAAAGTGCAGCAGTCCTCCTCCACCCCACTCACAGTATGTTTGGCCATGGGCGACCCCCAGATCCCGACCTTACATCTTTTTTTATCACAGATGGGCAGGCTGGATCTAAAAAGCCTGGGGGCAGCACACCACTAACCCCTTCCCAGTCTAAGTCAGCCATTAAATAAATAACCCGTGGGCAACCTGTCCTTCACTAAAGCCTCGTACACACGAGCAGAAAATCAGACAAATTTTCATCCGTTTTTTTGTTGCATGCTAGTCTGACCTCGAAAGGGAAGAGGTTACTCACCAAACGAAAATTCTCGTCCGACAGAATTCAACTTCAAGAGTGACGTAATGTGTTGAATAGTTTTGTATGTATTCTTTCGTTTCTGAGCATGTGTAGTCTTGCTCTTGCGATTTTTTTTGGACTAAAACTGTACTAACTAAACGAAAATCAGACATTGTGTTCACATACGACCAAAATTTTATAGCCTGCACATCCAGATTTGACGTCAGAAAATTCGGAATCGGCTGTCGAAAGCACCATACTAATGATCAGAAAATCATCAGAACGTTCATTGGACTAAGTTTTACTTGCGATTTTCTGATCATGTGTACGGGCCTTTAGACCTATAAAGCGAACTTCCACCTAGTGTCTAGTCAACAGGTTTGTCTGTATGCTTATGTAGCGCCCCCATAGTGATAGGCGCTGCAAAGGTAGATTTTCGCTAGGAGAAGCAAATTTATCCAGACCTGACTGTTGTGCAGGCCAGATTGTTTTGGTTCTGGGCTGGGAGCGGCTCAGGGAGGACTGGGTGATTCACAGATGGTGTCATCAGGACCTCCCACTTCTTTCCAGAAGCTTCTGGTGTTTTCTGGAAGGAGAGGTGGGAGGGGAGGTGTAGCCATCTGGCGTGTTGTAAGGAGCACTGAGCAATCCCCAATCTGGATTGGCAAGGGGCAGGCCTCCTTAAATACCCAGGATCAGCCCAGTCTGGGAGGAAAGTGTCGGGTGGAAGAGTGGAGATGTAGCTGGGAGCCCCCAGTCTGGGGGGGTGGGGGAATGACCTTGAGGCCTGGGAGAGCTCAGGTGCAGCCAGGAGGAGAGAGAGATCTTGGGGCAGCACAAGGGAGCAGGAGAGCAAAAGAGAGGCTACAGGAAAGACTCTTTAAAGGATCCACTGGTGTCAGTGAGTGATATACCCTGGGAGCTGGAGGAAGAGGACTGGAGTGGGCTGGGGAGATACAGTGGACAGTCTGTGGAGGTCAGAGGAGCCAGTCAGGGAAGTGATGTCACCGGGCATTGGAGCAGGCCGGAGTAGCCAGGAGGGCTGAGGTGGCCTGGAAAAGGATGGGCTGGGAGCAGTAGTCCATCGAACCCTAGCTAGCACCAAAGTACTCAGCTACACTTTGAGGGCCCATGGCCATTGCCTGTAATGGGCAGTCCGGAGGTCCTGCCAGGAAAAGCGCAGCCCTCACCAGGTGCTAGCTAGGCCAGAAGAAGATGTCGGACACCTGATAAAATTCCCTTTGGGAAGCAAGTGTTGTGCAGGATGAAGTGTATATAGATGGTCCTGTTTCTTCATCTATTTGGCATCCCCAATAAAGAACAAAAAAAACAAAGTACCGGCCTGTTCCGTGACTCCAGATGAAAGGAAATGTGTGATTTAGGGCAGAGTGACAGGTCGACCACATCAACCAGCCACCCGTAAGGGGGCCATTGGCAACACTTATGTCCTGAAAAGAGGTCTGTCTACCTCCGAGTTCTATAAGGACTGTTCATGCCTTGGATTTGTCTTGTGTATCAGTTACCATGGTCAGCCATAGCTCCAATTATCTGGTTCCTGGACTCTGTTTAAGACCTATTTGTCTGTGCCAGAATCTGTCAGCCTTCTGACTCTGCTAGGGCTCTTTCACACTTGCGGTAGACTTGCCTGCTCAGATCACTTTTCAGAGAGCATTTGACAGGCAGTATATGGCCTCCTCAAAGCCTGATTAAAACTTATAATGCCGCACTATAGTGCCGCAATCACGTGCATTGCACACAGTTGCAGGGCTGTCACATTCAACATAATGGGCTAGTTTCACAAGTGGTGCCGTTTGTCAAACTCCAAATTAAAAATATCCTGGCCTCAGCATGTGAATAGCTGTTACTTAACAGTTTTGGTGGGCAGCTGGGGGTAAATAAACCATGGCTCAGCCATCCATTTTTACCCCCATCTGAAAAGGACCATACTGTCTGCTGTTTTTTTCTGACCATGTGTCTGAAGATGGCCACTATTGACCATGTGTCTGAGGATTTACACCTGGCCATGTGTCTGAGGACTTACACCACTGACCATGTGCCTGAGGACTTACACCACCGACCATGTGTCTGAGGACTTACACCACTGACCATGTGTCTGAGGAGTTACACCACTGACCATGTGTCTGAGGAGTTACACCACTGACCATGTGTCTGAAGACGGCCACTATTAACCATGTGTCTGAGGATTTACACCTGACCATGTGTCTGAGGACTTACACCACTGACCATGTGTCTGAGGATTTACACCTGACCTTGTCTCTGAGGACTTACACCCCAACCATGTGTCTGAGGACTTACACCACCAACCATGTGTCTGAGGACTTACACCACTGACCATGTGTCTGAGGACTTACACCACTGATTCTGTGTCTGAGGACTTACACCACTGATCATGTGTTTAAAGACTTACACCACTGAAGGATTTGTCCTACCTATTGTTGGTTGCTGCCTCTGGCAGTACAGAGGAGCTACTGAACACGTTGATAGTCAGCTTATATGAAATGAATTAAAAAAATACAGGCACCGTAACATATAGCCCTTGATGAGAAGGTTCAGAGACAAAATTTGTATATGGAATACCCTTAAAATGTCCCTGGCAGGGATAAAATGATACTTATGCCCCAACTCCTATACGTCCTTCACAACTCCCCGGTAGTGGTTCCTTTGAAAACATTTAGGATTGTTAATTCCCTTTTAGGAGTGCTTCTGTGGGGAAGTTGCCCCGCTAGAATCAGGCTGGAGCAGCTGCAGCTCCCAAAGGATGGCGGGGGCTTGGCCCTGCCAAACCCTTGGATTTATTACCTGGCTGCTCAGCTGCAACATCTGGTGGGCTGTATGTCTCCTAATCCAACTGGCTCCTCTGCCCCTCTTCTGCTTGCGGGAACTGGCAATGACTGCATCCCGGCTGGACTGGAGGCACAGATGTTCCAGCAACCAAATAGGCATAGACCCACCTTTGCCTTGATTCAAAAAATTTGGAGTAAGGCGAGACTACTACAATGGGTGGTGGGATACAGCCCATTGTAGGAATACCGTGTCTACCCAGAACTCACTAAGATCCAACAGGGGCTTAGATGGCGCGCTTGGGGTATTTCCCTCATATCACAGGTGTTCCAAACGGGAGACTGAAGACATTTGGGAAACTCCAACAAGCTTTCACCATACCAGACCGTATGTACTACTACTACTACCTGCAGCTGTCCCATGCGGTAAGGGCCCAGGGTGAGGCCTCTGACTGGTCCTTATCTTCCACCCCCATATTCCACTTAATGCAAATGTTCACCGTGACGAAAGGCTTCATATCTCATTGCTATGGCATGCTGCTGACAGAATACTTGAGGGCGTATCCTAATAAGGCAATGTCACTGTGGGGAGGGGGACGTAGGCTCTTTGACGGAGGACCAGTGGTAGGAAGCTTTACAGGCTGTGACCCAATGCTCCCTGAATATAGTGCAGAGGGTGTCCCAACTTTTTATTATGCAGAGGGTGCATTACACCCCAGTGAAGCTCCATAAAATGGGCCGACGCCTGGACCCGCAGTGCGATAGATGTAGGCAAATGTCTGGGGACTTGGTGCATTTCCTGTGGCGGTGTCCTAAGCTGCACCAGTACTGGAGCACGGTAGTCTCCACACTTAACAGTGTATTCCAGGTGAACGTGCCCCTAACCCTATACATTGCTTACTGGGGATACTGGAGGAGGTGATCCCTGGGGAAGCAACTAGAGTGGCCTTCTCTAGGGCTTTATTTCAGGTCAGAAAACGAATATTGTTAAATTGGAAGTTGTCATCCCCCCCGTCTGTCAAGACGTGGATAACTCACATGAGGGACATGCTCCATCTGGAGAGGTATATTTTCCAGCACAGAGGCTGTCTCAACAAATTTGAGAAACTATGGGCCCCTTTGCTAGATGTCCCGGGGTTGTCACCCAGGGCAGTGTTCCCCAACCCTGTCCTCGAGGCCCACCAACAGGTCATGTTTTCAGGGTTTCCATTATTTTGCACAGGTGATTTGATCAGTTTCACTGCCTTAGTAATTACCACAGCTGAGTCATTTGAGGGAAATCCTGAAAACATGACCTGTTGGTGGGCCTTGAGGACTGGGTTGGGGAACACTGACCAAGGGAACTTGTGACAATGAGTCTATTACAAGGTCCGGCTGGTACATAAAACGGTGTGCATTGCCGATGTGGAGGCGAAAATGATTAGATATGACACGGTATATATGCTTAGAAACATGTAGGATACCTGACATATATAGAGGATGCTGGTGGGGAGAATAAAACAGGATATACATATGGATATTGTAATTATCTATTAACGTGGTGAAGCGGAAGAAAGCACAGAATGACACTGTAGTGTTTATTACTCAGTGTGAATGTACCTGGTGATGTAATGTTGAACCTCTTTGTTTTAAAAAAAAAAAAATACAGGCACAGAGGAGCATATAGGTTACCTCTGGAAGAAGCGATGCCAAAAATTAGGATGACAAGACCGCCAACGAGAGATTTAATCCACAAGTCGTCAGACATCCCACCCTAGGACAGACAGAGAAAACAGGAAACACATTCGTAAAATGGAAAAAATTACCATGATATTAGGGTTGGATGAATCTTAAAGACATAGGCAAAAACATAAGTTTTTCTGCTGAAACTACAAGAAAAACTCCCTAAATTGGCACTGAAAGCCATTCCATAGCAAACAATGGCAGCAGGTTTACTACAGTATACAGCCCTCTCCATACTCCATTGAGTTCAACCACTTGCTGACCGCGTTGCGTACATTTACTGCGGCAAAGTGGCACTGCTGCGCAAATCGCCGTATATAAACGCACGCTGCGCGAGTGTGGCCGCGGGTCGAGCGGACTCGATGTCCGCCAGCGATCTGCGATTGCCTACTACAGAGCCGCAACGGGGAACCGCTGATATAAACACAGCGGTTTCCCGTTCCTGTCAGGCAGCATGATAGATCTACAGAATCCTGTAATCAGGATCAGTTAGATCTGTTATGTCCCTAGCAGCCCAGCCCCCACACAGAACACATACAGGGAACAGATTTGTATTGTATTGTATAAATGCCAATGGTCCCAAAAAAGTGTCAAAAGTGTCCGAACTGGCTGCCGCAATATCGCAATCCCGATAAAAATCGCAGATCGCTGCCATTACCAGTAAAAAAATAAAAATGATAAAAACGCCATAAATCAATTCTCATAGTTTGTAGACGCGATAACTTTTGCGCGAACCAATCAATAAATGCTTTTTGTGATTTTATTTACCAAAAATATGTAGAAGAATACATTTTGGCCTAAACTGAAGAATAAATGTGTTTTAATATATTTTTTGTGGATATGTATTATAGCAAAAAGTAAAAAAAAATTATTTTTTTTTTCAAAAATTGTTGCTCTTTGTTTATAGCGCAAAAAATAAAACCCGCAGAGGTGATAAAATACCACCAAAAGGAAGCTCTATTTGTGGGGGAAAAAGAACGTCAATTTTATTTGGGTATAACGTCGCACGACCGCGCAATTGTCAGTTAAAATGACACAGTGCCGTATCGCAAAAAGTGCTCTGGTCAGGAAGGGGGTAAATCCTTCCGGGGCTGATGTGGTTAAAACGTGTCTCCAACCAAAACTTTAAGAGATTTTAAAGATTAAAGAGTAATCACTTTTGTAGAGAAAAAAAAAAATCACTTTGGGTGATCAATATACATTGCAAGGATTTTAACAAAATCTCTAACAGATTTCTACCTGTTTCTGCTCTGAAAAAAAAGCTGTTTGTTTCACCATGTCTTTGGATACTGAATCTGAATGGGAGGAACTAGTTCATTATAACTGCCTGGTGCACTCTCGATGTTCTAATGAGAAAATCTGCCGGGTCTGCATTCCTTTAGAATAATAAATATTTTTAGAATATTAAATATTACGTATTTAACCCTTGCGGAGTATCTCACCAAAACTGAGTTTCCTATGGAACGGGGTACCTAAAATCTGCAGACTTCCGGGAAAATCAGTCAGCCAATCACACAAGCAGGAATCACATTTCTGGGGGGCATTCTGTACACCAACAGCATACAGAAGGCTTCCAGGTTGTCACATAGCATTTCATTTTACAGAGAATTAAATCAGCTGCAGATTGAAAAGGAGAGGTAATTTTAATTAACATTCAGTTATAATATAAATTGTGTCCCAATTGTATATGACATTTTTTTTTTATTTGCTATATTTTTTTTCAAGAAGGGAAATGACCCTAGCTTAGTTAGAATATATGGCAGGTGTTTCTTGCTATGTGTTTCCATTGAGGGGATTCATTCTTATTTTTGGTCCTGGTGGCCACTCTCAGCAGCATGGGAAGAGAATGGAAAAAAATGACAGTTGAAAAATGACAGTTGTTACCTGTTCAGGGGCTGCTACTCATTTGCGTCTGGGTTTCTTGAGCAGAAGGTGTAGAAATGAAGACACAATACATGTTCTAACCCTTTCCCAGATTATCCAAAACAAAAAAAACTTTACTCTGGAATTCCAAGTTATAGTAAAGTCCAGAACTCCGGAATTGTCCCCACCCAGCTGATATCAAATGATTGTTTCACTAGTGCATGATCTAATAGGAGAGACATTTCCCTTATTCTACAGTCCTATGGCAGCTAGTGCTCAAGTCTTCTTCTCTATGGCAGTAGAGTAGTGGGCACACCTACGCCATCACATACAATGCAGTACCAGCCGTGGCCAGGCCACTAGTTCTGCATTGTACATGATGAAGTCGGGGAGAGGCAGGGCCAGTCAGAAAAGATATGCTTTGGTGGAAAAGGCCATTACAACCAGGGAGGCTATGGAAGTGGGAATAAGGTTGGATACTTTATATTGGATCATCCTCTAGAAAATTAGCACATTGGGGTGTATTTATAAAAAAAATTGCAGAACTATTCATCTTGCAAAACTGCATGTACATTTGTTCTATGTGAATGGCAGCAAAATCTAATGTTCCTGGGCTATTGTCTCTCCAGACTGAATGTTATTCATTAATACAGAATAGATTGAGTCAGGAAAGTACCACTCGTTTTTCTATAGAAATCAATACTTCCAGTGTCGGTCTCCTGCTCCCCTGCTGCTCTCAATGGTTTTCTCCTACTGAGCACCAAGGTAATGGGGTCCTTCTCTCCTACTGGTCATTAGAGTAATATAGACCTTCCCTGCAAATGACCACCAAGGTAATGGGGTCCTTCTCTCCTACTGGTCATTAGAGTAATATAGCCCTTCCCTGCAAATGACCACCAAGGTTATGGGGTCCTTCTCTCCTACTGGTCATTAGAGTAATATAGACCTTCCCTGCACATGACCACCAAGGTTATGGGGTCCTTCTCTCCTACTGGTCATTAGAGTAATATAGACCTTCCCTGCAAATGACCACCAAGGTAATGGGGTCCTTCTCTCCTACTGGACACCAGTGTAATGTAGTCCTTCCCTTCAAATGACCACCAAGGTTATGGGGTCCTTTTCTACCGCTGGCCATCAGTGTAATGCAGTCTTTACCTCCAAAAGATCACCGTGGTAATGAGGTCCTTCTCTCCTACTGGCCATCAGTGTAATATAGTCCTTCCCTTCAAATGACCACCAAGATAAAAGGGTCCTTCTCCCCTACTGACAATCAGTGTAATATAGCCCTTCCATTTAAATGACCACCAAGGTAATGGGGTCCTTCTGTCCCACTGGTGACTAGTGTAATATAGTCCTTCCCTCCAAATGACCACCAAGGTAATGGGGTCCTTCTCTCTTGCTGCCCACCTGTGTAATATAGTCCTTCCCTTCAAATGACCACCAAGGTAATGGGGTCCTTTCTCTCCTACTGGCTATCAGTGTAATATAGTCCTTCCTGTCAAATGACCACCAAGGTAACAGGGTTATTCCCTCCTATTGACCATCAGTGTAATATAGTCCTTACCATCAAATGACCTCCAAGGTAATGGGGTCCTTCTCTTCTGCTGCCCATCAGTGTAATATAGTCCTTCCCTTCAAATGACCACTGAGTTAACAGGGTTCTTCTCTCCTACTGACCATCAGTGTAATATAGTCCTTCTCTTCAAATGACCACTGAGTTAACAGGGTTGTTCTCTCCTACTGACCATCAGTGTAATATAGTCCTTCTCTTCAAATGACCACCAAGGTAACGGGGTCCTTTCTCTCCTACTGGCTATCAGTGTAATATAGTCCTTCCTGTCAAATGACCACCAAGGTAACAGGGTTATTCCCTCCTATTGACCATCAGTGTAATATAGTCCTTACCATCAAATGACCTCCAAGGTAATGGGGTCCTTCTCTTCTGCTGCCCATCAGTGTAATATAGTCCTTCTCTTCAAATGACCACTGAGTTAACAGGGTTCTTCTCTCCTACTGGCCATCAGTGTAATATAGTCCTTCCCTTCAAATGACCACCAAGGTAATGGGGTACTTCTCTCCTACTGGCCACTAGTGTAATATAGTCCTTCTCTCTAAATGAACACCAGGGTAATGGGGTCTTTCTCTCTCACTGCCCCTCAGCGTAATGGCACCCTTCTCTCAATGCCCGCCAGTATAAGAGGACCTCAGTTTTTGTCAGTGACCACCAATTTAAAAAGGTCCTTAACCACCATTGTAAGGTGCAACTTCACCAACACAACCACTAATATGAAGGAACACTACAAGTTTCACTGTCTACTTTTCCTTTATTGTTTTGATTTTATTTAAATGCTGTTACTGAATGGGTGGGTGTCAAATACTCAAAGTATCCCTCATTCCTTATTCTTTTACTTATTCATATACTTCACCTTACAGTTTATGCTTATGTATCGTGAGATATAGGTATAGTGACTATTAGAAGGGGTTCCCTTAGACCCCAAAAGTTATTTTGAGGTTTCCTCTGTGTTAAAAAAGGTTGAGAAAGGCTGCCTTAAAGCAGTTGTAAACCTCAGACATGAAATATGAATAAAGCATATCCCTCTATTTTGTGTACTTCACTAGACACTAGTGTGTCTCAATCCAGAACACTACATGCCTCTGCTGTCAGCATAAATCACTTCTGACACGTTTTCCTGACACCAAGAGTATGCTGGTGACAGGGGCGGGAGCTCCAGCACACAGCCTGTGATTGACAGCCTCAGCTCTTTTCTTCTGTGCTTTGTAAAGGTGTGTGTGTTTCCCTTTCCCTCCAATAAGCTCTCAGAGCTCTCCTCACTGAGCTCTGCAGTGTGTAGTTTCAGCTTGCTGTCCCCTGCTTTCTGAAAGCTCAGACATGCTTTTTAAATTCTGGACTTTGAATGGCTATAGAGAAGAAAAGACTGCAGATACACAGGTACAACTTAGCACCAGAGGATTTGTTTCATCTCTGTGTATTACCTGAGGCTAGTCAATTCACTGGGTATATGGAAGAGTTTACAACCACTTTAAGCTGGCCATAGATGGGTGGATGGGGGAATCCTCCCCACTATGCTATTATATTCTGACAGTGGAATTCCTCCGCTGTCAGAATACACTGCTTATTGAATTAAAGCGGAGTTCCACCCAAAAGTGGAACTTCCACTGGTTGGATTCCTTCCCCCCTCAGGTGTCACATTTGGCACCTTTCGGGGGGGGGGGGGGGAGAGGACACTGTCCTTTTCCACACATCTGGGAGCTCGGGCCGGCGGTCGTGACCGCTGACGTCAACAACCCGGATCCCTCCTCCCTCTGCTACTGGCCACCGGGCCAATAGCAGAGCACAGCGGAGCCTCACACATGCGCAGTAAGGTGCCCGGCGTGAAGCTGTAATGCTACACTGCCAGGCTCCCTTACCCGCAATGGACGCGGCTGCACCCGACCCCCAATCCGAAGATCGGCGGCGGGTGCCGACATCACTGGACTCCAGGACAGGTAAGTGTCCCATTCTTAAAAGTCAGCAGCTACAGCATGTGCAGCTGCAGACTTTTAATTTGTTCGTTTCAGGCGGACCTTTAACGACAAAATTAAATTGTTCAATCAAATTCTGTTGAGTGGGAATAGCAATAGATGGATTGAAATGAGTCTGGTCCCTGCTGAACTGTCTGAATTTTGATCCATCTATGGCCATCTTTAGATTATAAACTCCTTGAGCACAGGGACTGATGTACATGTTTATCAGTGCTATATAAATACCTGCAATAAATGAATGAATTGCATGATCCTGCGCAGATTGGACAGGTATATATGAAGGAGGACCCAAAAATTTTGCAAGTCTTGGATTGGCCGGTGTGCTTGATTTACAAATCAGTTTGCTTATTGCTACTGAAAAGCAGGAAAACGAATTGCCAGGAATATCTAGGATCTGTCCATAGAGGGTAAAGAGAGATGAGAGTTGGGTTGGTATCTCACCTGTTATCAGGAGCTGGTCTTGTCATTATCCTGGGAGCACGCTGGGTACAGGCGTGCGTTCGCTGTCTTGCTTTCTTCTGATTTTCTCTTTTCTGTTATCCTCTCACTTCCTCTTTACTTTTCCGCTCTCACACTCTCTTCGTCATACACTTCCCACGCTGTACCCCCACCTATCCAGCCAGCCTAGCACCCTGATCTGCCTCCAGCTCTCATCTGCTGCCTCTATGACTCTCCCAGCCCTCTGGGGCCCTATTCTTTAATCTGTATACGGGAATAATACACCCCCCCCCTGCACACCCCTCCCTCCGTGCTGTCACTTCCTCTGCATTTTCAGTGTTTAAAGTCCAGGAAGCCAAAGCAGCTTCTCATGTATTTGGCTTCTTCTTATTTGTTATGTAATATTGCCGTTATGATTTCCTTTTTCGTCTCTATTATTTTTCCTCCTTTTTATTCTCTTCCTATTCACAGAGCTTGTTAGTCACCTGGGGGCTTTAAATTGCATCGCCGCGATTCTGCCCACGATTTAAAACCGCTCTTCTAAAAATGACAAATCGCACAATGCGAATTTCAGATGCCATTCAGTTTAATGGCACTTAATAAAGCGGCTGTCCACCCGGAAAAAAAAAAAATGTAAAAATAAAAACCTGCAAGACAATAGCATAATGAGTTAGTATGCACTGCATACTAGCTCATTATGAAATACTCACAGATCCGACCAGGCTGCTCAGTCCCCTCTGAGGGAGCGGACATCTTCCCTCGGATCTTGCTTCCGGGTACGTGGCTCCGGCGATGTGACTGGCCGGAGCCGCGAGACGTCACTCCCGCGCGCATGCGTCTTTCCGGCCCTATTTCCGGGACATACACGGCGCATGCGCCGTAAAGCCGCAGATGATTAGAAGGGGAATGTTTAGGAGATAGTAATTTTACCTACAGGTAAGTCTTATTATAGGATTACCTGTAGGTAAACGTAAACAAATTGGGTAGACAACCTCTTTAAAAATGCGGTGCGGTTCTGCCTTGATAAATACCAGCAAACCGCATCACGTGAAGCTTGTTGCTCAAAAAAGGATCAGGAGCTTCTTTTGGGCGCAAGCTTTCCCCAATGTGGTTTGCTGCAATTGTAGCGCAATTTATGAGTTGTATAAAAGAAAGTAGATAAAAAGACAATATAAAATAATGAATATCATATAATATTAATAAAATGAATATAATCAGACTAAGGCCCCATACACACGGACGTTTTTTACCACCACGTTTTTGAGCGTTTTTTGCAGCTCTCCATGTTATTCAATGGCCCCGTAAAAACGCCAACGTTTTTGATCTGTAGATAGCGTCGGCGTTTGTGAGCTGAAAGCAGAACCCACGGGCAGCACGTTCTGAAGCTGCAGCATTAGAGCGTTTTTGACGCTGAGCCGGCAAAAGACTCACTAACGTGCATTAACGAAGCAACGCTAACCGGCATTTTTAGCGCCGGCGTTTTCAGGTTAAAAAATAGCAGAGGAATGCTTTTTAAACAAAACGCGACCCGAAGTTACCGCTTATTTTTTTAATACGCCCGTGTGTATGGGGCCTTAAAGTTCACTTCTTAACCACTTCAGCCCCGGAAGGATTTCACACTTTAGGACCACAGCACTTTTTGCGATTCGGCACTGTGTCGCTTTAACTGACAATTGCACGGTCGTGCGACGTTGTACCCAAACAAAATTTGCGTCCTTTTTTGCCGGTCGGCAAGTGGTTAAAGTGTAAGTTCACCTTTACAGAAAATCTGTAAGGTGAACTTACACAGGACCCCCTCCCCATTGCACCCGGTCCTGCTAACCTGCAGTCCGGCGATCACCGCTCTGACATATCGGATCGCCGCATTAACAGTCCGGGGATTTGAAATCCCAGTGACTTTCGCTCCTCTTCGCCTGCGGTGACAGGATGGGCTACTTGGGTTCTGATTGGCCGGCGCCGTCACATGGTTGTGTGTCATGGTCCTGACGAGGTACATTTTGGAGATTAAGCCTAGGGGATTTCTAAGCCCCAGGTGAGGTGGCTTTATGGGTCTGTAAGAGGGTGATCACCGGGCTCCAGGTCAGCAGGACCGGGTGCGATGGGGAGGGGGTCCAGTGTAAGTTCATCTGACAGATTTTTCTGTAAGGCTTTGCTTACCTTTTAAGCCTAGTACACACGATGAGATTACCAGACGAATGATTGTGCATGCTAATCTCCAGATTGAAAATGAAGAGGTTACTAAAGTACGAAAATTCTCGTATGACAGAATAAAAATTCAGAAGTGGTGTCATGTGCTGTGGTGTATATGTATTGTACGAAAACTGTACTGAATAATCACTTGCCTACTGGGCATTTTCACTCCCTTCCTGCCCAGGCCAATTTTCAGCTTTCAGCGCCGTCATACTTTGTATGACAATTGCGCAGTCATGCAACTCTGTACCTAAACTACATTTTTATCATTTTTGTGAGACAGGACTTTCTTTTGGTGGTATTTAGTTACCACTGGGTTTTTTTTCTTTTTTGCTAAACAAACAAAAAAAGACAGACAATTTTGAAAAAAAAAAGTTTTCTTAGTTTCTGTTATAAAATTTTGTAAATAAGTATTTTTTTTCTCCTTCACTGATATGTGCTGATAAGGCTGCACTGATTGGCACTGACAGGCATCAATGATGGGCACAGATTGGCAGCACTGGTGACAGATTGGCAGCACTGGTGGGTACAGATTGGCAACACTGGTGTGTACAAATTGGCAGCACTGGTGGGTACAAATTGGCAGCACTGGTGGGCACAGATTGGCAGCACTAATGGGCACTGTGGGGGCTGCACTGATGATCAAGACACTAATGAGGGGAGGATTGACGATAACCGGCAAATCCTGTTCATATTGTGATTGGGCACAGCTGATCATGTGGTAAAGAGGCGCCGTGATTGGCCGTTTAACCCGATCTGTGATAAGCTGTGTCTAAAGAACGTAGCGATCACAGATCAATGCGGATGTGCACTGCGGGGGGCAGGCAACGCAAGCTCGGGAGGACGTCATATGACAGACTCCAGGCAAAGTGCGGCCGCGCTGTAGCTGGTCGCAAAGAGGTTAAACAAAAATGGTATGATCTGGTATCGTACAAGAAAAATTATCGTGTTTATGCCATCGGAAAAAAAAAAACTAGATATTTGGGGGGAACACCCTACCAAACGCATGGTGCTGCTCGTAACAACCAACAAACAAAAAATCTATAAGTTACAGAGCACACATGATACATACTCCTGTCAGGCTATTTTAAAAGCATCTAAACGTATATAGCAAAAAATGCAAAGATACGGGGGTTTGGTCACACTGAATGGCCATGAAGTGCTTAAGCCCACTGACTGCTGCAAAGTACCCCATTACCAGTGGGAACCTACACTGACCTTAGAGTGAATGCTCATATCTCTTAAACCATGGAAGCTAACGCCTCTCTTTATGGGAGACCAGAGGACACATCCCATGGATCAGGTGGACACTGATTGGGGCTAATTAAGGAGGATGGGGTTCACCAACCCAAAAAAGTCTGGTCAGGACCCAAGCATAAAGCATACAAAAAAAGAGATATTTGGGGGGAACACCCTACCAAACGCATGGTGCTGCTCGTAACGACCAACAAACAAAAAATCTATGCTTGGGTCCTGACCAGACCTTTTTGGGTTTGTGAACCCCATCCTCCTTAATTAGCCCCAATCAGTGTCCACCTGATCCATGGGATGTGTCCTCTGGTCTCCCATAAAGAGAGGCGTTAGCTTCCATGGTTTAAGAGATATGAGCATTCACTCTAAGGTCAGTGTAGGAACCCACTGGTAAAACGGGGTACTTTGCAGCAGTCAGTGGGCTTAAGCACTTCATGGCCATTTAGTGCGACCAAACCCCCGTATCTTTGCATTTTTTGCTATATACGTTTAGATGCTTTTAAAATAGCCTGACAGGAGTATGTATCATGTGTGCGCTATATCCCATCGGAAAGTCGTTTACTAATGATCAGATTATCGTGCGATCGCTTCGAAATCAGTTTTCTGATCGTGTGTACGGGCCTTTAGTGTTACAAACTGGCATATGTGAAAAATAGCAAACATAATACTCAGCAACACAATGCAAAGTGACAGATGTTCAGTGAATGTACGATAAATGCCAAATTGGGGAACCTTTTGTTATTTGCCTTAGATTAATATTATGTAGAAATAATAGGATATAAAGACAAATAATAGCTGGCCGGATCAAAGTAGGCAAACAATAAAAAAAAATCAGAAGTAAACAGCAGTAGAATGTTATAATGAAGAGAAAGGTGACCTTGCGCCAGATAAGCGTCTGAAAAGAGGCAAATAATACATTTTTTTTTTTTTTTTGCACAGACTGCTGTGACCATAAGAGAACAACGCTGAGAAAACAAGATAAAAACATCAAGTCATTTGTCTGGCTTAGTTCAAACCTGGGACATGCACAAAATCTTGTCCTTTCCCAACATACAAACACGTTGTCATTTAGCACACGGGTCCCCAACCCCCAGGCCAGGGACTGGTGCCAGTCCGTGGCTTGTTGATGACATGGCCACATGCCCAGGTGTCCTATTCCCCTGCAAAGCGGAATGGAGAGCTCCTCCCACCCCCTGCCCTGCTGATAGGATGACATTGTCAACCGGGCGGGTGGAGGAGCCGGGAGAGGGCACAGACTGATGAGGAAGGGGTCCTATGCAGCGGAGGCAGAGATTGGAATGGGGCAGTATAATATTAGAGAGAAAAGGGGGAGGGGCAGACTGCAAGGGCACTGTGATGGAAGATGCTGTAATTGCTAGGGGCACTGTAATATGAAGGGGACTGCACTGTAAAGGGTCACTATAATCAATACAGTGCTCCCTTTACAGTGCAGTCCCCTTTACATCACAGCCCCCTTTAAAGCAGTCACACAGAGTCCTTAGTCCCTCCTTCACATCAAAGTCCCCCTTTACATTATAGTGCCCCCTGTACAGGGCAGTCCCCGTTACATTAATGTAGAGGGACCCAGTGATGTAAAGAGGACTGCATTTTAAAGGGGCACTGGAGGGTTGTGATGTGAAGGGGAACTGAAAACACTGTGGGACTGCTTTAAAGGGGGAACTGTGGTGTAAATGGAGGGTTGTGGTGTGAAGGGGCTGAGGACAGACTCTGAAAATCCCATCCTCTGACTTGTCCACCAACAACTGCCCCCCCCAATCCCTGGGAAAATTGGCATTATGGGACGTTTGCAGCAAATTCAAGCGCCACCGAACGCCCCATAATGCAGTGCGAGATCGCGGGGGAAATGACACCCGCTGATTGGCCAAAGCATGCACATGACCTGCATGCTTTGCCAATTACAGCGCGCTCTGCTGTGAGAGTCATGAGTGGCCAAAGGACAGACTCTGTGAAAATCCCATCCCCTCATTCGTCCACCAACAACCAACAACTGCCCCCCCCAAACCCCCCGATCCCTGGGAAAATTGGCTGCCATGAAACCGGTCCCTGGTGCCAAAAAGGTTGGGCACTGCTGATTTAGCACACATGCGGCAGTGCCACTGATTGTTAATGGAACCCCCTTGCATCTGGAAACACATGCGTTTTTTGGGAATAAGACTTATGTTCCATGTTTCTCAGGTGTAGGGTAGGGTAGGGATGGGCTCGATGTTCAAATCGAACATCAGGCGTTCACCCATTCGCCAAATTTAGAACATTATGGGGCGATCGCAGCAAATTCGAGCGCCGCCGAATGCCCCATAATGCAGTGCGAGGTTGCAGGGAAATGACACCCGCAGATTGGCCAAAGCATGCACATGACCTGCATGCTTTGGCCAATCACAGCACGCTCTGCTGTGAGAGTTATGAGTATCCAAAGGCAGGGTGTCTTTGGCTAATCATGGCTCAGGGGTCTCAGTCCACGCCCTACACTATATAAGGCCAATTGAACAGCGGCCGTATGCAGTGTGTGAAAGTGAAGCTAGCAGCTAGTTTAGCTAGGTTAGTTAGTGGCGTATAAGCAGTGTAGTATATACAGTATATACAGTATCTCACAAAAGTGGGTAAACCCCTCACATTTTTGTAAATATTTTATTCTATCTTTTCATGTGACCGCACTGAAGAAATGACACTTTGCTACAATGTAAAGTAGTGAGTGTACAGCTTGTATAACAGTGTAAATTAGCTGTCCCCTCAAAATAACTCAATACACAGCCATTAATTTCTAAACCGCTGGCAACAAATTGAGTACACCCCTAAGTGAAAATGTCCAAATTGGGCCCAAAGTGTCAATATTTTGTGTGGCCACCATTATTTTCCAGCACTGCCTTAACCCTCTTGGTCATGGAGTTCACCAGAGCTTCACAGGTTGGCACCGGAGTTCTCTTCCCCTCCTCCATGATGACGTCACTGAGCTGGTGGATGTTAGAGACCTTGCGCTCCTCTACCTTCCGTTTGAGAATGCCCCACAGATGCTCAATAGGGTTTAGGTCTGGAGACATGTTTGGCCAGTCCATCACCTTTACCCTCAGCTTCTTTAACAAGGCAGTGGTCGTCTTGGAGGTGTGTTTGGGGTCGTTATCATGTTGGAATACTGCCCTGCGGCCCAGTCTTCGAAGGTAGGGGCTCTGCTTCAGTATGTCACAGTACATGTTGGCATTCATGGTCCCCTCAATGAACTGTAGCTCCCCAGTGCCAGCATCACTCATGCAGCCCCAGACCATGACACTCCCACCACCATGCTTAACTGTAGGCAAGACACACTTGTCTTTGTACTCCTCATCTGGTTACCGCCACACACACTTGACACCATCTGAACCAAATAAGTTTATCTTGGACTCATCAGACCACAGGACATGGTTCCTGTATTCATGTCCTTAGTCTGCTTGTCTTCAGCAAACTTTTGCATCATCTTTAGAAGAGGCTTCCTTCTGGGACGACAGCCATGCAGACCAATTTGATGCAGAGCACTGACAGGCTGACCCCCCCCCCCCCCCTGGCCGCCCCTTCAACCCTGCTGGCAGCACTCATACATCTATTTCCCAAAGACAACCTCTGGATATGATGCTGAGCACGTGCACTCAGCTTCTTTGGTCGACCATGGCGAGGCCTGTTCTGAGTGGAACCTGTCCTGTTAAACCGCTGTATGGTGTCATGCTGAACTTCCAGTGACCAGTATGAGAGAGTGAAAGCGATAAAACCAAATTTAACACACCTGCTCCCCATTCACACCTGAGACCTTGTAACACTAATGAGTCACATGACACCGGGTAGGGAAAATTTCTAATTGGTCCCAATTTGGACATTTTCACTTAGGGGTGTACTCACGTTTGTTGCCAGTGGTTTAGACATTAATGGCTGTGTGTTGAGTTATTTTGAGGGGACAGCAATTTTACACTGTTATACAATCTGTACACTCACTACTTTACATTGTAGCAAAGTGTCATTTCTTCAGTGTTGTTACATGAAAAGATAGAATAAAATATTTACAAAAATGTGAGGGGTGTGTTCACTTTTGTGAGATACTGTATATGTGTATATATATATATATATATATATATACTGCATTCAGTGTAAACTATATACAGTGCGTGCTCAGATAAGGGTCTGGCATAGATTTTAAGGGGAACTCCGCACCAATTTTTTTTTTTTTTTGAATTGGCATGAGGTCCCCCTCAAAATCCATACCAGGCCCTTCAGGTCTGGTATGGATTTTAAGGGGAACCCGCTCCAATTTAAAAAAAAAAATCCATACCAGAACCTTATCCGAGCACACAGCCTGGCAGGGCAGGAGGAGGGAATGAGCGAGTGCCCACCCGAACCGTACCAGGCCATATGCCCTCAACATGGGGAGGGTGCCATGGGGTCCCCCCAAAGCACCTTGTCCCCATGTTGATGGTGGGAAGGGCCTCCTCTCCACAACCCTTGCCATTGTTTGTAGGGGTCTGCAGGTGGGGGACTTATCGGGATCTGGAAGCCCCCTTTAATAAGGGGGCTTCCAGATTCTAGCCCCCCCCCCATATGAATGAGTATCGGGTACATTGTACCCCTACTCATTCACCAAAAAAGTGTCAAAAAAGAAAAAAACACAGGAGACAATTAGGGATAAGTCCTTTATTAAAAAAGAAGAAAAAAAGTGTCCCATGATGTAAATCCACATCAATCACGGAGCGCGGCAGACGAAAAAAAAAATCCCGAAAAAGCTCCTCCGCAATTGGAGGCTCCCGCCGACTTCTGTCTTTTTCCGTTTGGCAGCTCTTATAAAGGCTAGCGCGGGGCCACCCGGTGATGTAAGCGGGTGACCCCCCCTTCTGACGTCATGTGGTCATCGGGTGGCCCCACCCTGGAGTATAAATAAACTGTCAAAGCAAAAATAGGTGAGTCGGCAGGAGCCCTCCAATTAGGGAGGAGCAGCTTCTGTTTTTTTTTCTCTTATTTTTCAGGTTGTCGCGCACCGTGATTGACGATGGATTACATCAGGTGACACTTTTTTTTTCTATTTTAATAAAGAACTTGTCCCTAATTGTCTCCTGTGTTTTTTTTCTTTTTTGACACATTTTTTGTGAATGCGTAGGGGTAAAATATACCCGATACTCATTCACATGGGGGGCGGGATCTTCCAGATTCTGATAAGCCCCCCGGCCAGGTTGCATGCTCGGATAAGGGTCTGGTATGGATTTTGGGGGGACCCCACATCAATTTTTTTTATTTTGGCTTGGAGTTCCCCTTAAAATCCATACCAGACCCAAAGGACCTGGTAAGGACTGGGGGGACCCCATGCAATTTTTTTCAGTGATTTTTATCCTGGCAATACATTACCGCTGCAAGCGATTTTAAATGACATTTTTTTCTTTAGAAAAGTACTTTTGTTCTGGCACTGTTCTAAACAACACACAGGTGCACCTCTTTACAGGCAGACTAAGGGGACCCCCCAGGCATGATATTTAAAGGAATATTTCATTTTTATTTTTTCACTTTAAGTATTATCAACCAGTTCCAGACCAGCTCGCGTACATTTAATGCTGCAGAGTGGCTGGATAGCATGAATCGCCATCTATAAATGGCGGCTCACGGGTGCGTGGCTAGCGGCACGCTCTCATGCCCACCGCACTCTCCAGCAGTATGGCCGTGGGCCGGGCAGACTCGATGTCCGCCGGCGAGCCGCGATTGCCTGGCACAGAAGAAAAACGGGGAACCGCCAATGTAAACACGGCGGTTCCCCAATCTGTCAGGCGGCATGTAAGAGATCACAGTTCCCTCACAGTTAGAACACGCCTAGGGAACACAGTTAACCCCTAGATCACTCCCTGCAGGTTAACCCCTTCACTCACTACCATGACATTTACACAGTAATCAGTAGATATTTAAATTTATGATTTCTGTATAAATGTCATTGGTCCCAAAAAAGTGTCAAAAATGTCTGACATGTCCGCTGCAATATTGCAGTCCCGATAAAAATCGCAGATCGCCGCTAGTAAAAAAAAAATTGTAAAAACGCCATAAATTAATTCTCATGGTTTGTAAACGCGGCAACTTTTGCGCAAACCAATCAATAAACGCCAATCGCAATTTTTTTTTACCACAAATATGAGGAAGAATATATATCGGCCCAAATTTTTTTGGATATATATTATAGCAAAAAGTAAAAAATATTGTTTTTTTTCTTCAAAATGGTCACACTTTTTTTGTTAATAGCGGTGATCAGAAGTGACGCAGAGGTGATCAAATACCACCAAAAGAAAGCTACATTTGTGGGGGGAAAACAACGTCAATTTTGTTTGGGTACAACGTTGCACGACCGTGCAATTGTCAGTTAAAACGACGCAGTCCCGAATCGCAAAAAGTGCTCCGGTCATACAGTGGGAAATCCTTCCGGTGCTTAAGTGGTTAAAATTACTGCTCCTGAAAAACTTTTTTATTTGCATTGATACATGTTCCCTAGGGCAGTACCCGGGTCCTCATACACTTTGTATGGCAATAACTTGCATATAAGCCTTTAAAACAAGCACTTTTGATTTTTCATGTTCGTGTCCCATAGACTTTAATTGTGTTCGCACAATTTTTTTGCCTGTTCACAAGTTGGGGGGGGGGGGTGTTCCGCCCATCCCTAGCATAGGGCAGCCCCTTGAAATGAATAGACTGCTCTATATGTGATGCATGGGACGCTCAAAAAAAAGGGCGCTTGTGCATGGTTGCACCTGTAGGTCGGAACCAAACCTTCAACTGTAAATCCAGCCATTCCTTCCCCTCCTTTCCTGTCCTGCTACCTATTTCACCAGAAGCGAGAGAAAATCTGCAATGGTAACCAAGAGCAATAAAAAAAGCCGATTGGGCTCTATCCAAAACAAAATATAGTTTTGGCTGCCCATACAATTTAATTGTTATCAATTTACACCATTATGTCTTCTCTGCCACATTCATGGGCTATGCCCTGTTATCCAGCTTTGATGTGTGTGTGCGATGGGCAGTATACACCCACATTCATTCAATTTCCCAGAACTGAGCCCGCGTTCCCCTCCCAAATTCTTGTGTACAGTCTACTGTAAATGATGAATATTGTGTAATCATTGCATTTATTATGGCAATGTTTGCTCACTGCACATTATACACACACCGAGACTTCGTTATGGCATTGTGGTAGGCTAAACACCATTATAAGCCCAATTAGAAGGTTTTAACAAATACGTTTAAAAGAAAAATACAATGTGTTAGGATCCATTTTGTTTTATTTTTTTTTAACTATATACTGTACATGGTGCATTGTTTTACAGACATTTAGCACGTGGCAAAGGATTCCCAGAACTCTATGGGTTATCTAAGCAGCACAGCAAAACCTACCTGCTTTGAGACTATCCTTGTCTGAATGAAACCTTAGACAGGACCATCCAATAAATAAGGAGTCTCTGCTCCGACTTATTCATGTATGCGTGTTGTGACGTTATGCAAGGTGCGATGGTGGACGGGCGATATTTGTTGCATGCGTTCACTTGGAGTGGATAGGTGAGAATCCAATCTGGGTTTTTCCAGCCACCGTGGCAGAGCTGGTTCCGATCCGGAGTTTCTGGTCCACTCAAATTCCTCTCCAGCTGCTTGAAATAACCAGAAAGAGCTCTCAGTGGAGCTCACTCTGGGACTCAGTATGCTTAGACTGAGAGAGCTAAGACCTTGAGTTGTTGGTTGCTCTAAAGCAGTGTTCCTCAACGCCAGTCCTCAAGTCCCACCAACAGGTCATGTTTTCAGGATTTCCCTCAGATGAATCGGCTGTGGTAATTACTAAGGCAGTGAAACTGATCAAATCATCTGTGCAAAATAATGGAAATCCTGAAAACATGACCTGTTGGTGGGCCTTGAGGACTGGAGTTGAGGAACATTGCTCTAAAGGACTGCAAAAGACAGAGGTTTGTGTTTGTTTGTTTGAAGGTGTCAGGGACAAGCCCGACATCGTATAGAGAGGTATCCTGCTGTATTAGTTTAGCGCCGGACGGCAAGGTTTTGTTTTGGCTATTTTTTGTTTGTTTATGATCTGCAACATTTACCAAATAAACCTGGCAACCCGCCAGATTTTAAGAAAGTTTGCCTACCAGCTGCCTTCTTCCCAGGAAAGGCGATCCACACAAGCTAATCTCCCACAGTGTGCATTTCAGTTTGAGCTAATGAGGCAATATGCTTTTTTGCAGCAGGTGGTAAGCAACCAGAGGAAAGCATGTAAAAGGAACTTAAAGCACCACCTGCTTGTGGGAGGGTGCAGCGTGGTGCAGCGGCAGAAACTCACATACAGTTTAGTTGCGAAATGAAAGAACTTGTATTGGAGTCAGAATGTAACAATTTACAATAAGCCTGGAGGAAGATAGTCCGACTTTGAACACTCGCAAGTGAACAGCAGATTGTAGCGGGGCAGATCTCAGCCGAAATTACAGTGTCTGTCTTGAGGGGCGGAATGTGGCCTGGCTGCTCCGACCTCAAGGTGGGAGGATTTCAAGTGGCAGATCCCTAATCTTTCCCTACTCATCTGGAACCTTTCCTATTAATGTCCCTGACAGACACTACCCACACCCTAAATGCGCGCCAATCTCAGGAGCCAGGGTCTTAAATAGACTCTGCCTGACCCAAGATGGCCTTCAGAGTCACATGGGTTGTCAGCATCCAACCGGATTGCAGCTCCAGTGACCCAGGGAACCATGTTCCTCTTGACTTCCTCTGCCTCTGCAATGCCACTGTGGTTGAGCACCACGTGCAGTACAGAAATTAGACTGTACGTATTTGCAAATGTGTGCAAACTAAACCCTTCTTTTTAACGCATACTGTTAGACGGGACAATTCAGGTGGTTAGCAGGCTGGTCGTTTGAGCCAGGAATTTTGTTGGTTTTATTTTGCATGCGTTGCCCTTCCATGTGCTTCTTGCTGCTAAGGCCAGTTATAGGTGAGGGCAGTGGCTAGTTATTTGTACTGTTGGAATATTGGTGAGGGGATGTGCACTGGATGCCTTTGCTGCCATGGTGCTATAAGCTGGGTGTCCAGTGCACCCAGGGCTGCTGTTAGAAATGAGCTGTTAGAGCCCCATACAGCCTACCTGACAGGCCCCCCTGGTCAAAAGTGGCTGAGGACATCGGTTTATCAGTCCCTTTCTCTGCAGCCTCAGCTGAGCAGATGAATGAATAGGAAGTGCTCTGAAACTTTCTGCTCATTCACAAACGGAAGCATGGTAAACACAGTTTACTATGCTTCAGTGATGAATGCACACAGGAGTGATTGGTACCGATTGCTCGCTGTGTTCATACAGAAAAGAAAGGGGCCAGTAAATGACATATTTACCGGCCCTTTCCCCTGCTCTTCAACCTAAAACAGCCTACTGTGTGCCGGCAGCTGCTGCCGGCGGGAGAGGAGAGCAGGGAAGCCGTCAGCATTGAGGGGGAAAGGGGCACACAGGGGGGCCCGGACAGCAGATGGAATGGGAGCATGTGCTAGAACCACTCTCCCTGCAGTGTAGCCAGAGGTAGAAAGAGGAGGAGAAGCTGGCAGCGCTGCAGGGAGAGGCAGAAGAAGACAGTATAGCAGGCCCTCCTGTTGAGAAGGTGCCCCCCCCCCTTTGAACTGATATGGCCCGGGCCCAGTACAGGAGGGCTCTGGGTGCACCCCTGCAGGGTCATCTTAATAGGATTATGGGCCCCTGGGCAAAGTAATGCACAGTAGAGGCTGTAGGCATGGTACAGGAGATGGTCAGAGGATGTAGACATGATACAGAAGTTGTCAGAGGCTGCAGGCATGATACAGGAGATGGTCAGAGGCTGCAGACATCATACAAGGAGATGTCAGAGGCTGCGGGCATGGTACAGGAGATATCAGAGGCTGTGGGCATGGTTGTGGGCATGGTACAGGCGATGGTTACATTATATTAGGACATTATACTAAAGATGGTAAGAGAATGCAGACATGATACAAGAGATGGTCAGAAACTGCAGACAGAGTACAGGAGATGGTCAGAGACTGCGCATATGATACAGGAGATCAATGCAGCCTCACTGTGCCCATAAAATTCAGCTTTACTGTGCCCATCAGTGTAGTCTCAATGTGCCAATGAATGCAGCCTCACTGTGCCCATGAATGGAGCCTCACTTCCCATGAGTGCAGCCTCACTGCGCCCATTATTTCAGCCTCACTGTGCCCATGAATTCAGTCTCGCTGCGCCCATTAATGCAGCCTTGCTGTGCCCATTAATGCAGCCTCGCTGTGCCCATTAATGCAGCCTCCCTGCGCCCATTATTGCAGCCTCACTGCGCCCATGAATGCAGCCTTGCTGTGCCCATGCATGCAACCTCACTGCGCCCATTAATGCAGCCTCGCTGTGCCCATTAATGCAGCCTCCCTGCGCCCATTATTGCAGCCTCGCTGCACCCATGATTGCAGCCTCCTTGCGTCCATTATTGTAGTCTCACTACGCCTGTGAATGTAGCCTCGCTACACTCATTAATGCAGCCTCACTGTGTCCATTAATGCAGCATCCTTGCACCCATTATTGCAGCCTCACTGCGCCCATGATTGCAGCCTTGCTGCGCCCATTAATGCAGCCTCGCTGCGCCTATTAATGCAGCCTTGCTGCTCCCATTAATGCAGCCTCGCTGTGCCCATTAATGCAGCCTCCCTGCGCCCATTAATGCAGCCTCTCTGTGCCCAATAATGCAGCCTCGTTGTGCCCATTAATGCAGCTTCCCTGCGCCAATTATTGCAGCCTCACTGCACACATTAATGCAGCCTCACTGCCCATCAATTCAGACTTACCAGTGCTGGATCACATACAGCAGGCATCTCCCGCTGTGTCACAGAGCCAGGTTTGAAGTGTTGGGCGGCGGCCACTGTAACAAAGCCACACCTCCTACTGGCTCGTGTGATAGACGGAACAATGGTTCAATTTCCTGATATTGAATCAGTGTTCCATTTATCACATGAACAGTAGGAGGTGGGGCTTTGTTACAGTGGCCACCTCCGAACACTTCAAAACCAACTCTGTGACACAGTGGGAGACTGCTGTGTGTGAACAACAAGAGGAGGAGGGAGGGGAGCGTGGAGCACTGCAGCCACCGCTCAAAGTGGCCCCGGTACAGTGGTAGGCCAGTCTGGCCCTGGTCATCAGGCTTCCCCTAGATCCGATGGCCCTGATGGGGTCCTATGTGCACCTGGGGCCCCTAGTAAGACGACCCTGCACCCCTGTGCCTTTAAAGAGGGTGGGCTCCCTCTGGCTCACCTGCCCTCTGCCTATCCATTATAATGCATGTGCTTACACTGTGGAGGCTCTCAAAATTTAGAGTTAAGTCTACAGATACTTGGGTGCCTTGACGGGGCTCTGTAGCTTACGCATGTATTTGAAAATGTGTGCAAACTAAACCCCTGTTTTTAACGCATACTGTTAGACAGGACAATTTGATTGGTTAGCAGGCTGGTCAGTAGGTTTGAGCTGGGAATTTCTTTGGTTTTGTTTCGCTTAAATAGATTCTGCCTGACCCAAGATGGCCTTCAGAGTCACATGGATTGTCGCATTCAATGGGATTGCTGCCCCAGTGACCCAGGAAACCATAGGTGAACCATGTTCCTCTTGACTTCCTCTGCCTCTGCACTGCCGCTGTGGTTGAGCGCCACATGCAGTGGAGAAATTAGACTGCACCTGCCTACATGCTGAACTGTTTGACTCAATAAAAGTATTATTTTGTAAGAATGTAGTTCCACTGATTTTTAGTAATAGACAAGTAGATACTTAAATGAGAACAAAAGGAGAGAGACCACCACCGTGGGTGTCCACAGAACTTTTTTCAGTGGGAGGGGGAATCATTTTAAGGTTACTAATGCTCCACCCCTTTTCGACAATGTCATGAAGAGGAGGGGCTTAGTCATTATCACATTAAGTGCAGGCATGCAAAGGTTTGAGAAACCTAATAAACAGATTCAGTCAACAGGCATATACAGTGCTGGAACGGCTACGGATCCAATCCACCGTCTCCTACTGGTATCCTGGGTATGCTGGCTAACGCGTTTCGAGGCCACAGCCTCTTCCTCAGGCTCTGGATCCGTAGCCGTTCCAGCACTGTATATGCCTGTTGACTGAATCTGCTTGTGAGTATGTTTTTATGATTTTTAATAAATTCATATTTTTACAGAGGATAATGTGCTAGGCCAGTGCACCCTTGTGTGCTTTTTTGTTTCTTCAGTGTATCGGGACTTCCCCAGTCCATTAAGTGGTGGCAAGGTGGCGTGTCATCTGGTATTATCACAAACAGATATCCCCTCCTCACCATATAGAGAAGATTCTCTTCTTGAGCGCAGGAAAGCACTAGTACTTTGGCTGCGTATTTGAGAAACCTGATGCAAGAGCTTAATAGAAGGATCAAGCTGACGTTGTTTGATTAGCAATTTCTAATCTGTTTTTATGTTTACAGAGGTTTCTACTACTGACTTTTCTTTCTGGAAATGCCAGGACCATGGCTCTATTGTTACAATATTTATATTCATTAACCTGGAGGAGGTATGCAGATAAGAATTTTTAACTTTCCTTAAACTTTTCTGATGTGCATACAGGCTCTGTTAGCAATGATATCTCCTGCATATCTATCATGAAATAATTTGTTTAACACCTTGACTGCAATTATACAAGTAGTGCTGTTAGATGAGCTCCAGAACATGACACAGGCTGCCTCACCTCAGGCAGGTGCTGGTGCAGGTGGACAGCTTACACACTCTTCATGCATACTCCCTTCATTCCCTCAGGCTCTGAGCCATGATCCTGGAGATGGAGAAGGTGAGTGGAGCCAAAATTGACCAGGTGCGAAAGAGGAAGAAGGTCCCCCTCCGCTCTGAATGCTGGGGCCTCGTCAACCAGTGACGCCAACCATGGCGTCACTGGTTGCTAGACGCCAGGCGAGTCTAGCAACCAGTGTAGCAGACAGTGCAATGAGAGAGTCTAGGGAGTCTGGGCGGTGCCGCTGCTGCTGAATTTAATAGTAAGTGACTGCCACAGCTTTGGCACCCCTACCCCCCTTTGTGCCAACTTCCAGGGGGACGTCCATGACCACCACCTTCCTTGCAGTTTTCATTCCAGTTAACTTGCTCCTACAATGGTGTGTACAGGGTATTTTCGATCCCTCAAATTTCTCAATTTCATAGGACAATTTTTCCCTTAGGGCCTCTTTCAGAGGGGCGGCCAGGGGTAGGTTAAAACAATCAGTTATGCTGCCCCCAACTACCCTCCTAAAGCCTACACTACAGCCAGAAGGGGCTATTCACATGCTTTTGCTGCAAAGCATAACTAATTTAATGCAGCATGAAGAGATGACAGGTGGCGGGGGGTGTCCAAGATGGCGACGTGAGCGGCCGCATTCTCTCGGAGCTCTGCTGGGTGTTTCTGCTTTTACCCATTTCCAGTGAGTACTGAGCCCTGATTCTCCGCTACTTATCGCTCGATGCGGCGCAGATCCTCGGACGGGCGACGAGGTAGGGGGAAAAAGCTCCACTTCCCTGCAATCCCGGAAGAACTACCGCTATCCCCCCGCCCACGTGTGGAGACCTGCTCGGTGCGCAGCACGTGCAAGGCCTCACAGACCAACTGCATGGAAGGGGCAGACCCGCGCCCGCCATGGCTGGCGGAGGTAATGGAGGCTATTGCTACCTGCCAGTCCACTCTCACGACCAAACTAGAGGCAGTAAAGTTGGAGGTCAGTTTGATCCGGCAGGACCAGGACAAGCTGCGCTCTAGAGTCTCTGAGGCAGAACACTGGATTGGGACGGCAGAAGACGCCATAGCGGAGCATACTGTCTCCCTCCGCACCCTTCAGACTAAAGTGCAGGCGTTGGAATATAGAGCTGAAGACGCAGAGAATAGGAAAAGGAGAAACAATCTCCGAATTATTGGACTGATCGAGGGGGTGGAGGGGAAGGACCCCACAGGGTTTGTGGAAGGCCTCCTGAGGGATCTCTTACCAGACGCACGCTTGTCTCCTCACTTCGTGGTGGAGAGAGCTCACCGGATCCCTTCTAAGCCTGGACCCCGGGGACCCCCCCCCCCCGGACCTTTATCCTGCGCCTACTGAACTTTCAGGACCGCGATGAGATCCTTAGAGCACCCAGAGTCCTGGGTGACCTATGCTACCAGAACAGCAGAATACTCATCTTCCTTGACTATTCGGTTGAGACGCAAAAGCTCAGGAAATCCTTTGACCATGTGAAAGCAGCCCTGAGGGCCCGTAACATCCATTAGTGTTCTATTCCTGGCCCGCCTGCGTGTCCAGGACGGAGAGACGGTCCGTTTCTTCAGTACCCCAGGAGAGGCCTCCACTTTAGCTCAACTCCCTCCCGATTGCCCGCTGACCCCGGATTGGTAAGTGAGCAACATGACTGTTCTTATTTAACTGTCGGTTTATACACCGTCACTGTTTTTTCCTGGGTGCACGTTCTGCTGGAGCTGTTTCTACCTCCCCCAAGCTGGGAGGCTAGGGGGAGTTTCCTGTGCCGTCTATGCTTTTCTGAGGCCTTTTGTGCTGACATCACCCGCCCCTCTACCGCTTGGATGCAAAATGTACCTCTTATATGATCCACGGACCCCTCTTTGGGTACTAATGGGCCCTCTGGCCTCTAAAGTGCGCTGGGGGCACTATGAGGGGGAGGGGTGAGCAAGACTATATGAGGCGCCCGTGGAATCCCGAGTTGTGCCCATGTGAAAACATGCCTTCAGGATAGCCTTAATGGCGTTAGTTGCACAGGTTGTGCCTGACCTGTTTGTACTTTGCAACCCAAGTATGTGCCCCTGACTTGTTCAGGCGAAAGTACCAAGCTTCGCTCTCTGTAGTATCAGGCGGAACAAGGCTGCTACTTCTTCTCGCTGGATTACAATGTTTTATGTTTGGCGGATCTGCATAAGTGAATCACACAGATCTGTTATTGACCTTTGCATCTGCCACTCTTCCACTTGCTACACCCGGAGGAGCTGGGAGCACTGAGAGCGTGCCTGCTGTCACTGGACTCCCACAGATACATCTTGGGGGGTTGAGGCTTCCTCTTGCACAGGACTCCACTTTGCAGCCAGTGTGCTGATTGGTTTCGGGATGAAGCCCTCCTCAGTTTTGGGGGGAGAGGCGGGGTGGGGGGGAATGTTGCCCCTTAGGGGCTAAGTTCTATAGATGGGTTACCATTGTTACATGTTATATGACAATTGCATTACCTGTATGTCTGCTACCATTTACTTACGCACTGTACCATTTAGTGATCTGTTCCATCAGGTGGTCCTCTGGGGGTGCTATTGGAAACCCTGGTCCTGCCATACATACTTCTGCTGTCTCTCATGCCCGCCCTTAACATTTTATCCTGGAACACCAGGGGGCTAAACTCCCCGGCTAAGCGCTCACTGGTGTTCCAGTTCCTGAAATTGTACAGTCCACACACATGTGTGCTTCAGGAGATCCATTTGGTGGGCAGTAGGACCCTGGCCCTTAAAAAGCCGTGGGTGGGCCACCACTATCACTCCACTTACTCCAATTTTGCCAGAGGAGTCAGCATCCTGGTGCTCAAGACGCTTCCCTTCCAGCTTCTGGCTCTAGACCCAGATGGCAGATATGTTGTTATGCATGCGCTGATCTACTCCCTCAGGTGGACAGTGGTGGGAGTGTATTTACCTCCTCCGGCATATTTACCGCTTCTGAATCAAATCACGGCAAAGATGGCGGAGTTTAATACTGAAAACACAATAATATTGGGTAACTTTAATTTGGTCCCTGACTCGGGTATGGACAGACTTACGGCATCCGGCCCTCAGCGCTCTGGACTGTTGGCTTGGGCGGAAACATACGGCCTGAAAGATGTGTGGAGATGGCGGCACCCGTGCTCGCGAGAGTTCACATGTCACTCAGCCTCCTACCGGACGTTTTCTAGAATTGACCTGGTCTTTGCTGGGGATCCTGTCCTGCCAAGAGTCACGAATATCCAGATTCTGCCCAGGGACATTTCTGATCATGCGCCAATCCTTCTCTGTGGCCCCCGCGGATAATCTGTGGAGGTTTTTGAGATTCTGGATCTCGGACGAGGGCGTGGATGCAGGTTTCAGGAGGGCAATGGCGACCTATTGGGCAGCCAACCCGGGCTCTGTTAATGAACTGGTGGTCTGGGAGGCCTTCAAGGCTAATGTACGGGAGCAGTATCAGTCCCTTATTTCTAAGGTCCGTAGAGAGAGAAGGTTAGACTTGTGCAGGGCAGAGGGGGCAGCCAGCGAACAAGAAGCTCTCTATGTTAGGTCCAGAGACCCACAACCCTACATTCAGTTATAAGTATTGATGAACGTAATGCGGATCTGCACCTCCCTCACGCAGAAACGACTATTGGCCCAATCCCAACGCATCTTCGAACAGGGGGAGCGCACAGGGAAACTGTTGGCTTGGCTCTCCAGGGAGCAGTCTGGCAGCACTAGTATACCTCATATTCGTAACTCCATGGGTGACCTGGTAACTGCCCCGAGCGACATTAACCACTGCTTCGCCACTTTTTACGAGTCACTCTATGATACTCGAGCGACGTAAGACCCAACGGAATTGACCACCTACCTGGCAGACATAGACGTCTCGGTCCTGACCACGACATACAGGGATAGGTTGGACGCGCCCATTACTGTGGATGAGATACTTAAGGCACTCAAGTCCCTTCAGTCAGGAAAGACTCCCAGCCTGGATGGAATTCCAATGGAATTCTATAAACAATACGCAGCAAACTTAGTCCCCAGACTTCATACTATGCTTTGCGAATCGCATAGAACCAGATCTCTTCCGGCGTCCATGGAAGATGCGGTGATAGTGGTGATCCCTAAACCGGGAAAGAAACCCTTCCTGTGTTTCTCGTATCGCCCTATCTCCCTGCTCAACACGGACGCCAAGATCCTGCCCAAGGTCCTTGCCCTTAGACTGAATACTGTCATCACTGAATTGGTCCACCCCGACCAAATGGGCTTTATGCCAGGGAAGGGGACAGATATTAACATCAGGAGACTTTTTACCCATATAGCAAATGCGGAGCCGGGCTCGCAGGGGGTGGTGGCCTCTCTCAATGCAGAGAAGGCCTTCGATGGAGTGGGACTACTTATGGGCAGTACTGACCAAATTCGGGTTTGGGCCCGGCTTTCTGACATGGCAGAAAATGTTATATGCTGCACCATGGGCTCGAGTCTGCACGAATGGTACTCTCTCAGATTCCTTCCAGCTAGGCCGTGGAATGCATCAGGGGTGCCTCTTGTCCCGGGCCTATTTGCTTTGGCCCTGGAGCCACTCGCTCATACATAGTATCATCTATCATCTATGTACTTCATTATCCTTGCAAACGGCATTGACTTTGTTTGAACAGTTTGCACGGTTCTCCGGAATCCGTATAAATTGGGACAAGTCAGTGCTGTTCCTGTTACACCCCTCCCCCCCCCCCCCCCCCGCTTGGCTACAGGCACTTCCCTTAGATGGGTGGAAGAGTTTACCTACTTGGGCGTCAGGGTAAGTGCGGACCTTAGAGCATAAATGGAACATAATGTAATATACAGCCCCTTATATCACAGCTCCAGAACAAGTGCACGGCTTGGCGGACCCACCCCCTAACTCCGGTGGGTAGGATTAATCTCCTAAAAATGATCTTCCTCCCAAAATTTCTTTATTTCTTTCGAAACTCCCCGACCCTCATCCCCAAGTCCTTTTTCAAAAAACTGGAGGCAATGCTGCTTTCTTTTATCTGGGCTGGGAGGCCACCGATGGTCACAAAAAAGATCCTCTATCTACCCTTATCTGGGGGTGGACTGGCACTTCCAAACTTCCAGCTATATTACTGGGCATCTGTGCTGCAAACAATCTAGAGGCGGCTATTCTAGGATCCTACGCGGCCCTAAGCAATGTGGCATTCAGAGGGGTAAAAGCCCACTCCTCCATGACTGCTCCCATGAAGACCACCGTTAGGGTATGGTAGGAGGTGAGGACAGTCTTCAGGAAACCTTCCCATGTGTCCCCGCACACACCAGCGGTAACCCGTTGGTCCCTCACCTACAGACCAAGATACTTCACTATGACCAAGCGAGGGATTGCCACCTTGAAACATGTGATTCGGGATGGCAAACCTGTGCCCTTCCGGGAGCTCAGTTCTGCACATTCGTTTCCCCGGTCCTTTGGCTTTCGCTACCGCCAGATGCACCACGCCCTTAGGACACAGTTTCCCAGTCCAATAGTCCTTGAATCAGACTCCATAGAAAGTCTGTTGATATCCAGTATGATGGGGAAACCGCTCTCTACACTTTATCTCTACCTAACGGTGGCGCACGACACGAAACCCACAAGGGCCCTAGACAAATGGCGGGAGGATATACCTGCTCTGGGGGAGGAGGAATGGGAGGAATGCGTTACCACATACATCCCAACTATGATAGCGGCAAAAGATAGATTTATTAAACTAAAATCCCATCATAGAGCCTACTACACACCCCTCGGGCTAGCACAAAAATATACGCAGAGGGATTCTATGTGCCGCAGGTGTGATACGGAGAAGGGAACCTTTTGGCATATGGTCTGGTCCTGCCCTAAAATTCAGACATATTGGGAAGCGGTTACCAAAACATTATCGGAATTATGCAACACTCAGATACCTATGGGCCCCTTAGCGTTACTACTTTTGGAGGACATAGAGGGGGGCAGATATGTCAAGTTTTGTGTCACCTTCTCTCTCTACTATGCTAGGTGGGAGATACTATTGAAATGGAAGGCGACTGACCCACCCACTTGCGAAGAGTGGAGACAATTGACTAGAGCGGTGCTGCCCTCATACAAACTTACGTATGAGACTAGGCAATGTCCAGCCAAGTTTGATAAAATCTGGTCCAGTTGGGTGGATGAGATTGGATGGGGGGTGTCTGCCCCCCCTTTTTGTTTCGGTGGGTGGGAGAGTGGTGGGCCTCACCCCAACGTTATGAGGTTATCTGGTATGTAGAATAATGACGTCTAGTGCTAGGAGATACCAATATTGATGTGTCCAGCTGAGTAGACTACTGTTGGAGGGATACCCCCACATGTGAACTGATCATTCTGCCATTATACTGCAATGTATTTGAGTATATTCTTGTGATGACATGCTCTGTAATTCTGAATTGTCAATAAAATATCTGTTAAAAAAAAAAAGAGATAACAGGTGGCACCGTCTGTCAAACCCGATCAATGCGGCCGTGCTCAAATGTTTGGTTCATGGTTACACCGCATGAGTCCCATTGTAAATTGCCATTTGGCAAAAAAGGAGTCTGAAAAGGAGGGTCACACACTGATGGAAGAGTCTGAAAAGAAGGGTCACACACTGATGGAGGAGTCTGAAAGGGAGGGTCACACACTGATGGTATCATCCACACATTCTGTTTCTCAGCTCCACCCCCAGCTTCTTCTCTGCACCAGCACACGGTAGGGAGGGTACACTATGATGTAAAGGAGGGTGGAGGAGTCTTAATACCTGATATAAGGGGGTCGGACATCTGCTTATAACCATGTTCTATCTGAGCAGTCTCCAATAAAGTTTCTTGTGGATGATACCATCAGTGTGTGACCCTCCTTTTCAGACTTGCATCATCTGCTACAGGAGTGTGAGTGGGCTCTGTGCCGGTCTGCACCTACCCTTCACAGCTTAAGCTTTAAGTTATCACTAAAACCAGTAATACTTGAATACAGACTCAATTATTGAATTTGATAAAGAGTAGATAGATTTCTATAGTCTTACAGATACAACCGGCGCTTTTAGGGCAACCATAATGTTGATGCGGCCCTCAATGAAATTGAGTTTGACACCCCTGCTATAGCACATCCATAAAACACTGAGTGATGCTAAAAATCAGCACCATGTCTCGCTTTTATCAAACATTTTATGGATTTTATGGACAGCCATATTCACAATGGGCAATGTACACTACCTGTAGGGCATAGGCACACTCACGGGCCACTTTATTAGGTACACCTGTTCAATTACCTGGTAACACAATTTTTTAATCAGCCAATCACATGGCAGCAACTCAATGCAATTAGGCATCTAGACGTGGTGAAGACGATGTGCTGAAGTTCAAACCAAGCATCAGAATGGGGAAGAAAGGGGATTTAAGTGACTTTGAACGTGGCATGATTGTGGTGCCAGACGGTCTGGTCTGAGTATTTAAAAAACTGCTGATCTACTGGGATTTCCATGCACAACCATCTCTAGAGTTTACAGAGAATGGTCCGAAAAAGAGAAAACATCCAGTGAGTGGCAGTTGTGTGGAAGAAAATGCTTTGTTGATGTCAGAGGCCATCGGAGAATGGGCAGACTGGTTCAAGATGACAGAAATGCAACAGTAACTCAAAAAAGCATTCGCTACAACCAAGGTATGCAGAATACCATCTCTGAAAGCACAACACTTCGAACCTTGAAGCAGATGGGCTACAGCACAGGTGTCAAACACAAGGCCCGGGGGCCGAATCCGGCCCTCCAGGTCATTTCATGTGGCCCTCACACCTCTCCTGCAGCTGCAGCACTCCCCTCATCTCCACCACCCCTGTCTCAACAGTCTGTCTCTCTGTACAGCTGCAGCACCCCCTCATCTTCACCTCCCCTGGTCTCAGCATTCAGAAGACTCCAGCTCTCCTCTGGTCCTCCTTCAGACCCTGCACTTTCTAATTCTCAGCTCTGCCCCCACTGTGATGTAAGGAAGGGTGGGGGACCCTTGACTTCTGATGGTGGGGGGAGCTCTTGGCATCAGTTGTAAGGGGAGGTGGTGCTTTGAACATCTAGTCTTAGATATACAACCGGCCCTTTCA
>BLSH010250014.1:416668-434790 GCA_018402905.1 Glandirana rugosa
ACTAAAGTAGCACCCAACACAAGGCCCGGGGGCCGAATCCGGCCCTCCAGGTCATTTCATGTGGCCCTCACACCTCTCCTGCAGCTGCAGCACTCCCCTCATCTCCACCACCCCTGTCTCAACAGTCTGTCTCTCTGTACAGCTGCAGCACCCCCTCATCTTCACCTCCCCTGGTCTCAGCATTCAGAAGACTCCAGCTCTCCTCTGGTCCTCCTTCAGACCCTGCACTTTCTAATTCTCAGCTCTGCCCCCACTGTGATGTAAGGAAGGGTGGGGGACCCTTGACTTCTGATGGTGGGGGGAGCTCTTGGCATCAGTTGTAAGGGGGGTGGTGCTTTGAACATCTAGTCTTAGATATACAACCGGCCCTTTCAGGGCGACCATAATGCTGATACGGCCCACGATGAAATCAAGTTTGACACCCCTGGGCTACAGCAACAGAAGACCACACCAGGTGCCACTCCTGTCAGCTAAGAACAGGAAACTGAGGCTACAATTCACAACATTCAGATGGTAGGGTCAGTGTCACATACCTGATCCTGAAGCCAAGATGCTGAGAGGGACCCCCTTGCGGCTAAATGCAGTATACCCCTGAAAGTGACACAGGAGGTACAGTGCGAAGAGAAGCACGGGTTACCAGTTGCAGGTGTAGACTTGATCTGGAGTGCAGGAACAGCAGAGGATGCTGATGAGGGCGTCTGTGCTGCAGGTAGATCTGGTAACAGGAGTGAAGTGATCAGGATGATAAGCCGGGTCATACACAGGAGAATGGCAGCAAAGTCCCTTAGGCAAGCCAGGGGTCAAATACAGGAGAAAACAACAAAGTCCGTTAGGCAAGCCAGGGGTCAAACACAGGAGAATCCAGAAGAGGCGAAGTCCGTGGGCAGGCCGAGGTTTCAGCACAGGAGAAGGCCAGCCAAAGTCAGGAACAGAGCCAGGGTCAAAAGCCAGGGAAGCAGAGCAGAAACAGGTCCAAGGGGTAAGCCGGGTCACAACAGGAACACAGGAACAGACTTCTGATGCAGATGCAGGAGAGACTGAAGATGATCCAGCGATTAGCTGAAATCAGGGGTTGCCTTAAATAGGGCGCCCTTAGTGCTCATTGGACGCGCCAAGCGCCCCAATTGCGCCTGCGTTGCGTGCTGCGCAGGTGCAGTTACAACGAACGTTCCGATATCCAAAACGATCGTTCATATTCCCATTGCTGCTTCTCTGACAGTGCCCCCCCAAGGGGCAGCCTCCGGATGCCCATACTGTCCCATTTCTCTGGATACTTGTTCTGGAATGCTCGGACCAGACGTAATGCATGTACATTGCTGGCAGGTTCCCAGGAATTATCTTCCTGTGGGTACCCCTTCCATTTGACCAGGTATTGTACTTGGCTGCCCCTCTTTCTACAATCCAGGATGGTCTCTACTTCAAGCTCAGTTTCACCTTCAACCATGATAGGAGGTGGTGGCACTTCCTCTCTTCCTGGAAAGGGGCTTGGCACTGCGGGCTTCAGTAGGGACACATGGAACACAGGATGGATCTTGTATGAACTGGGAAGAGTCAATTCAAAGGCCACAGGGTTTATCATCCTCTTGATATCAAAGGGCCCAATGAATCTAGGTCCCAGCTTCCGTGAAGGACAGGTAAGTCGGAGGTTCAAAGCCGACAACCAAACTCTGTCTCCAACCTTGAATGCCGGGTTCTCCCTCCTTCCCCGTCATGAAATTTCTTATAGCTCTCCTGTGCTTCTTTCATGGCCTCCTGGCGATGCCGATAATTTGATTGGAGGAAGTTGATCCTATCCTGTACTGTGGGAACTGATGCCTCTGGTATGATATTGGGCAAGAAGGAGGGATGGAACCCATAATTGGCCCAAAAAGGTGATTGATTGGTAGCCGAGTGAACGGAATTATTGTATGCAAATTCCGCACATGGAAGGAGTGAGGCCCAATCATCCTGCGAACAGTTGCAAAAACATTGCAGATATTGTTCGACCGTCTGATTGGTCCTTTCTGTCTCACCATTGCTCTGCGGATGGTAGGCTGATGAAAGGCATACTTCGATGGACAAGGACTTTCAGAGATCTTTCCAGAATTTAGAGGTAAATTGGACACTTCTATCAGACACAATGTTGTCTGGTACTCAATGCAGCCTGACAATCTCTTTGATAAAAATGTTTGCTGTTTCAGAGGCCGTAGGTGTACCAATCATGGGTAAAAAATGTGCCATCTTAGAGAGGCGATCCACCACCACCAAGATGGTAGTGAACCCCTCTGAGGGGGGTAGCTCAACTATAAAGTCCATCGAGACCTTCTTCCAGGGCTGCTCGGCGATAGGCAAGGGTCTCAACAACCCCCAGGACTTGGTGTTGGAGCCCTTGTTTCATTGGCAAACTGTACAGGAACTAACATAGTCCTTACAATCCTGTTTCCAATTAGGCCATCAGAAGGAACGTTGAATAAATTCGGCAGTCTTTTGTACCCCGAAATGTCCCGCAAGTTTGTGGTCATGGAATGTCCTTAAGATCTGCAGTGTTATTGGTTGGGGGACAAAAATTTTGTCCTGGGCCCACAATAAACCTTCCCTCCTTGACAGCTTTGAAACCTCTGGCCCTGAGCACTGGCTGGACGCTTGCCGAATGGCTGACATCACGTCGGGCTGAATAAGGAGGAAGTTTTGTGACGACAGGATGGTCTCAGGTTCTGAAGTCTCAGGAGTGTCAAGGAACATTCGAGACAAAGCGTCGGCTTTGCCATTCTTGGAGCCTGGCCTGTAAGAGATATGGAAGTTGAACCTAGAGAAGAAGAGGGCCCATCTGGCCTGCCGGGGTCTTAGTCGTTTGGCAGTTCTTAGATATTCTAAGTTCTTATGATCGGTAAAGATCAAGGTAGGATGGGCTGCTCCTTCCAACAGGTATCTCCATTCCTCCAAGGCAAACTTAACCACTTACCTACCGGGCCACTTTTTTACATTTGGTGGTCACAAGCTAAAAACATTTTTTTTGCTAGAGAATTACTTAGAACCCCCAAACATTATATATTTTTTTTTTTCAAACACCCTAGAGAATAAAGTGGCGATTGTTTCAATACTTTTTGTCACACGGTATTTGCGCAGCGGTCTTTCAAGCAATTTTACTTTTTTGAGTTAAAAAATAAGACAACAGTAAATTTAGCCCAATTTTTTTCCATATTGTGAAAGAGGATGTTACGCCGAGTAAATAGATACCATACATGACCTGGTTGAAAATTGGGCGCACTCACGGAATGGCGACAAAGTCCGGTATTTAAAAAGTTCCATAGGCGACGCTTTAAAAATTTTTAACGGTTACCAGGTTAGAGATACAGAGGAGGTCTTTTGCTAGAATTATTGCTCACACTCTGGCGATCGCGGCGATACCTCACATGTGTGGTTTGAACACCGTTTTCACATGTGGGCGCAACTTACGTATGCGTTTTCTTTGCTGCGCGAGCTCGTGGGGACGGTGGCGATTTAAATCTTTTTTTTTTTTTTTAATTTCATTTATTTATTTATTTTTAGCACTGTTCCTTTAAAAAAAAAAAAAATCTGATCACTTTTATTGCTATCACAAGGAATGTAAACATCCCTTGTGATAGTAATAGGTGGTGACAGGTACTCTTTTTGGAGGGCCGGGGGGTCTAAAAGACCCCCCATCCCTCCTTTACACTTCACAGTATTCAGATTGCCAAAAACGGCGATTCTGAATACTGTTGTTTTTTTAAATTTGGTGCCGTTAGCCGCCGTGTAAACCGGAAGTGACGTTGTGACGTCGCTTCCGGAATTTGCCGAAGGAGACCCGATCGGAGCCGATTACGGCTTTGATCAGGTCTCCTTCCAGCCGGCGGACGCGCCGGATCGTCGCTCCGGTCTCCCGGTGGGACGGGAGGCCGGAGAAGAGCGGTGGAAGGCGGCGGGGGGGGGGGCATCCCCTTCCCGCCCCCTGGGGTAACGACCGAGCGGCTCCCGAGCCGGATCGGTCATTACCCCTGGATAGCCGACCGCCAGCTCTAAAAAATGATACCGGGATATAGCCTGCAGGTGCAGGCTATGTCCCAGTACAGCCGCTCAAACACTATTTACGGCGCTGGTCGGGAAGGTGTTTGGCCAAAAGTTCTCGGTCCCCAACATCATAATTCCTCTCCGGAGGGGATATTTTCCGGGAGGCAAAAGCTATGGGATGCAGAAGAGCTTTAGGTCCCTGGCGTTGGGACAGTACAGTGCCCGTTGCTATCTCAGATGCGTCTACTTCCAACACATAAGGCAACGCTGGATCAGGGTGCTGGAGTACTGGTGCTGAAATAAACAGGGACTTGAGCTTGTCGAAGGCGATCTCGGCTTCAGGAGACCACTGGAACCAGATTTGTTGTCAGGTTAATTGTGTGATGGGTGCAATAATGGCAGAGAACCCTTTGACGAATCTGCGGTAAAAGTTGGCAAATCCGATAAATCGCTGAACCCCCTTTCTGTCAGAAGGGGCCGGCCAGTTCTGGATTGCTTGCACTTTCTGGGGATCTATTGAAATACCCCCCATGGAGATGACCAGTCCCAGGAACTGGATGGAGGTCTTCTCGAAATCACACTTTTCCACATTGACATACAGTCCATGATTTTTTAGAGTGGCAAGCACCTTTTTGACATGATTACAATGGAGTTCCTAGGTAGTGGAAAAAATCAAGATGTCATTGAGGTAGACGATCAAAAAGTTGTCCAGAAATTATCGAAACATGTCATTAACCAGATGTTGAAAAGATGCGGGTGCATTACATAAACCAAATGGCATGACAAGGTATTCAAAGTGCCCGAATCGAGTTCTGAAGGCTGTCTTCCACTCGTCCCCTTCACGGATTCGAACAAGGTTATAGGCTCCTCATAGATCCAATTTGGTAAAGATCCGGGCTGTCCGGAACCTCTAGAAGAGTTCCGGAATGAGTGGAAGAGGGTAACGGTTCTTCACCATGATTTTATTAAGTTCTCTGTAGTCCACACAGGGCTGGAGGGTGCCATCTTTCTTTTCTACAAAAAAGATACCGGCCCCAGCTGGAGATGAGGAGGGATGAATAAACCATTTCTCTAGATTCTCATTGATGTAATTCCGCAGGCCATCCAGTTCTATCTCCGATAATGGGAATATTCGTCCAAATGGAATGTGCCCCAGGTAACAGTTCAATCGGACAATCATAGGGCCGATGGGGTGGTAATGTGTCAGCTCCCCGTTTATCAAAAACATCGAGGAATTCTTGATACTCCACAGGAACCTCGGGGTGTGGGTCGGACTGGATCGTTAGACAAGGGGCAGGTTTCTTGGGAGCATTAACAAAGCAGTGCTGAGTGCAGTATGTAGAGGAGAAAAGAACTTCTTTATTGGCCCATGGTCATGGGCTTGTAGCCAAGGAAGTCCCAGAATTACAGGAAATATGGGGAAGTTGATGATGTCAAAGCGCAAAAATTCTTGATGCCTAGAGTCCGTGGTGGTGAGGATGGGCTTGGTTTCTTGCGTGACGAGGCCTGAGCAGGGTAGAGAGCTGTCAGCGAGGCGGACCTGGAGGCTTTGCTGCTTCTGATGAAGGGGAATGTGGAGTCTTGCTGCTAATGTACAGTCCAGGAAGCAGCTACAAGCTCCAGAATCAATGATCGCCAGTAGCCGGACCTCCTCTCCCGCCACCAATAGAACGACAGGAAGGACCAGGTGAGACAAGGAGGGGCCAGCAACCTGAAAGTTTGTTACATGGTGTGAGGGCGATTTACTGGGTCTCACTGGGCAGTGGAGGAAGTAGTGACCCGCACCCCCGCAGTAAAGGCACAGGTCGGCCCATCTGCGACATTGCTTATACTCCGGAGTGGAGAGCGGATCATCCCCAGCTGCATGGGCTCCCCTGCAGATGCTGCTGCAAGTCTAACAGGACTAGAAGCAGGCGGTTGAGCAGAGATGCCCTTGTAAAGTATCCGGGTGGATGGAGAGGTGCACAGTCGTTCAGACTGTCGCTCCCGCAAGTGTCTGTCCAGTTTGATGGATAGCTGGATCAGGCCTTCCAAGGTAGTAGGACTTTCAACTCTGGCCAGCTCATCCTTAAGAGTCTCTGAGAGCCCCTGCCGGAACTGATGTTTAAGAGCAGCCTCGTTCCACCCGGTATCTGCAGACCATCTCCGGAAGTCCACTGTATAGTCTTCCACAGGGCGACTGCCCTGCAGCAGGGTATGCAAGGCTGCCTCAGCGGTGTTGGTGCGCTGGGGATCATCATACAGTTGTGCCATAGCCTCAAAGAAAGTATCAACAGAGTCCAGTGAGAGGCTCTTCTGCTCCAGTAGATTATGTGCCCAGGCTTGGGGTTCCTTGGACAGCAGGGAAATAATAAATCCCACCTTCACAGTCTCAGAGGAGAATGTCCTTGGTTGTAGGGCCAGGTACAAGAGACAGGCATTCTTGAAGGCCTTAAATCTCTTCCGGTCACCCCGAAATCGCTCAGGCGTAGGTACCCTTGGTTCAGGAGCGGTGGAGAGCACAGGCATCGTAGGGTTCCCTTGTGGCGATGCAACTGTGGACGAGTTTCTTGAGGGTGCACTTGCATCAGCAGGAACTGATGTAACGGTCATGTGCTGGAGGCGACCCTCTAACTGGAAGTACCCCTCTTGTAGCTGCTGAACTGCTTGGGTCAAGGCCGTAACTTGCTGACATAGGGCCTCGAGCGGGGAGCCTCCTCTGTCGGCTTCTGTCATGGCTGGATCATACTGTCACGTACCTGATCCTGAAGCCGAGATGCTGAGAGGGACCCCCTTGTGGCTAAACGCAGTATACCCCTGAAAGTGACACAGGAGGTACAGTGCGAAAGAAGCACGGGTTACCAGTTGCAGGCGTAGACTTGATCTGGAGTGCAGGAACAGCAGAGGATGCTGAGGTGGGCGTCTGTGCTGCAGGTAGATCTGGTAACAGCAGCGAAGTGATCAGGATGATAAGCCGGGTCATACACAGGAGAATGGCAGCATAGTCCGTTAGGCAAGCCAGGGGTCAAACACAGGAGAAAACAGCAAAGTCCGTTAGGCAAGCCAGGGGTCAAACACAGGAAAATGCAGAAGAGGCGAAGTCCGTGGGCAGGCCGAGGTTTCAGCACAGGAGAAGGCCAGCCAAAGTCAGGAACAGAGCCAGGGTCAAAAGCCAGGGAAGCAGAGCAGAAACAGGTCCAAGGGGCAAGCCACAACAGGAACAGACTTCTGATGCAGATGCAGGAGAGACTGAAGATGATCCAGCGATTAGCTGAAGTCAGGGGTTGCCTTAAATAGGGCGCCCTTAGTGCTCATTGGACGCGCCGAGCGCCCCGATTGCGCCTGCGTGTGCGTTGTCCCGGAGTGCCACGCAGGCGCAGTTGCGTACGACCGTTCCAATTGGAAAGATTGTTCCGATTACAACGAACGTTCCGATCTCCAGAAAGATCGTTCGGATCCCCATTGCTGCTTCTCTGACAGTCAGAATGTTGTGTAAACAACATGAAGGCATGGATGCACCCTGCCTTGTATCAACGATCCAGGCTGGTGGTGGTGTAATGGTGTGGGGGATATTTTCTTGCACACTTTGGGCCCCTTAGTATCAATTGAGCATCATTTAAATGCCACAGCCTACCTGAGTATTGTTGCTGACCATGTCCATCCCTTTATGGCTACAGTGTACCCATCTTCTGATGGCTCCTTCCAGGATAATGCTCCATGTCACAAAGCTCCAATCATCTCACCACTGGTTTCTTAAACATGACAATGAGGTCACTGTACTTTAATGGTCTCCATGGCCACCGGATCTCAATCCAAAAGAACACCTTTGGGATGTGGTGGAATGGGACATTTGCATCATGGATGTGCAGCCGACAAATCTGCAGCAACTGCATGATACTATCATGTCACTATGGACCAAAATCTCTGAGGAATGTTTCCAACACCTTGTAGAATCTATGCCACCAAGAATGAAGGCAGTTCTGAAGGCAAAAGGGGCCCAACCCAGTACTAGCTAGGTGTACCTAATAAAGTGGCCGGTAAGTATATATATTCTTCAGTAGTATTGTGGGTTCCCCCTGACCCAGAGTGCCCTGGCTTCTTCCCATAACCCTACTTCCCTCCTGTGGGTTGTGGTTATGCCTACGGCAGAGACATTAGACACCGAATAACCACTTCAGCCCCGGAAGGATTTCCAGCTTTAGGACCGGAGCCCTTTTTGCGATTCGGCGCTGCGTCGCTTTAACTGACAATTGCACGGTCGTGCGACGTTGTACCCAAACGAAATTTGCGTCCTTTTTTTCCCACAAATAGAGCTTTCTTTTGGTGGCATTTGATCACCGCTGCGTCATTTCTGATCGCCGCTATAAACAAAAGAAGAGCAACAATTTTGCAAAAAAACCCAAATTTCTTACTTTTTCCTAAAATACAAATCAAAAAAAAAATATAAAAAAACATTTTTTTTCACCGTTTTTGGCCGATTTATATTCTTCCTCATATTTGCGATAAAAAAATCGCAATCGGCGTTTATTGAGTGGTCGCGTTTACGGATGATGAGAATTCATTTTTGGGGTTTTTATTTTTTTTTTATTTTTTATTAGTAATGGCGGCGATCTGCAATTTTTCAGCGGACATGTTAGACCATTTTGACACTTTTTTGGGACCATTGGCATTTATACAGCGATCAGTGCTATAAAAATGCACTGATTACTGTGTAAATGCCATTGGCAGTGAAGGGGTTAACCTGCAGGGGGCGCTCTAAGGGTTAACTGTGTTCCCTGGGCGTTCTAACTGTATGGGGGACTGCCCTAGCTGGGGAAGGGAAGTGCTCACAGCCTTCACGTACAGGAAGGCTGTGATCACAGCCCTTCCCCCTCACACAGAGCGGAGGTCCGTGTTTACATACACAGACCTCGGCTCCTTCGCTCCGGGGGGGGCCATCGCGGGTAGCCGGCGGCAATCGAAGCCGCCGCACCCGCTCCCTGGCCCTCCCCGAACACAGTGAGCGCGCTTCAGCTCACTAAACTCGTTCCCGCAGCCGCCGTCGTATGACGGCGTTTTGCGGGAACGAACCACTTTGCCGCCGTCAGATGCCGATCGGCGGTCGGCAAGTGGATAAGGATGAATAATTCAGCGTTCTCTGCATTGCAAGAACTCTGACCACTACGTGAATGGGTATAATAAATCAACTTATATATATGAACGCACACTAAGCCAAATACCATACTGAATACAATAAGCAGAAATCAGTTTTCTAGCATTAAATTAGCCTCAGAACCTGCGTAATTCATATGTGTCCTGGATTAAAGGTACGATGTGGCAACCCTACTATAGGCATGAAGCGATGCGGTCTGCAGGTATCCTGCTGGTAGCGGTGCAAACTACTTCCTTTGCAGGCCGCAACACGCCCGCGACTCACACTGGCGCAGAGCCAATGTTCACAGATCCAAGCTGGCGTCCCAAGAGCACGACCTAGGCCCAATCCAGCCCCTTTATTTCCTCTCCCAGCAGTCTGTTCGCTTTTCAATGCATTCTGGTAGTTGCAGTTCAGACCAGTCCTGCTGGAACAGAAACTCCAGCATTCAGAACTACACCCCCCACAATTCTTTGCTCTGCTTTGCTTTAGAAAAAAACACATAGAGTCCAAGCCAACACTAGAGGGAGCCAACACCATATAAATAGCACTGTACATTGGGGTTGATTTACTAAAGGCAAAAAGACTGTGCACTTTGCAAAGTGCAGTTGCACTCTGGAAGTGCAGTAGCTCCAGAGCTTAGTAAATGAGGTAAGGCTTCACTTTGCAAAGAATACCCAATCATGGCAAGGAAAATGAAAAAAAAAGGAGGATTTAACTTCCTCCTCCGCGCCTACTGCTTAGCTCCACCCACTTCCTCCCTGCATTATCTCAAGTCCAGCCAGCGGCATGCAGAAGAGACATCTGAGGCACTGACTGCTGCAGTGCGCAAAGGGAGAGATACGTTTAGGTAGAAAGGCAAATACAATCCAAATCACTCACCAACAGATGAGACGTCAAGGTTAAAATCCTCAGCCAGGTCTCCCCAGCAGCCAGCGTTCTGTGTTGAACTATCAGGGCTTCACCGCAGCTCAGAGTGTGTCTGTGTGTGTCAGCCTGGAGCTAGCAAGCCTATCAGTGCAGTGTGCACTGTGCAGAGAGGATAGTAGGCAGATAAGGGTCCATAGATAAGTATGCTGGCAAAAGAGGAGAGGACACTGACAGATGAGATTACACCCTCAGAGGGATGGAAAGAGGACACATCCTTAGATATCAAGGCAGGGTTAATGCTGGGACTTATAGACCTTCACTTTTGGGGGATGTGACCCCCCAAAAGTGAAGGACTACAGGTCCCAGCATGAACCCTTCAGAGCTGAAGATGTGACCCCCCCCAAAAGTGAAGAACTACAGGTCGCAGCATGAACCCCTCAAAGCTGAAGATGTGACACTCCCTGGCCAGCGGCACACTGCATCTGGTGGCAGGCTATGGGTGACAAGAGGCACACTGCATATGGTCGCAGACTTCGGGTGAAAAGTGGCACACTGCATCTGGTAGCGGGCTACGGGTGACAAGGGGCACACTGCATCTGGTGGCAGGCTATGAGTGACAAGTGGCACACTGCATCTGGAGGCAGGCTACGGTTGAAAAGTGGCACACTGCATCGGGTAGCAGGCTAAGGGTGAAAGGTGGCACACTGTATCTGGTGGCAGGCTATGAGTGACAAGTGGCACACTGCATCTGGTGGCAGGCTACAGGTGAAAAGTGGAACACTGCATCTGGCAGCAGGCTACGGTGGCAAGTGACACGCTGCATCTGGTGGCAGGCAGGGGGGTGGCAAGTGGCACACTGAATGTGGTGGCAGGCAACGGTGACAAGCTGCATCTGGCATCAGGCAATGGTGGCAAATAACACACTGGATCTGGCGGCAGGCAACGGTGGCAAGTAACAAGCTGCATCTAGTGGCAGGCAACAGTGGCAAGTGACAAGCTGCATCTAGTGGCAGGCAACAGTGGCAAGTGACAAGCTGCATCTAGTGGCAGGCAACAGTGGCAAGTAACAAGCTGCATCTAGTGGCAGTCAACAGTGGCAAGTAACAAGCTGCATCTAGTGGCAGGCAACAGTGGCAAGTAACAAGCTGCATCTAGTGGCAGGCAACAGTGGCAAGTAACAAGCTGCATCTAGTGGCAGGCAACAGTGGCAAGTGACAAGCTGCATCTAGTGGCAGGCAACAGTGGCAAGTGACAAGCTGCATCTAGTGGCAGGCAACAGTGGCAAGTAACAAGCTGCATCTAGTGGCAGGCAATGGTGGCAAGTAACAAGCTGCATCTAGTGGCAGGCAACGGTGGCAAGTAACAAGCTGCATCTAGTGGCAGGCAACAGTGGCAAGTGGCACGCTACATCTGGTGGCAAGTGACAAGCTCAGAGTTCCCACTGATTCTGCATTATGGTAAAATAAACTATATCATTATTCATCTTTTTATGGGAAGGGGGGAAGGGGGAGTCCCTGAATGGCAGTTTGGAAATGTGGTCACCCTAGTGTCTGAGTGTCAGTCGAGGGGATGCTAGAAAGTGTCCCGAAGATAAAATAGTTGCATCAAGTCTGCTGCTAGAGAAAGCAAGAAGGCTTAATTCTTCCATACATGTGGCAGCATGGTAAAAGCAGTGTGTCTGCTTCCACAAATACCCTGGTGAGGCCAAGTGAGAGTTGTCCATATCAATTGTGAATAGTTCATCTGGAGTATCCCACTATTCCATTCTCCCATCCAAGTTCTACAATAAATATTAAAAAAAAAACAATAACCTGGACTGTTTATTGAGTAAAGAGCAAGCGGCAGTAAGGAGGGATATGTGGAAACCCCTAGCAACTGTCTGCAGGTAATCAGAGGGAGGCCTAAGAAGTCAACACACAACAAGCCCTATGGGGACATTGCTACAGTTGTGCTCATAAGTTTACATACCCTGGCAGAATTAATGATTTCTTGGCCATTTTTCAGAGAATATGAATAACACAAAAACATTTGTTTTACTCATGCTTAGTATTTGGCTGAAGCCATTTAATATGAATCAACTGTGTTTACTCTTTTTAAATCATAATGACAACAGAAACTACCCAAATGACCCCGATCAAAAGTTTACATACCCCAGTTCTTAATACCGTGTATTGCCCCCTTTAACATCAATGACAGCTTGAAGTCTTTTGTGGTATTTGTGGATGAGGCTCTTTATCTTCTCAGATGGTAAAGCTGCCCATTCCTCATGGCAAAAAGCCTTTGAGATCTCCCCAGAGTAGCTCAATGATATTGAGGTCAGGAGACTGAGACGGCCACTCCAGAACCTTCACTTTATTCTACTGTAGCCAATGACAGGTCCACTTGGCCTTGTGTTATGGATCATTGTCATGTTGGAATGTCCAAGTACGTCCCATGCGCAGCTTCCTGGCTGGTGAATGCAAATGTTCCTCCAGTATTTTTTGAGAACGTACTGCATTCATCTTGCCATCAATTTTGACCAAATTTCCTGTGCCTTTGTAGCTCACACATCCCCAAAACATCAGCGATCCACCTCCATGTTTCACAGGCATTGTTGACTGCTCTCCAAATGTAGCGTTTATGGTTGTGTCCAGAGAAAATTGAGTATTGTCCGTGATACTTTTTTATTTGCACTAACATACAATTTTTCAGGACAAGCTTTCGGGGTATGTCCCCTTCTTCAAGGTCCAAGCAGTACTGAGGCCAAAAAGCTCAATTTTGGTCTCATCACTCCAAATGACTTTGTGCCAGAAGGTTTGAGGCTTGTCTCTGTGCTGTTTGGCGTATTGTAAGCGGGATACTTTGTGGCGGTTGCGTAGTAATGGCTTTCTTCTGGCGACTCGACCATGCAGCCCATCTTTCTTCAAGTGCCTCCTTATTGTGCATCATGAAACAGCCCCACCACATGTTTTCAGACAGTCCTGTATTTCACCTGAAGATATTTGTGGGTTTTTCTTTGCATCCTGAACAATTTTCCTGGCAGTTGTGGCTGAAATTTTAGTTGGTCTACCTGACCGTGAACCCCTCATTTTCCACTTCTTGATTAGAGTTTGAACTCTGCTGGTTGGCATTCTCAATTCCTTGGATATCTTTTTATATCCCTTTCCTGTTTTATACAGTTCAACTACATTTTCCCCCAGATCCTTTGACAATTCTGTTGCTTTCCCCATGAATCAGAATCCAGAAACGTCAGTGCAGCACTGGATGAAAAATGCAAGGCTCTGTCAGGAGTCCAGAAACTCATCCACCTTTTACACACACACACACTAATTACAAGCAAACGGATCACAGGTGAGGATGGTTACCTTTAATAGCCATTCAAACCCCTTTGTGTCAACTTGTGTGCATGTTATCAGGCCAAAATCACCAGGGTATGTAAACACAGTTGATTGACAATAAATGGCTTAAGCCAAACACTAACCATGAGTGAAAGAAATGTTTTTGTGTTATCATTCATATTCTCTGAAAAATGGCCAAGAAATCATAAATTCTGCCAGGGTATGTAAACTTATGAGCACAACTGTACATGTCTATGTACATGGGGATAGCCATGTTTGCTCACTGCGTTTCTGTGCTGTACAAAGGCAGTGCCTTACTGCTCATACTCATATTATTAAGCTGATTTACTAAAGGAGATGAGAATCTTTATACAATAAACTGTAAAAGTATTCACTTCAATTACCCAATCATGTGCGGATAAAACAAGTAAACCTTGCAGGTCGGCCTTCGCCGCCTATGAACCCCTAATAACCCTGGTACCAACTGTATTAATGCATGATTGTCTTTGATATTCTCATCCCAGGGTGGCCCGGAGTGGGTGTTACAATTGGGGTTCAGGGGATGTAAACTCCATGTGATTCCATGTATCTGGTTAGCTTTGCTGTAGGTCTTTTTTGTTTTGCTGTTGTTTTGTTTTTGTTTTTTTAAGATATATAAAAAAAAAGCAAAACAAAACAAGGAAACCAAAATTTGCTTACCGCATGATTGGATAATTAAAGTGAAAGATTCACACAGTTTATTGTGTGAAGATTCTCAACATCTTTAGTGAATCACCAATTTTCCAATTCCAGCCAGCAGATGGCAAGCTTTAAAGAATAATTCCAGGTATAGATAATTTTACATAGTTACATTGGTCCAACTTGAACCAAAGTACGTGTGTACCATACCTGCTGGATCTCTGTGGAAATCAATAGACACACCGATACTCCAGTGATCTCCACTTGTTTTCGGGTCCAGTGCCCAGTGCCCGCCCTGCTACATTGTTAACACAAGGTCACCTGCTCAGCACGGTTGCCATTCAGACAATGATTCGCATTTACTCAATGAATGCAATGGCTTCTCTAATTAAACCAGGTGGAGAGTGTGATGTCACCGCCCCGCCTCTCCACCTCGTCCATTCAGACAACACTTTGCATTCATTGAGAAAATGCAAAGCGATATCTGAATGGCGCCCATGCCAAACGGGTTACCCCCTGTGTTTACAATGTAGCAGGGCAACCTCTCAGCACTGAACCTGGAAGCTAGTGGAGATCATTGGAGTAGCAATTCCTGCTACACTGATTTCTCCTGGGCCACATCCTGCCCGCCAGGCCATTTTATGTGGCCTCGCACCCATGGCTTTTTTTCAGCCACAACCCTGCTCTGTGCATAGCACACCCCTAAACTCTGCAGTCTATATGTAGCACACTACTCAATGCTGCATTCTGTACACATTGCAACCCTGAACTCTGCACTCTGTACATAGCGCATCCCTGAACTCTGCACATAACACACCCCTGGTATTTAATACCCCTTTGAGATCCTCCAACTGGTAGTGCAATTTGGCCACACCCACCTCTTGATGCTGTTGGGGGGGGGATAGGGAGTGGTTGAGTTCCTGCACCTATTCTGAGAAAAAAAAGCCCTGGATAAAACTTACTGTATGTAGTCTTACAAATGCAAGCAACCATAATGCTGATGAGGCCTGCAATGAAATTGAGTTTGACACTCTTGATCTAGAGGAATCAGGGGTGATCTGGCTATACCAGTGGTGGCCCGCCAGCCCCCTACTTCATGTGCCCGGCCCCTAATCTACATAAAGGGCACCGGACACATGGATTCCAATGGGGTGTTTTTTTTTGTTCTTTTTTAGAAGCCTGAGGCTCTAATTGACTTTAAAAAAGGATGGGCAGTGCAGAGCACTTGGGGGGGGGGGGGATGGGGGGTGTCGGGCGGATTGTTTGCCGCTCCCCAAAAAATATAGCAACAGCTGCCACTGGGCTGTACCCTTCTGGCTGATTCAGTCACACACAGAGTACATTCCTTTTACCACCCCCTTAAAACTATTTAGGGGGAACCCCATCTTTTTTTTTCATTTTATTTATTTGAGGTATTAACCACTTCAGACCCAAGCTATAGCTGGAAGATGGCTAGACAGCAGCTCTCTTGTTCTAGGAGGCCGTCCATGGATGTCCCCCCAGAACCACGCACCCCCTGGGGCACTCCTCCAGTGCGTTTTGTGATTGCAGTAAGGGGCCAATCCCAACAGGCCTTTACCAAGTGATCAGCTGTCGGTTATGGGCATTCCTTTCCTTACACACTGTCACAGCTTGAGGAGAGGAGAGGCGCTAATCGGCAAGTGTGACAGGGGACATGTACACAGATAATTGGGGCACTGATCAACAGTGTCCTGGTTATTCAGATTCAGAATACTTTATTGATCCACACTCAACAAACACAACACAACATCACAACAATGAACAGAACAAGATATAACAAAGTGTCCAATAACAGCCATTATCACCAAATAAAACAAATGAAAACTACACTATAATACACATCCCTGCAATCAAAATACAACATAGAATAAATAACACAGATTAAAAAATAACAAAAAATCAAACTACCAAAATGCAAATAATACCCCACATTCTGTAGCATTACCCCAATAATAATTAACGTAATACCAACATACTATAAACACTACATAAAAATCCTGATCATAAACCATTTTTAAATCCTCACCTCACCGGGAAGTATTATATAACTTGATGGCCACAGGCAAAAATGAATTCCTGAGTCATTCTGTGGTGCATCGTGGTTGTAACAATCTGTCACTGATAGTACTCCGCTGACTGACCAGCGTATTGTGGAGTGGGTGGGAGAAGCTGTCTAAAGCCCCATACACACGGTTCGACGATCGCACGTACGATCGCGTTGAATCGTATGTTGGCTGTTGTATGCAGCATACTGACTGCACTACACAATCGTACGGCCGGGGAAAGAACGTTCAGCTGCATGTAATTAGCATCCGGCCGTTCCTGACTTTGGGCATGCGTGTTTTGCACAATACAACTTTGTTGTACCAACTGCTCTGTACACACGATACAACGGTCGTATGAGAGCTTGTTGGTACGACCAAGTTTTCTAGTCTGCTCATACAACTCCCTTGTACGACCGTCGTATGTTCGACTGTTCAAATCGTGCATACGAACGATCGATATCGCATACAACTGTCGTGAGTACGACCTGTTGTATGCGATCGTCGAACCGTGTGTATGGGGCTTAAGATTGAACGTGCCTTGAACAATATTCTCCTCTCCAATACTGTTGTTAAAGACTCCAGCTCCAATCCAACAACATCCCTGGGCTTGCAAATCAGTTTGTTGAGTTGGCGTTGGCCACCCTAAGCCTGCTTCCCCAGCATGCCACCGCATACAAGAAACCACAGACCCATAAAACATCTTAAGCATTGTTTGGCAAATGTTAAAAGACCCGTATCCTCAAGAAAAGGCGGCTCTGGCCCTTCCTATAGAGCAGTGTTCCCCAACCTTGTCCTCAAGGCCCACCAACAGGTCATGTTTTCAGGATTTCCATTATTTTGCACAGGTGATTTGATCAGTTTCACTGCCTTAGTAATTACTACAGCTGATTCATCTGGGGGAAATCCTGAAAACATGACCTGTTGGTGGGCCTTGAGGACTGGGTTGGGGAACACTGCTATAGAGCACCTCAGTGTTCTTGCTCCAGTGCAGCTTATTATCTAGATACTTGTAACTCTACTAAATCCACAGCCACTCCTCTGATGGAGATGGGGATCACTGGTGACTTTCTCTTTCTCAAGTCCACAACCAGCTCCTTTGTCTTTGTCACATTTAGATAGAGTTGATTATCCTCACACCATGTGACAAAGTTCTCCACCACAGTCCTATACGCAGTCTCTTCCCCATCCCTGACACATCCCACTACCATAGCCTCATCAGAAAACTTCTGAAGATGGTAAGACTATGTCTGGAAACTAAGACCAGTGGTATGGAATAGGATTTTCTTCTGTTTTCAACAACTGCGGCACGCAGTTGCTGCTCAATTTCCAACTTACCCAACCATTAAACTGATCCTTTGTAAAGTATGTTAATAGAGGAGGGCCTACCTAAATCTCTTTCCTCTATTTACTTCTTACTATCTCTCTTCACCACTCCCAAAATGGACTCCCTTTATAATAAATGGCATGTGGACATTCCATTCCTTTCAGAAGACGATAGGGAGGACTGTCTTCTGCAATATGTCCCTACCATGATATCTGCCAGAGATCGTTTCATCCAACTAAAATGTATCCATAGCAGGGCCGTCTTTACCGCAGGGCAAAAGGGGCAGGTGCCCAGGGTCCAGTCTTTGTTGGGGGGCCTGCGCTGCCTGCCCCTTGAGCCCAGTGTTGCCCTCCGGAGTTCAGCCACCTCCGGCGCTGGAGGCATGCAGGCTGCTCGCTACTGTCACTTTGTAAATACAGAAGCGCTGTTTCTGTATTTATAAGCGACATCACTCCTCCCCCTGCGGCCGCTCTGATCCCTCGGGCATCTATGAGAGCAGAGGAGGAAGGGGGCGGGGAATCTTCAAAAGGGAAGCAGCCTCGTAGGACAACATGCTGTGAGTAGCAAGCAGAGGAAAACTCTGCATGGAATCGGTCGCGGCCTCCACCGACTTGAGGCCTCCCGTTGTGACCCGAGTTCCCCGTCCGTCGCGTCCGGGGGGTTGTTTCTGACCTGGGACCCGTGGACGGGGAAAACGGGACGCCATTTCTGCCGGGACGATACCTATGTAAAATCAACCTACTTTGCTA
>BLSH010250014.1:438636-450658 GCA_018402905.1 Glandirana rugosa
CTCACGTCCCACTCCACCCACGTCTGACTCCACCCACGTCTCACGCACCCACCTCACTCTGCACCCACCTCACCCTGTACTCTTCTCCTCACTCTGCACCCACCTCAGTCTGCACCCACCTGACCCTGCACTCTGCACCCACCTGACCCTGCACTCTGCACCCACCTCACCCTGCACTCTGCACCCATCTCTCCCTCCACTCTTCACCCATCTCACCCTTGCACCCACCTCAGCCCTGCACTCTGCACCTACCTCACCCTGCCTGTGCACCTACCTCACCCTACACTCTGCACCCACCTCACCCCGCACTCTGCACCCACCTTACCCTGCCTGTTCACCTACCTCACCCTGCACTGTGCATGTAGCTCACCCCTGCACTATGCACCTAGCTCTCCCTGCACTATGCACCTAGCTCACCCCTGCACTGTGCACCTAGCGCACCTCTGCACTGTGCACCTTGCGCACCCCTGCACTGTGCACCCCTGCACTGTGCACCTAGCGCACCCCTCTAAACATGTCAAACTATTTATTTTCATTTTGCCCTATTATGCTACAAGGGAAATCCTGCTGAAATGGAAGCTGCCTACTCCGCCGCATTACTGTTTAGGTGTTGATATCTGGAAAGGAAATTTGTTAATTCTGTATATTATTGTATTCTATTTTGTATGTATTGCACATTGCACTCATTGTGGACATGGCACTAATAATGTTTTCATTACATGTTGCATTCTTTTGAGCCCTGATTAGAATTAAGCCTGCCTGCTACGCCTCTTGTTACCATAAAAGTACAATTGTAATATTAATGTGATACCTACGTAATCATGTGTATAAAAAAACTTCAATTACGCCGAATAAATGGAACAGTTATTTGTAAAGATGCCGAGTGTATCTTTTGTGTATGTTTCAAAAGGCTATGCGCCAGGGAAACCTTCTGGATATACACCCTAGACGTCCTCTCACCGGGGGGCTTAAATGAATGCATAGAGGTATCCACCATTCTTTAGCCTCCTTTGGGTTATTGCCCATTGATGCCCATTCGGGAAACTCAGATGTCTTTACTTCAATAGCATAAGAAACATTTCCTTATATGTTCACACAGCCTCTTGATTTGGGCCCTCTGTGGTCACTAGTGGTAAACTAAAGTTAGATGGCACCTATGAGTCTCTTCCCAAAAGTGCCATGAGAAACCCTTCCCCTTCAGGTTCATTATTACTCATATATAAGCCTTAGGTGCACCCTGGTAATCCACCCTTAAACTTAGATTTATTATTATTCCAATTAATAATGAAGTGTTTTTTATTCCACTTTTTACTTATTTTTCACTAACCGTCATTTTAGTTGGTCTTTTAGCTTTCTATTAATGTTCAAACCTATTCCAGGATGATGTGAATTAATTCATGATTGTATGTTAATCTTTTATGAGTAATGTCATTTTTATGGTTTTGCTATTTATATAGGGATGAGTTTGTACCTTTTTCTATGAATATTCCATCTTCAATTTTGTCCTCCTGCCCCTAGGGGGCTCTTACAGTCTATTTAAATGATAGCCACGAACACATCCTATAGACTGATCTTTCTTGTTGCCTGAGGAAGTGGCGCAGGACACACGTCATCTGACCTGCCAGCCTAACGAAACGCGTCGCAGTTTGATGACGCCATCACGCCAGGACTTCCGCAGCTGAGTTCCAAGCCTCGCTCCCGCTTTCCTACCAGCCGGCTTTCCATCTAGGTACGGCGCGGATGACGGAGGAGTGGACTCCAGCTCTTCACATTCCGGATCTCCTTATAGTGATAGCGATCTACACATCAGTTGATCAGCGGACATGTTCATTACTGCTCCATATTTGTGAGTGTTTTTATTCCGTTCTCTATTAAATCCTTTTAGCATATTGCACTTAGAGGCGCCTTTTCCTTGTGTTTTGTCGTTTCAGCCATTTGACTACATGATCTGGGTCCTTTTTGTGGGCTGCCCTTAGTGCCTTCTCTTGGACTGGTTATATACCTTCCCCTTACCTGACGTTTTTGTATGTATATGCTTTGTATGGATATTATTGTTTTTCAGTAGTATTTTACGTTTATTTTATAATTTAACATTCCCATACACCACCAGTTCTCTATTTTCATATTGTATGTTCTCACCCATTTGCGCACCTTCACTTGTTTTTAATTATTTAATTTGGAACCACTAATCAATATGACGATAGGATTTGACTATCTATAAAATTTATTGAAAATACCTCACAGTATATAACTGAGGGTTATCTATTGTACCTTGTGTATGGTACCCTACCTACCTGCACTATTCCTTTCCCCCTCCCCTCTTCATCCTCCCTTTTCCTCCCCCTTTCCCCTTTCTTTCTCCCCCTTCTTCCTTTTCCCCCTTACTTACCATACCCCTCCATTCTCCTTGTCCCTCTTCTTTTAGCTCTGACTCAATCCATGGTAAAGTCAGATTTTTGGTTGTCAAATTTCCCTGGGCTGTTTCTTAGAATAATTATTGAACCGTTTTGGATTACTGTTTGTATGACTCCTATGACCATTTATTTATGGTGTTTATTTTGTTGTTTATTGATTTGATTTATGTGTACCTTCACTTGTTCATGCTGCTGAACATGTTTAATAAACGCAACTGTTAAAAAAAAAAAAAAATCAGTGCCTCCTCATCAGTGCCCAACAGTGCCACCTCATCAGTGCCCATCAGAGCAACCTATCAGTGCAGCCTCATCAGTGCACATCAGCAAAGGAGAAAAATGACTTATTTGCAAAATTGTATAACAGAAACTAAGAAAAATTTTTCCCCCAAAATGTTTGGTCCTTTTTTCAGCAAAAAAAATAAAAAACCCAGTGGTGATTAATTACCACCAAAAAATGTTCTATTTGTGTGAAAAAAAATGAAAAAAAGGTCATATGAGTACAGTGTTGCATGACCACGCAATTTTCATTCAAAGTGTGACAGCGCTGACAGCTGAAAATTGGCTTGGGCAGAAAGGGGGTGAAAGTGCCCGGTATTGAAGTGGCTAATATAGCACTGACACTTTACACAGTTCTTTACATATTGTACATTTACATTGCATTCATTTTTGGAGTGTATTTATAAAAAATGTGCATAGCAAATCCCCTGACAAAGTGCATTGTACTGTTCTGTGGCAAAATAAACAAGTGTTAACGTCAGTGTCGTTGCTAGGGGAAGGCTTCTGAGGCTATAGCCCTGAATCTGGGGCCCATAGCTCCGAGTCTCTTACCGGCAGGGCTTTTTTCAGCTGCAATGCGCTGGAACTGCGCTCCGAAACCTCTGGCAGCCCTCTCTTCTCCAACCTGTCATTTAACACTGAAGCCAGTAGATTAAGTTTTCTGCACAGCTGTTAGGAGAAATCTGCACCTTCGGCGCCAAATGTTTCATTTAAGCCTGCAAAGCCCAGCAACAAATGCTGTCTGTTCTACAGCTCTTAGTGTGTTCCTGAGCAACTTGCTACCTGTTATCTGTTCCCGTGACCCGGTTTGTCTTGACCCTATCTGATCTCTGCCTGCATCGACCCCCAGCGTGCCCCCGACTATTCTACTACCTGCTCCTTGTGTACCTTGCCGCTCGCCTGTTCACGACCCTGCCTGCACCCGACTACTCTCCTGCCTGCACCTCCTGTACCGCATTGCCAGCTTAGTTGCCGACCCGGCCTGCACCACTACTCTACTGACTGCATGAGCTCTACCGGACCGCTCACACCACCACCAGTGAACCAGTCCTGTCCTACCAGGGGTTCCTGAACCAGAGCCACAAGAGTGGTTGCTTCCTGCACAAGACATACTCCACCACCAGGTGCGTGACAGCAACGGATAGCCACGCTTGAGTCTGCGCAGGGAGCACACTCTGCTATGGATGAACTGTGTGTCCATCTTACCGGCCTTACACAGGCGGTCAAGAACCTGTAGCTTTATCCGGCTGGAAGAACGGGTACAGGAGCTTGCTATCCCCGTAGCTCCTGGCGGACGCCCGACCTCTGGTCGCACTATTGTGACCCTACCACTTGAGCCCGAGGTCCCCCTGCCAGATAAGTTCTCCGGGGACCGCCGAAAATTCAGGGCCTTCCGCAATTCATGTGAACTTTATTTCGAGTTGCAGCCCTGCACCTTCTCTTCAGAAGCCACAAAAGTGGGGTTAGTAATCTCGTTGCTGAACCCCAGTCCTGGGCCCATCGCCTATGGGAACAGAGAGGCCCTGAGGTCTCCACCCTTGCTCTGTTTTTTGACACCATGGCCCGCCTATACCAGGATCCTCACCAGGCTGCCACCGCTGAAGCCGATCTCCATGCTCTCCAGCAGGGCCACCGCTCGGCGGAAGACTATGCTGCCGAATTCAGGCGCTGGAGTGCAGACACTGCATGGAATGAGGCGGCACTATGCTTCCAGTTTCGCTTAGGTCTACCTGAGCCGCTAAAGGATGAGCTTGCCCGCGTTGGAGTGCCTCAAACCCTGGATTGACTGGTCAACTTGGCCATCCAGGTAAACCGACGTTTAAGAGAAGGCGGAGCGGAGAGAACCTTCGCAACTACACGACCTACGTGGAAGATACCCTGGGAGCCCAGTTATCCTGCCCCGGTCTCGCCGGGCCCAGCCACTCCGACCACCGCATCTTTTGGCTATCCTGAGCCAATGCAAGTAGGGCTCATCCGTCCTACCCTCACCGCTGAAGAGAGACAGCGATGTCGCTCCCACAGCCTATGCATGTACTGTGGGGAGACTGGACACTTTGCGCGCACCTGCCCAGCTAAGCGCGGTAGGTGCTCTGCTAGGGGTAACCAGGAGGACCTCCCTGCCTCCAGCAATGTCGCTCATTTCATTATCCCGCTCTCTCTACAGCTACACGGAGGGAGCCTCCAAATCCAAGCAATTATCTACTCCAGGGCATGCAGCTGCTTTGTAGACCAAACCTTCGCTGCTCCACATCAGATTTCCCTTCATCCCAAGACACACAAGATGACTGTCCGCTTGGCAGACGGGACGGCCATCAAGTCAGGCACCGTCACTCATGAGACTGTTCCCATACCTGCTGTGACGCCATCGCATCTCCCCTCTTCCCTGTTATCCTCGGCCTACCCTGGCTCAAGGCCCATTGTCCCTGCATCAATTGGTCCTCTGGGGATATTCAGTTCCGATCCACCTACTGCCTCCACCACTGTCTGCCTCAGACCCAGAAACCCGGTCCTACGCTATTTAGTCTGGATCCTGACCCTGATTCTGAAGCTCTCCAAGTTGTCCCATCCGCTTACCATGATTACTTGTATGTATTTAGCAAGAAAGGGGCCGACAAGTTGCCACCTCACAGGCCATACGACTGCCCCATAGAACTTTTACCCGGGGCCGAAATCCCCTTTGGGCGGATATATCCTCTGTCCCAGTTGGAGCTCTCCGCCCTCAAGGCTTACCTCGACGACAATTTGGAGAAGGGCTTCATTCAACCCTCCACGTCCCCTGCTGGGGCTGGCATATTCTTCGTTGAGAAGAAAGATCACACATTACGACCCTGTATTGACTACCGGGAACGAAATAAAGTAACAGTCAAAAACCGCTACCCTCTGCCCTTAGTTCCAGAACTCTTTCAGAGACTGGGGTCGGCCAGAATTTTTACTAAACTGGACCTCCGCGGGGTGTACAACCTCATCCGAATTAGGGAAGGCGATGAGTGGAAGACCGCCTTCCGAAACCGTTTTGGACACTTCGAGTATTTGGTGATGCCTTTTGGGCTCTGTAATGCCCCAGCGACTTTCCAGCATCTGGTCAATGATGTGTTCCGAGAATATCTGGACTTGTTCGCTATCATCTACCTAGATGATATTCTTATCTTCTCTTCATCATTGGAAGAGCACCGCAACCATGTCCGCAGTGTCCTAAGTCGTCTCCAGAAGCACGGATTATACGCTAAGGCGGAAAAGTGCGTTTTTGAATGCCCCAGTATCCAATTTCTCGGCCTCATTATATCTGTCACAGGCATCACAATGAACCCTCAGAAAGTCTCAGCCATCCTGGAGTGGCCTGCACCAACAGACAGGAAAGGGGTCCAATGCTTTGTGGGGTTTTCCAATTTTTATAGGAAATTTATAAAGGGCTTCTCCGGCATAATAGCACCCATCACGCAACTCACCAAGCAAGGCTTACTTTTTCATTGGTCTGCTGAAGCTCAAATTGCTTTTCAAACTCTTAAGGGGCTCTTCACCTCCGCACCTATACTGAGACATCCTGACTCTGAGCTTCCCTATGTATTGGAGGTAGACGCCTCAGAGACTGCCATTGGAGCCGTACTATCTCAGAGACAGGGTTCCAAAGCACTGCTCCATCCTGTTGCCTTTTTTTCCTGCAGCCTCACAGCTCCGGAAAGGAACTATGATGTGGGAGATAGGGAATTATTGGCCATCAAATCTGCCTTGGAGGAATGGCAATACCGTTTGGAAGGAGCCGTGCATCCCATCTTGGTCTATACGGACCATAAAAATCTCGAGTACCTTAGAACAGCGAAAAGACTGAGACCACGTCAGGCCCGCTGGGCACTCTTTTTTTTCACGCTTTCAGTTCCACCTTACATACAGGCCTGGGTCGAAAAACACAAAACCTGATGCACTGTCTCAAATGTTCCATGTTCCGGAAACCACTGTTCCCCCAGATACCATCATTCAGCCACGGAACGTCTTGTTGTCCCAGGAAGACCTGCTCTCGCAAAGTAGGCGGACCTTGGCTGGCCTCTCTGGGCCATCTGACCAAAGACTGATAGCAAGAGATGGTTTGTGGTGACGTGGCGACCCGATTTTCGTGCCCAAACAACAAAGAACAATGGTCCTGCCATGACCATAAACTAGCCGGACACTTTGGTGCGAGGAAAACTGCTGAATTGGTGTCACGTTCTTTCTGGTGGCCACTCGTGGGGGTGGACTGTCAGAGATACATTAACTCGTGCTCCACTTGTGCAAGAAATAAGACCAGTAAGGCCAAGGCTTGGGGTCTCTTAAACCCTCTCCCTGTACCTGAACGGCCCTGGTCTAAAATAGCAATGGACTTTATTGTCGAGTTACCTCTGGTAGAACGGTACAGCACCATCTGTGTAGTTGTCGACCGACTCACGAGAATGGCCCACTTCCTCCCTATAAAGGGCAGCCCCACTGCCGCCGAAACTGCGGAAATCTTTGTAAAGGAAATAGTCCGCCTTCAAGGAGTCCCAACCAATATAGTATCAGACCGCGGGGTACAGTTCACCTCCAGATTCTGGAGAGCACTCTGCTCAGCTTTGGAGATTGAGCTGTCCTTCTCTATTGCTTATCATCCTCAGACGAATGGCCAAACTGAGAGGACGAATCAAACCTTGGAGCAGTATCTGCACTGCTTCTCGTCCTTCTCGCAGGATGACTGGGTATCCCTGTTACCACTAGCAGAGTTTTCATACAATAACTCCATGCACTCCGCTGCCAAGCAGTCCCCGTTTTGGTCAAACTACGGCTATCATCCCTTATCTCTACCCAGTGTGGCACCAGAGGGTGTGGTACCAGCCGTGCATGAAACTGTCAAGTTCCTGGAAGAGAATCAAAAGTACCTGCAGGAAACTCTTTCCCAAACACAAGAACGGGATAAGAATGCCTTTGACAAGAAGAGGCGGGTAGAGCTGGAGCTTTTGCCGGTGACCAGGTCTGGCTGTCAACCAGGAATTTAAAAATGTCCTGTCCCTCTAAGAAGTTGGGACCTAAGTTCATCGGGTCCTTCCCAGTGCAGAAAAGGATCAACCGGGTGGCATATAAGTTGGACCTTGCCTCTTCTTTGCGCATTCACCTGGTTTTTCATGTCACGCTTCTAAAACCCATGTCCCCAGACCATTTTTCGGATAGAACAGCCGCTCCACCGGCACCGATCCTGATAGACGGTGAGGAGGAATTTGAAGTCGAGGCCATCTTGGACTATAGGAAGCGGGGGGCGGTGCATTGCAGTATTTGGTGAAATGGAAAGGTTATGGTCCGGAGGAGAACTCTTGGGAGCCTGAAGCAAATATCCATGCGGAAGAACTGATTGCTTCGTTCAGAAGAAACCGGGCCGCAAGGAACTCCCGCCTAGGAATCCGTAGGCTGCCCCTTGGGGGGGGGGCAATGTTAGGAGAAATCTGCACCTTCCTGTGGACTTGTGCGCGCACCTGTGCCGGAAACGGCGCCATTTAAGCCTGCAAAGCCCAGCAACAAGTGCTGTCCGTTCTACAGCGTTTAGTGTGTTCCTGAGCAACTTCCTACCTGTTATCTGTTCCTGTGACCCGGCTTGTCTTGACCCTATCTGATCTCCGCCTGCATCGACCCCCAGCGTGCCCCTGACTACTCTACTGCCTGCTCCTTGTGTACCTTGCAGCTCGCCTGTTGACGACCCTGCCTGCACCCGACTACTCTCATGCCTGCACCTCCTGACCGCATTGGCCAGCTTAGTTGCCGACCCGGCTTGCACCACTACTCTACTGACTGCACAAGCTCTACCGGACCGCTCACACCGCCACCAGTGAACCAGTCCAGCCCTAGTGCCCTTCTGTGCTCCCAAAATTCCTGTCTGTCCTACCAGGGGTTCCCGAACCAGATCCGCAAGAGTGGTTACTTCCTGCACAAGACAGACTCCACCACCAGGTCCGTGACAACAGCTCACTTCCTCTACTGGCTTCAGTGTTAAATGACAGGTTGTTGAGGAGAGGGCTGCTGCCCTCGAGCCCTGGTGAGTGCTTTAGGTCCCAGGTCTCAACCTACAGCTGCTGCAGTGGTTCAGGAGAAAGCTTCCATCCTTGCTTGCCACCACTACTCAGACTTTGTAGCACGGAGCCAAGGAGCCCTGAAACACCTCCTCAGCTCTGTGCTACAGTAGGTGGAGCTCTTCGGTCCACTGTACTGTGCTGAAAAAGAAAAAATGCCTGCACATACCACAGAAAGCAGTGACCACGGAAGAGGTGAGGGATCTGTCACTGTACATGAAAAGGGGGGGGGGGGCTTTCCAGAGACTGAATTTGTTCAGAGGGGAGTGCACTGTGAAAATGTGTGGGAGAGGGGGAATATGTGCAGAGAGGGAAAGTGTGTGTGTGTGTGGTGTTTAGCAGAGAGAAGAGCTGGGGAGAGAATTGTACACAGAGAAGAGCTGGGGGGATTTGTACAGAGAGAAAAGCTGGGGGGATTTGTACAGAGAGAAAAGCTGGGGGGATTTGTACAGAGAGGATTGCTGGGGGGATTTGTACAGAGAGGATTGCTGGGGGGATTTGTATAGAGAGGATTGCTGGGGGGATTTGTACAGAGGTGAGAGCTGGGGAGAATTTGTACAGAGAGGAGAGCTGGGGGGATTTCTACAGAGAAGAGAGCTGTGGGGGATTTGTGCAGAGGGGAGAGCTGGGGGGGGGGATTTGTGCAGAGAGGAGAGCTGAGAGGGATATATATATATATATTATATACATGTGTATGCCCGCCCAAACGTATGGCTTTCTTTGCTTTGCTGCTATGGGCTCTAGCCCCAGATCTTTTATAGACCTAGTGACGCCCCTGGTTACCGTGTTTCCCCGAAAATAAGACCTACCCTGAAAATAAGACCTACTGTGATTTTCCAGGAGGGATGCAATATAAGCCCTACTCCAAAAATAAGCCCTAGTTTAAAGCGCTTGTAAAATCCTATAATCCACTCTATTATAGTACTATATAATGTACAATGTAAGGGTTTCTGTAAAATAATTGTGCCAAATACCTTTGTTACAGCGCCGCTCAGTGCTCAGCTGACCTCCCGCTGCTCTCCTCCTCTTCTCCCAGCTGTCAGCAGAGGAATCTCTGTCCCCCCCTCCCCTCTGCAGTGCTCGGAGCAGGGAAGAGGGTCACGGAAGCACCGAGCGGCACTCCAACAAGGTTATCTGTCAAAATTATATTACAGAAACACTCAAATTGTACATTATATAGTACTGTAATAGTGTGGATTATAGGATTGTACAGGCATTTTAACTCACAATGCCGGAGGCGCACCCGCACGCTCACTGTGTCCGCCACCCGCGATGCCCCCCCCCCCCCCCCGGAGTGAAAGAACAGAGGTCCGTGTAAGTAAACGCGGACCTCCGTTCTGTGAGAGGGGGAAGGGCTGTGATCACAGCCTTCCTCTACATGGAAGCTGTGATCGCTTCCCTTCCCCAGCTAGGGCAGTCCCCCCACAGTTAGAACACGCCCAGGGAACACTGTTAACCCTCAGAGTGCCCCCTGCAGGTTAACCCCTTTACTGCCAATGGCATTTACACAGTAATCAGTGCATTTTTATAGCACTGATCGCTGTATAAATGCCAATGGTCCCAAAAAAGTGTCAAAATGTTCCGACATGTCCGCTGAAATATCGCAGTACCGCTAAAAATCGCAGATCGCCGCCATTACTGGTAAAAAAAATAAATAAATAAAAACCCCAGAAATGAATTCTCATCATCCGTAAACGTGACCACTTTTGCGCAAACCAATCAATAAACGCCGATTGCGATTTTTTTTATCACAAATAGGAGGAAGAATATAAATCGGCCAAAACCGATGAAAAAAATGTTTTTTTATATTTTTTTTTGGATTTGTATTTTAGCAAAAAGTAAGAAATTTGGGTTTTTTTGCAAAATTGTCGCTCTTCTTTTGTTTATAGCGGCGATCAGAAATGACGCAGCGGTGATCAAATATCACCAAAAGAAAGCTCTATTTGTGGGAAAAAAAGGACGCAAATTTCGTTTGGGTACAACGCCGCACGACCGCGCAATTTTCAGTTAAAGCGACGCAGTGCCGAATCGCAAAAAGGGCTCTGGTCCTAAAGGGGGAAATCCTTCCGGGGCTGAAGTGGTTAAATAATAATATGATAAAATTGACCTAAAGCAGAGTTCCGGCTGAAATATGACTTTTAAGATAAAAATACCCTTAGAATACTCATGTCTCATGCAATGTAACAAAGGTATGCTGTAAACTATGCCCAGTTTTCATTTGTGCAGCACCTTTTTCTTCCTTTGTAAAGTTCCTGCATAGCGTGGCAATCTCCAGTGTAAGCATCTGAAGCCACAGTGTCCTTCCTGAATTCCGTGCATGCTGGCTACCCAGCATGCACCTGCTGATCTCGTGCATGTGCAGTGCGGTGCAATCTTGGTCAGCTTGATATGGCACAGCTATTATTCCATAGACGCAAATGTTAAATGTTATGGGAGCAGTGCCATGCCAAGCCGATCAAGATTTTCCATAGACGCCAATGTTAAATGTTACTGCAGCCGTGCAATGCCAAGCTTACCAAGATTTTCCATAGATGCCAATGTTAAAGTTCCACCCATTTAAAAGTCAGCAGCTACAAAACGTGTAGCTGATGACTTTTAATAAAAAGACACTCACCTGCCCCATAGTCCTGTGATGCGCCCGCCTGAAGCCTCGCTTATTTCCCCCTCCTCTCCGCACCACCGTCATTGCAAGTGTGGGCGCTCGGCTGTGGATTCACAGCCGGGTGTGCACTGCACATGCGCGAGCCGTGCTGCGCGATCTGAATGGCCGGGCAATCTTCTGGGACCTGTGATGTGTCCCAGAAGATTGCAGGGAGGGAGGGGGGAGAGGTGAACTAGAAGTGGGATCTGAGTACCTCTGAAAACTAGGTATCCGCCCCCCCCCCCCAAAAAATGATATGGATCAAAAGTCTCCATGAGTCTAGGGTGAAGATCAAGTGGAGAGGGGGGAGGGAGGGACGTTAGAAGACCCTGTGTAGTGTCCAGGGTCTTCTAACGGGCCGGTAAGTCTAGCGCGTCGTGCCGAGCGCGTACACGTCACGTGTGGGCCGACACTTAGGTGTCGGCTCGCGGGTGTGAACGTTACTGCCACCACGCCTCTCCTCCCCCTTTATTCGCTCCGAAGTCCGCCCGCGTAGTGTCCTGATACCCCGTCCACTCACAGAAAAATAATTTTCAGTAGTCGATGTGCAAAACATCGACGACTGAAAATTTACCCACCTTGAAATTGTAACCGTAGATACCTTTTAGAACCATTCGAACCGTAACGTG
>BLSH010250014.1:477429-499929 GCA_018402905.1 Glandirana rugosa
GACAAGACGTTTGTGAACAGTAGTTCAGTTAGTCCCGGTTTTATTTAAAGTGACACACACAGTTTCCAGATGTTTGCAGAACAGTGATATGGGTTCTCCCGGCTTATTTATACTTTTTTTACACAGTTTGAAGATGATTTTAGAACAGTTATATGGCTTCTACCATTAATTAATACTTTTCAGACCCAGTTTGAAGATGGTCCACATCCACCTCCATTTTTGCTTTTTTTATGTTTTTATTTTTTTTAAATGCTTTTAGTTATTTCCCTGTCCCCATGTTTTTGTAGGGCACTTGTCCTACCCTTACCCCCATTTCCCTTCCTTTTGCAGACCTCTAGGACTTTCCTGGAATTTTTTTTTACAGCAATTTTCAGAACTTTTGGTAAAATTACCAGAATCCCGGACCCGAATCCGGACTTTTTTTGAAAAGTCCGGGTTCGGGTCCGGGTCCCGGACACCCCAAAGTTCGGTACAGACCCAAACTTTACAGTCCAGGTTCCCTCAACTCTATATGTGACTGCTAGTATGATTGTGTGTCTATATGCTAATGTATGTCTGTATGTGTGATTGTGTGCCATTGCATGTATGGCCATGTTGCTGGTTGAATTGATTGTTGTATATATATTAATGCAAACAAAACCATAAATACATTACTATCTGTCTAAGCCCAGGTTCACACTGAGTGCGGGAATGAAATGGTGTGACTCCGAGTTCAGCTGAACTCGCACCATTTCATTCCCGCATGTCAGTCCTGATTTCAGTGGTGACTTCACAGGCATCTGTGTGGGTTTCTGCACAGATGCCCATGGAAATCGCACCTTGAATCGCAAAAAGTAGTACAAGAACTACTTTTTGAAATCGGTGTTGCGCCGGTGCCATTGGCGGCAATTGCAGCCGATTTGGCATGTCAAACCGCATGCCAAATCGTGTCAATGTGAACCAGAGCTAACCCTGGTTTTATACCTGGACCCTGATGGTCTAAGTCTAAGGGCCCTTTCACACAGGATTTCCGTTCAGGTCCGCCTGTCCGTTTTTCAGGTGGACCTGAACAGACACTCATGCAGCCCTATGGAGCGGCGCATGTCAGCGGAGGTATGTCCGCTGACATCCGCCTCTCTCCGATTCGATCCTGTTCTTGAAATCCAGATGGGTGGAAACCCTATTTTCTATCCGTCTGTAGAATCGGAGCGGATCGGATGAAAACGGACGGCCTGTCTATGGATCTCCATAGAGGATAGCGGGGCTCTGACTTCCATCTCCGCTCAGCTAGAGGAGACGGATCTGTCATCCATCAGCTCAGCTGGGATCAGTGGATCGATCCCCGCTGAGCAAAAACCGACCCTTTACACAGAAAGCCCGTGTGAAAGGGCCCTAAGAGCTAGATGTAATCAAATTGTGTAACTTAATATATCACTGCCATTTAAGAAACAAATTATACAGAGTAATTTGTATTCTGTTACATTAAGTTAAAGTTATTCATTTGCTACTGCATAAGCCATAACTGCAGACTAACCTCTGAAATCGGGATGGGTCGGTGTTGACACACACTTGTCAGGCAGCTTCTTCCCTCTCACTCTCACTTTGCCGCTACTACTGAGCATCATCAGGCTGAACGTATCGTCCGTCAAGGTCAGGATGACCAGGATTCATCTGTCCTCCCTTAGAGTTACAGCTTCCTGCCGCAAAACTGGACCTTGCACTGCAAGCAAGGCTCCGATCCCTATGGCAGTGGCGCGGAAGCGGTCAGGCTGAAAAGGGAGGTATGGAGGGATGGGGCAGCAAAATTCAAATCCAAAACTGGGGACAGACTTGGTCTGGGGACAGTGTCCTCAGTCCGGGGACTGTCCCCATAAACCAGAGACGTCTGGTCACTCTACCTTGGGGAACTATTCCACCAACTGACACCAGTGATGGTGCACCATTTCCCTTACTGACACTATCCATGGGGCACTATTCTTCCCATTGATTTCAACAATGGGGCATTATTAATCCTATTGAAACCAATGATGGGGCACTGATGCCAGGGCATTTTCTACTCCTACTGGTCACAGTCTGCCCTCCTAAAGCCGTAAAGTTTTCTCAAAGCCTTGTTTTTTTTATATATATATATAAAACTAACAAACATGCCTATACTTAGGTTCTCTGTGCAATGGTTTTCGCACAAAGCAGCCCTGACTATTCTATTCTGGGGTCCCCCACCAGCACCCCAGGCCCGTCGTCCTTATCGGGTGCCCCCACAGAAAGTCGCTTTCCCTGCTTGGTCCCGAGGGACTCGGCTCTGCCCTCCACTCCTGTGTCACCGGATATGATTGACAGCAGTGGTAGCCTCCCGCTGCTATCAATCTGTCCAATGAGGAGAGAGACAGGGGCTCCAGGGCTTGTGCACATCACTGGATCGAATCATGCTCAGGTAAGTAAAGGGGGGGGGTCTGTGGGGAGCTGCAGCACAGAAGGTTTTTCACCTTAATGCATAGAATGCATATGTAGCAGTCTCCCCGACCTCCAGAGGCTAGGGAGAGCTGACATTCCTCTTCAGAGTGCAGGTTACTAGGCATGGTGGGTGTAGTGCAAGATGAAAAGATGGGCGCCAGTCACTTTTTAAAAATGAACAAAGAGAGTTTTATTTCTCTCAACAGGAACAGGTGAGAGAGGGTTAGGGCACAAGACACCCTTAGGCAAATGCAATAGCAAATTGGCAGACTCCGCAGACAAAAATAGAACTAGGCAGACAGCAATACAGAAAAAGGGCCTTAAGCTAAATGCAGCAATCTGTATCTTGTAGCAACTGCTGTCTCCTATAGCAACAATTTCACTCACAGTATCCCACTGTAGATCCTCAAGTTTAGCTCCCAGCTACCTGCTGGACTTCTCAAGCTTCACTCACAGCTACCCGCTGTAGTCTTGAAGCTCAGCTCGCAGTATCCCACTGGATTTCTTGGACTCCCAGCTACCTGCTGGATCCCTCAAGCTCAACTCACAGCTACCTGCTGTATTCTTCAAGCTGCACCCACGCTACCCGCTGGGTTCCTTGACTCACAGCTACCCGCTGGATCCCTCAGGCTTGACTCACAGCTACCCACTGTACTTCTCTTCAAGCTTTACTTACAGCTACCCACTGTACTCCTTCAAGCTTTACTCACAGCTACCCACTGTAATTCTGGGTGAGTCTCTACTGAAGCTTTCCCACTTACTTTGCGTCCCTGGTTGGTGAAGCGTCTGCTCTGGTACTCCTTCAGAACTCCATCCCTTCTGCACCTGCCTCCGGCAACAGGAGGGGTCGTCCCTCTGGCAACTGCTTCTCCTTTGCCTCCTGGCAGTGATCTAGGCCTCAGGCTTCAGGCATCCACCTCAGCTGCTGCTTTACACGCACCCACCCAGGCCACAGTCCAGGTGGAAGGAACCCAGATCACCTGACTCCTTCCAAATAAGTAGACTATCCCAGCATGCTCAGGGGCCAAAGAAACTCCTGCTGATTAGCTAAGACAACATATTCACTCATAACCTGAATTCACTGTAATCTATCATCCTAATGCCAAAGGCAGCAGTGCCACCTATTGACAGAAGAGGGAGACCACAATTAAACTCAAACCTTAAGGCTTTAGAACCACTTTAATGACAGTAAACTGGCCCTTTGCTTATAAAGTTTAGAGACCCCCTGCCTTAAAGGATAATTGGATTGGATTACTGGTCTTTGCTAATAGTAGCGTTGGGTCAGGCTCCTTTAACCAGTTGCTGACCACTCACCGTGGATTGATGGCGGCAACATGGCTCTCCTGCGCGAATAGCTGTCACCTGACGGTGCTCACGCCTGTGGGTAGGGAGCGCACGCACGTGCTCCTGCAGTGCTCGCTGTGTGCAGATTCGCTTCAGAACCAATCATTCTACAGGCTCAGACCAATGATTTCTGTTCTGGACCTGCTGATCGGTTCTGGTGAATGAAATGCCTCCTCTGCCTGTGTAATGTACCAACGCTACCACGCACTAGTGGAGTATTAGTCTAGGGTACAGCACTACACAGGCATAGGGCACCCTTTCATAGGGTCTCCAAAGATGCCACCACATTTTGAGAGACCCGAACCTGGAACCGTTACAGTTTACAGTTAAAAAAAATGTTACAAAAACCTCAAAATAGATAGTTGTCATTTTCTTGTTGTTTTCTCTCTATTGTTCTCTCTCTATTCTCTCTCTATTGTTACTGTATTTTATGCATACCTGTAATGTTTTGTTACTGTGTTTTATCATGTTTTCTTTGCAGGTAAGTCTTTTTTTTATACGTTACTGTTTACTGTGTTTTATTGTTAATCATTATTTTATTTTCAGGTAAACCATTCAGCTGCAGCACTGATTTATTCATCTTGACAGCAACAGCGTTTGCTCCATGTAAATCAGCAACTCCAGCGCTGTAGGATGTGATTTCACCACCACAAAGTATATATGCCAGACCATAGGGGCAGGGGGTGGACATAGGGGCGGTTGCCCCTATGCTCCGGCATATATTTTTAGAACGGTGCTATGCCCATCATTAGAAGTGAGTGGATGCAGGGCGGTTTTCTAATGGTGGGCATGCCCACCGATTGATTGATTAATTCTTTTTTATTTTCATTTAACCCACAGGCTGCATGAAAAAAAGAACATTACAACATATGCCCAACAAGGACTGTTTCTGGTCTTTGAGTGGTTTTCTCAGGCTCTTCTGTCCAACCGAGGAATGCGAGAATGCAGCCAGTGGTTCTGCCAGCTGACCATAGAGCTGATCGAAGACTAGAATGACTCCAATCATCTCTATGGCCTAAGAAACCGGAAGCTACGAGCATTTCATGACTTTGGTTTCGCCGAATATAAACAGAGACATTGAGAAATTGGGAAAGCATCTTATCACATCGTTTTTGGTGTGGTGAGATGCTTTAAGGGCTGAGGAGAGATCTAGAGTCTAATAGACCCCAAATTGAAAAAAAAATATCCAACATTACCTATTTTTATCATAGGTGGACATTTAATTCCCTGTGATAGCGATAAAAATGATATTAAAAAAATGAAAGGGACAGTGTAAAAATAAAATTAAAAGCAAAATGAATAATTAAAAAAAAAAATGCACCCCTGTCCCCCCGTGAATGCGCACAAAGGTGAACACAAGCGTCTGTCTCGTGTTGTATGTAAACATCAAATGCACCATACATGTAAGGTATCACCGCGAACGTCAGATTGAGGGCAGAAATTCTAGTAGTAGACCTCCTCTGTAATAAAAAAGGCTTTTAAAAATGTATATAGTTTGTCGCTGCTGCACGGGTGTCCGTAATTTTAAAGCATGTTGTGTTTGGTATCTATGTACTTGGCATAAGATCATCTTTTATATTTCACCAAACATTTGGGCAATATAGTGTGTTTTTGTGCAATAAAATTCAAAAACGTGTTTTTTTCACAAAAAAATGCGTTTAAAAAATCGCTGCGCAAATACTTTGTGAAAAAAAATTTGCAACACCCACCATTTTAATCTGTAGGGTCTCTGCTTTAAAAAATATATAATGTTTGGGGTTTTAACATAACTTTCTATCAAGAAAAAAAAATTTTTCATGTAAAAAAAAAAGTGTCAGAAAGGACTTGATGGTTTAAGTGTGGGTGATATTGGGCATAAAATGCCAGGACAGTTCAAACCCAAATGACCCCATTTTGGAGAGTAGACACCCCAAGCTATTTGCTGAGAGGCATGTTGAGTCCATGGAATATTTTATTTGTTCGCACAAGTTTCGGGAAAAGTGACATTTTAATTTTTTTTTGCACAAAGTTGTCACTAAATGATATATTGCTTGAACTTGCCATGGGTATATGTGGAATACACCCTAAAATACATTCTGCTGCTTCTCCTGAGTGCGGGAATACCACATGTATGGGACGTTTTGGGAGCCTAGCCGCGTACAGGATCCTGAAAACCTTCTTCAACTTCTTCAGCATTTCTAAGGGCGTAAAACGGTTACTTCACTTCTCACTACCTATCACAGTTTCCAAGGCCTTGAAATGTCAAGATAGCACAACCCCCCCCCAAATGACCCCATTTTGGAAAGTAGACATCCCAAGCTATTTCCTGAGAGGCACGTTAAATCCATGGAATATTTTATATTTTCTCACAAGTTTTGGGAAAAGTGACATTTTTATTTTTTTTCACAAAGTGGTCACTAAAAGATATATTGCTCGAACTTGCCACGGGTTTATGTGGAATTACAATCGTCCCCAAAATACATTCTGCTGTTTCTCCTGAGTACGGGGATACCACATGTGTGAGACCTTTTGGGAGCCTAGCTGCGTACGGGACCCCAAAAACCAATCACTGTCTTCAGGCTTTCTCAGGGCATAAAATGGTGATTTTACTCCTCACTCCCTATCACAGTTTTGGAGGCCCTGAAATGTCAAGATAGCACAAAACTCCCCCCCCAAATTACCCCATTTTGGAAAGTAGACACCCCAAGGTATTGCTAAGAGGCATGGTGAGTATTTTGCAGGTCTCATTTGTTTTGGAAAATGGAGAAAGAAAAGGAAATTTTTTTTTCTTTTTTCAATTTTCAAAACTTTGTGACAAAAAGCAAGATCTGCAATATACTCAACGTGTGTCTCAGCAAATAGCTTGGAGTGGCTACTTTCCAAAATGGAGTCCATTGGGGAGGTTTTGTGCTATCTGGGAATTTCATGGCCTCCGAAACTGTGATAGGTAGTGAGGAGTAAAATCAAAAATTTACGCCCTTAGAAAGCCTGAAGGCAGGTTTTCGGGGTCCTGTACAGGGGCGTAACGATAGGGGTTGCAGGGGTTGTGGTTGCAACTGGGCCCCATGCTCCAGGGGGCCTGTGTGCCTCCCTTATACACCTGGATAGGAGGGATGGCGGGGGCGGCATTTAGAGGAACCAAGCTCCTCCATTTTCCTCCTAATGGAGGAGATTGGTTCCTCTATATGCTGCCCCTGCCGCCCCTCCTATCCAGTTTGCTTGTCTTCTGCTGTTCTCAGGGTCCCTGTGTGCTTCCCTGGTCCCCCCCACAGAGCTGCTGTCTTCCCCCCTCCTCTCCCCTGCCATTTGCTGTAGAAGATGTGTCATGATGGAGAGATGGAAACGGATCAATACATTTGTCATTTATCGGCTCCTTCCTTTTTCTGAATGGACACAGTCAGTGATTGGTACCAATTGATTCATTCATAAATGAAGTATAATGAATGGGAGGCTTGGTACAATTCCTGTCCATTCATTCTGTGCAGCTGAGGCTACACAGATGGAGATTGAGGGCTGAGGTTTGACCCCTGATATCTCATCAAAGCCCCCCAACAGAGCTCCTAAAAAATTTAAAAAATAATAAAAATAAAATTGTAAAAGAAATAAAATGAAATGGTAAAAAAATAATAAAATTAAAATAAATATTAAAAACTACTGACACCAGTGAGGGAACTATCAGGATTGCAAAGGCTGCAATTGCGACCGGGCCCTGGCATTTCATCACCATGGGGAGGCCCAAAGATAGCAGTAAGGGGGCCCGCTGCACTACTTGTGAAAGGGTGCCACTGTGGGACCATAATAAAGGGACCCGTGATGGGACTAAAGGGCCCCCAGGATCAGCGAGAAGAGGGCAGTGCCCTGGCCAGGAGTCAGGGGGGCCCTTCATAATTTCTTGCACCGGGGCCCTGAAGGTTCTAGTTACACCTCTGGTCCTGTATGTGGCTAGACCGCCAAAAGGTCTCACATATGGGGTATCTCCGTACTCAGGAGAAGCAGCAGAATGTATTTTGGGGTGTAATTCCACACATACCCATGGCATGTTTGAGCAATATATCATTTAGTGACAACTTTGTGGGGAAAAAAATGTAATTTTCCTGAAACTTTTGGCGAAATATAAAATATTCCATGGACTCAACATGCCTCTCAGCAAATAGCTTGGGGTGTCTACTTTCCAAAATGGGGTCATTTGGGGGGGGGGGATGTTGTGCTATCTGGGCATTCCATGGCCTCCGAAACTGTGATTGGTAGTGTGGGGTGAAATCAAAAGTTTATTACCTTAGAAATCCTGAAGGCGGCGATTGGTTTTTGGGGTCCTGTACGTGGCTAGACCGCCAAAAAGTCTCACACATGGGGTATCCCCGTACTCAGGACAAGCAGCAGAATGTATTTTGGGGTGTAATTCCACATGTACCCATACCATGTTTGAGCAATATATCATTTAGTGACAACTTTGTGTAGTTTTTTTTTTGTCATTTTTCAATCACTGACAAAAAGGAATCAAACAAAAGGCAGCACATCCAGTGTATCCAAGGCTTTATTTGGGTCACAGTGGCACTACAGATACCAGCATGCAATCATGTCTGTAGACTCATGTGCTTAATCACTTGTGACAAAAAAAATAAAATATTCATTGGGCTGAACATGCCTCTCAGCAAATTCCTTGGCGTGTCTACTTTTCAAAATTAGGTCATTGGGGGATGGTTGTACTGCCCTACCATTTTGGCACCTCAGGAAATGAGATAGGCAGTCATAAAATAAAAGCTGTGTAAATTCCAGAAAATGTACCATAGTTTGTAGACGCTATAACTTTTGCGCAAACCAATAAATATACGCTTGTTGACTTTTTTTACACGAGACATGCATTTAGGCAAAAATGTATGACTAAAATTGAGTTTACTGCATTGTTTTAATAACAAAAAATTAAACACGTCATTTTTTTTCCAAACGTTTCCTTTTTTTTTTTCTTTTATATCACACAAAATAAAAAACGCAGAGGTGATCAAATACCACAAAAAGAAAGCTCTATTTGTGGGAAAGAAAGGACGCAAATTTTGTTTAGGTACAGCATTGCATGACTGCGCAAGTACCAGTTAAAGCAGCGCAGTGCCACATTGTAAAAAGTACTCTGGTCATTAAGGGGGTAAATCCTTCCGGGGCTGAAGTGGTTAAGCTAGCCTACAGAGTATTGCTTTCATATCTCATATATACAGTGCTGCTATCGGAAACACGAGTAAAGTGTATGGTGTATGCAAATCTAGAAAATGTTCTATCTTTTTTTTTTGGATGCAGCTGTAGGCTGAACTGTTTACAATTGCACCACTATATAGAAAAGTACAGCAGGACACAGCCATTCATGTCAATAAGAGTATATACTGCACCTGGGCTGCCTGGGTGGAGGAAATACACTGGTAGTTACGCTGAATGGGCACAGCCACCCCATGTGCAAGAACCATAAATACCATGCTATAAGTAAATAATTTGTTTACAGGGTTTTAAGTGAAAAATCAGTAACATCAAGGTGAACATTTTTGGAAAAAGAAAGGTTCTGAGTAAATTTGTCATTTTTGTTAACATCAAAGTGTGTGCGGTCCTTACCCCCCGAAGGAGCTATTTTCATGGGTCCCCTGTTCCCAGTGCCCACGAGCACCACCACGTTCTCTGATGCCCCAGGAATGAAGGGTGGATATTTATTACAACAATGCACAATAGTTCAACAATCAAACAATGGAAAATGGCATTCAACACTTCAACAAGTATTTGAAACAGTTGCAAAATAACATGTACACTTGGTAATAAACAAGCAGACCAGTGACTGACCCCTTATCCCTATACTATGGGAGGTCCTATCTAAGGGGCGATGCTAGGACAATGGTCCATCAGTCTTCCACAAACCCTTCCCCGCTGGCCAGTACGTTGGGGCCCAAATTGGGCATTGGCGTGCTCAATGTTAAAGCCTATCTCCACATGTGGGCCGAGCTGGCCCAAACAAACTATTTACTAATAGGTGAGCTTGCTGGAGGGGGGTGTAATAACTGTATGTACAGTGTCATTAGCTACATACAGTATACAGTGCCCCATCCACATTCCCAGCAATGACAGGCCCCGTCCACATTTCTAACAGTAACAAGCCTCGCCCACATTTTTCAATAGTGACACGCCCTCTCCACATTTCCAATAGTGACAGTCACCGCTCACATTTCCAATAGAGACAAGGCCCGCCCACATTCCTGACAGTGACAGGCCCCAACCCACATTTCCAATAGTGACAAGCCTTGCCCACATTTTTAATAGCCCCCTGTCCACATTTCTAATAATGACAAACCACGCCCACATTTCCAATAGTGACAAACCCCACCCACATTTCCATTAGTGACAGTGTGAGTGAGATAAAACAAAGGAACACAGAAAAAAATGTAACAGTGACTCAGCCCGCTGTCTGCTGAAAACAGGTCACAGGAGTGCAGAACGAACTGCACTCCTGGGATCCACAGGAGAAGTACGGCCAAACGAGCTTTGGCTGTACATCTCCTTTAAAAGAGAAGTACGAGTTTTTTTTTTAAGAATCATTTACCTAGGTGGATGCAGCAGTGGTCGGAGCGATCAAACACCACCGATCGCTTGGTTCTCACAGCTCCGTGAGCAGAGAGCTGCAAGCTGTGAGTCACAGCTCTCTATTCTGCCCCCTCCTTGCTCACTGGAGCGCTGGGCTGTAGAGGTGAAGGGAATGGCCGGCTCAGGCTCTCAGTGGCTCGTTGAGAGGCTGAGCCAGGTGCCAGTCCAGGGAGCTGGTGGATCCCGACTCCATGGTTGTGATGACGCAGAGCCTGGACTGACTTCTGTGATGTCAGCAGAGAGCGGACTTCAACCCGCTCTCTGCTGAAAACGGGTCACAGGCGTGCAGAATGAACTGCATTCCTGGGATCCACAGAAGTACAGCCAAACAAGCTTTGGCTGTACAGTATATCTCCTTTAAACAGGGTGTAGTAGGGTTTGGATGGTGGCCTCTCATCAAGTCCTAAGGTGACTTGTCTTCTCCCACTCTCCATCCATGGCTCAGCGGTGTCAGCTGCAATGACTTCCTCTCCATGATCAGGCTTCAACACCAGCTCTACTCAGCCTCTTGGCATCCCTGATGCTGTAACCAAACATCCTGCCACACTGTCTGTGCTTTCCATTGTTCTCCCAATGACTGCCCTTGGGCCAGGAACATTCCTTCCTTTTCCAGAAAAAAATGAGAGCTCAAAAAAGTTCAAAAGCCTGTAGGAGCCGCTTCTTTGAGCTGAAATGTGCATGAGCCCTTAGAGCCAGGGGCGTCAAACTGGCGGCCCTCCAGCTGTTGCAGAACTACAAGTCCCATCATGCCTCTGCCTGTGGGAGTCATACTTGTAACTGTCAGCCTTGCAAAGCCCCATGGGTTTTGTAGTTCCGCAACAGCTGGAGGGCCGCCAGTTTGACACCCGTGCCTTAGACATACTGCCCAACTTTTTAAGATGGGAACGAGGAACACCTATTAAGAAAAGTAAGTAGGCATAGGGCACACCCCCTGCCATGACGCTTAAAGGAGAATTATAGAAAAAAATATTAATTAAACCTACAAGTGCTTTTTTACCACTAATATTGCTTTATATTGGCTTTTGAAATTTACAAATGCACTGGGAACACTTTTTTCAAAGACCAAAATGAGGGACAAATGAAGAGGAAAGAGGGACTGAGGGACTTTGTACTAAATCAGGGACAGTCCCTTGAAATCAGGGACAGTTGGGGGCTATGCTTTAGGCCTCATGCACATGGACATGATCATTTACTGATGTTTATATGCAGGATCTTGCTGGCATAAAATTCTTCTTCATTCTTTTTTAGTTACCATTGTTGTAATATACACCTGTGGTCACTGTACTAGTGATCTTTATGCAGCTGTGCATTGTTCCATAGCAGTGGCGGCTGATGCTCAGTATTTTGGGGGGGTGTCAAACCAACGCCACCACCCCCATCCCTGGGAGACGGACGAGAAGGTGGCAATCCCCCCCCCCCCCTCCACGGGAGACGGAGAGCGGCAATCAGAAACCTCCTTACCTTAGGAGGCAGATGACAAGGATCCAGGGTAGAGCTGAACAGGAAGTGGGTCCTGAGACCCGATTGGCCGAGATTCCTAAGACTCGGGTCTCAGGGACTGATTCCTGATTGGCCATGACGGGGAAGAGGGAACAGCCATTTTTAGGTAAAAATCAAATATACATTTGATATAAAGTACATTGGTGATAAAGCAGATGATGTTACATTTTGTATTTCCTTCCTACGTGAAAATACCAGTCTCACACCAGTTTTACACCCCCATTGTTCTCCCTGTCTGTGGCTAGTTACAGCCTTGTATAATAAATATGTTTATTTTTCAATCTGGCTTCAGCAGTCAAAATGTTACTGAAACCTAAGAGTCTTGAGTTTTCCCTTACAGCCGGGAGGACGAGAATCAGAAAGACAATAGTGAAAATGAATTCGCTATTGTCACACAACTGTGTGGGCTCAGGGCGCAGTGCTCTGTGCCCCAAGCCCACCCTTTTTGAAGCCTCAGGCTCTAATCATGTGCTTAAACCCCCCCCCCCCCATTGAAATCCATGCGTCCGGCGCCCTGCATGTAGATTAGGGGCCAGGGGCATGGATTAGGGGGCGGCGCCACTGTTCCATAGACAAAAATGCACCTGCATTCAGTTAAAAATAAAAGTGTTGTTTTTTCACTCATGTACCTCTTATATGCCTTACAATGTCAGTTTCCCGCATACCAGCAGATGTTTACAGTTCGCTGCACTAGGAAATGTGGGAAGAGCTGCCTTCTTGAACTGACATATTTCCTTTATTAGCTTTCTCTGCCCACAGTTTACACAAGCAGGATGCTATCCACACACAGATGATTGCGGTTTTATGGAGCGTAACCTTCTGTGCAATCAAAACAAGGCACGGAGCTGGTAAACAATAATGAATTTTATGCTGCGTTTACAGCTTTCTTTGATAAAACTCTAAGCTAACATAAGGTGCAGTAAGTCCTTCACTGGGTCTCCAATTATATGGTCACAGAAAAACTGATAACCTTTGGTGTACATTAGCATTACCCCCCCTAGGGGTTGCAGATGACAGGTTTCCCCACTGCTGCACAGCCAGGCACATAGCATCTTCAACTTGGGCTATGTTTTTGTGTTTTATTAGGGGGTAATAACTTGGATTAGAATAGGAATTATGGGATGCCCTACCCGATAGTGACAAACCAGGGGCAGCTTCCTCCTTATATACAGCTCCACTTGATCCTCTGTACAACTCCAATTTATTCCTCCTCCTTGGTCTGTACAGCTCTAATTGATTCCTCTTCAGTAGCTAACAGGCTCTGTTAGATCAGCAACAGCCCCTTACAGGCTAGGAACTCTCAGTCCCTTTAGAAAGTACCACAATGTGTTGTGAACTGCATCTTGGAGTACTTCCAACTCCCCTGTAGACACTGGTCCCAGCTCTACTAGCTACAGGAAATGCCAGCCCACCTGGCTGCTTCTTTGCCAGTCTACCCGACTGGCTCTCTTCGCCAATCTACCCAACTGACTCCCTTCACCAGTCTACCGCAGTGTTTCTTTTTTCAGTCAAGGCACCCTTTAAAATTATGGACACTCTTAAGGGAACCTTTAAAATTTTGGAAAAACTTCAGGCACCCCATTCTGAAATGTAAAAATTATTCTAATAGGTTTACATAATGCAGCAACATCCACACACGTAGGACACCCAACATTAGAGGTGAATTATTCTTCCAAAGCAAACACATTTTTGCAAACTGGTACTGTCTTGTATTCCAATGCCTCTTTTCTCTCTCAGCTTTATTTAATATGCTAATATGACCCCAGTGCAGATGGATGGGGCAGGGGAGAGTCAAACAAGGATGCTATGCAAGTGCGCAACGTCCTCCTTATCTAACTGATGATGTTATTGGTTGTAAGGATGCCGGCAGTTAGAAGGTTGTAATGGTGCCCCCCACAAATATGAAAGCTGGAGATGCCACTGGTGCCATCCCTGCCTCCTCATAGTGGCATTGCTGTCTCTTGACAGGATGTCTCCTGCACCATGCAGTCTCTGGCTGTCTCCTGTACCAGGCCTGCATTTACTGCTGTCACTTCTGCCTGTTGCCTCCTCCTTCCCTCCACCAGCTGTCACCTCTGCCCCTATGTCTCCCAATAACCCTCCTATCCCTATCCTCTTCCCCCCAGCAAGCACAGCCTTTTCCATCCCAACTCTCCCACCCCACAATCCCTATTTTACCCCACCCTGCCAACACCCAACTCCCTAACAACCACCCCCCGCCCCCACCTCCCAAACCACCCCTATCCAGTGGGGGCTAGGGAAATTTTAGGATGGGGGGCAGACCCCGCCCTTCATTTTTGACCCCTCCCACTTCTCATAAGCCTCACCCCTTATAGTTTTCACCTATTGTGTCAGGAGTATACAACATAGCATCACCAGATAGGGTACACAGTCACCAGATAGGGGTATACAGAGCCACCAGATAGCACTATTCAGAGCCCCAGATAGGGGTATACAGAGCCCCAGATAGCAGTATACAGAGCCCCAGATAGGAGAATACAGAGCCCCAGATAGGAGTATACAGAGCCCCAGATAGGAGTAAACAGAGCCACCAGATAGGAGTATACAGAGCCACCAGATAGGAGTATACAGAGCTCCCAGATAGGAGTATACAGAGCCCCAGATAGGGGTATACAGAGCCCCAGATAGGAGTAAACAGAGCCCCAGATAGGGATATACAGATCCCCAGATAGGGGTATACAGAGCCCCACATAGCAGTATACAGAGCCACAAGATAGGGGTATACAGAGCCCCAGATAGTGATATACAGAGCCCCAGATAGGGGTATACAGAGCCCCAGATATGGGTATACAGAGCCCCAGATAGGAGTATACAGAGCCCCAGATAGGAGTATACAGAGCCCCAGATAAGGGTATACAGAGCCCCAGATAGGAGTATACAGAGCCCCATGTAGGAGTATACAGAGCCCCAGATAGGGGTATACAGAATCCCACATAACAGTATACAGAGCCACCATATAGGGGTATACAGAGCCCCAGATAGGGGTATACAGAGCCCCAGATATGGGGTATACAGGGCCCCAGATAGGGGTATACAGGGTCCTAGATAGGGGTATACAGAGCCACCAGATAGGAGTATACAGAGCCCCAGATAGGCGTATACAGAGCCACCAGATAGCGGTATACAGAGCCCCAGAAAGGAGTATACAGAGCCCCAGATAGGGGTATACAGAGCGCAGTGGCAGCTGGCACCCCCCCCCACTCCAGGGATGGCTGCAGGCTCGAGTCACTGACAGATGCTGCCCCCTCCCCCATCCCACCAGCCCCCCGCAGGAGGTCCGGGCTACACTTACTGCTGGTTCAGGCTGGCTGCTGTATGTGCTCACCTCTCCTCCTGCAGGCATGCAGGTAGTGGCAGCTTCGGCTCCAGCACAGTGTGTCTCGTCTGCCAATAGGATCGCCTGGTGCTTTGGCCATCAGGAAACAGATCTCACAGACCTGGCTCCTGATTGGCGGAGATGCATTGTAGTGTGAAAATAGCGAACATTAATTTGCTATTGTTACACAATTGGGTGGGATCGGGGCGCACTCTCTGAGGAGAGGAGGCGGCAGGGACGGGGGGGGGGCGCCTAATGCACGGGCCGCCCCTGCCCCTATCTATGTGGTAGGTATCGGTAATTGGTATCGGCGACTACCTAAGGTAAAGTACCGGTACTTGTACTCAGTCGCAAAAAAGTGCACCCCTACTACATATCATTACCCAGAACCCTTCTAAAGCCCCATTCACACCTTCGCATTCCAAGAACATGCAGACGTTCCCAGAAACACGCAAAGAACATACCAAAATACACATTGTGCTTATTCTTAATGGCACCCCAAACCTGGGTAGCAGTCAAAACACGCTTTACAAAAAAAATGCAGAATCTACTTTGGCACGTTTGTCAAATGTTGGGCAGCCCATTCAAGTGAGTGGGCTACACTATGCTGTTGTATGACAAACATGAAAGAACAGTGTGAAAAAACGCACAGTTGAGACTTCAAAGTGTATCTAAACCCAAGAATGAAAATGTAACATATTTTAACATAGCCCTTAGATGTTGTGTTGCATTCATTTTCTTTTTTCAGGCTTTTTTCCCTATATTTTTTTACCTGGTGATCCTGCCAGTGAACTGAAAAAAAGGCCAAGAAACCATCCCAATGGTCATATTAATTACTTGAAGGGTGATTTTACTTTTTAGGCAAAGATGCCAAACAACTTCTTTTCTAGTCTGTTGGGCAGAGTGATCTCATTCTGCCCACTCATCTTCTCTCTGTACACTACTTGCCTAATAATGGTCATCATGTGCACTATCTATCCTATCTAATCATGGTCATCCTATACCCTACCTATGCAACCTCAACATTGTCTTCTTGTACAATACCTATCTTGAATGATATTGTCATCCTGTACACTGCCTATCCTATCTTATCATGGTCTTGCTCTACACAAGTGGTTCTCAACCCTGTCCTCAAGTACCCCCAACAGGCCATGTTTAAAACAGCTGTCCAAAATACCAAGCCATTGACTCCGATTTAAAGCACCTGTGCAAAATAAAGGAAAACCTGCAAACATGGCCTGTTGGGGGTACTTCAGGACAGGGTTGAGAACCACTGCTCTACACTACCCAATCTGCCTAAAGCCCCTCACACACAGGCAGAATATCGGGCGTTATCAGCCGGTTCAATAGAAATCAGCCGACATTTGGCCAGTGTGTACGGCAGCTGAACCATCAGAAGCTGACCGAATGTCTGGCTTCTGTCGAAGGGGCAGGACCAAAAAAGGTCTGCCGATCAGCATTCGATCAGCGCTCTCAGCGGCTCCTCCTGAGCTCTTCAGTTTCTTTCCTTTCAGCCTGCTGGGTTGAAAAAAAACTGCTAGTGTGTACTAGGCTTAATGATTGTATCTTTATTCCAGTGTTTCTCAACCAGGGTGATGCGGCACCCTGGGCTGCTGCCTGGGCAAGGACCTGCAAATATGGGGGCAAATTTGTCCCAGATCAGCATCATGAGTTGCCTTGGTGTAGGTGGGCTGGCTGAACTCTGATGTGATGGGGGGGACCTCTGACATGATGCGGAACCCCTGATGTGATGGGGGGGCCCTGATATGAAGGGGGGACTCTGATGTAAAAGGGGGCTTTGATGTGAAGTGGGACCTCTGTTGTGACGGGGGCCTTCTGATGTATAGTTAATTTCATGAAGGCAAGTGTGCGCAGTGTCTCTGGCTCAGGTTTCCCATCAATAGGTAACATTTATATTTTTTTACATTTTAGGATGAGGTGTCACGAGATTTTACATACTTTTAAAGGGCACTACAACTGGAAAAAGTCGGGTACAATACCCATCCTTCCTCATACTTGTCTTCTGTACACTACTCATTCTACCTTGTAACTGATTTCCTGTACAATCCCCATCCTATCTATGAATTGTCTTCCTGTACACATCAATCCTGCCTGATTTATACTTTCCTGTGCACTATACATCCCGCCTGATATCCACAATATACTTTCATTTTATTGGTATGCTCCTCTTGTACACCTCCTGTATGCCTCATGTCTAATTATCGTTTCTCTAGGAAGTGCTTGTGTTATGCAGTAGTAAAAAACTGCAGCAAACAGCTAATTCAGTTTGAAAGTGTTTGAAAATGTTTATTTCACAGATTACTTACTGTACATAGTTTGACTTTATTGTCAATAAATTTACTGACACTTCCAATCATGCAGGAATAAAAATACATACACTGTACATTCCCATCTCAACCTGTGCCACAATATGTGTGACCTGTTCCTCACTCTGTGATGGTCATCATCAGGATGGTGGCTTCCTCCTCTCTTTAACACAGTGAGCTAATCTGGCTCTTACTGCAGCCCCATTTACAGCATGTGTTGGACAAACCCAATGCCGCTTCCCTTCCCCTTCTCTCCACCGCCCTGAGGGAATCATCCGATGACGGTGCTACCCCATGTCTTCCAACAGATGGTTCTCTCCAGCTCTGGGGGGCTCCATAGTCCATGATGTCACCATTGTGTGGTCGCAAGTTGTTTGCCCACTCGCTGAACACCTCTTCTTCTCCTGAGTCTATGTCAGTGGAACCAAGGTTCCCAAATATCTCTGTGAGGTCCCCTGGAATACATAGACACAATATGAGTCTACACAATAGCACAATGTCACATGTCATAAAACAAAGTCATGTAGTCAGATGAGAAGCATTTACTGCATTTATCGGCATACAACACACACACACTTTTCCCCCTGAAAACAAATAGTGCAAATAATGTGTGCATGTTATACGCCGATATTTTCCATTAGGCTGCCTCGGAGGGGAAGGGCCGCCGGAAAACACAGAGCGGGGATCTCCCACTTACTCGGCGGCCGCTGTTATGCGAAGTCCCACATCCTGCACTTGCTCCTATGATAGACAGAACACTGGTCCAATGCCAAAATGTCTATCATAGGAGCCAGTCCAGGAGGCAGGACTTCATATTACAGCGGCCGCCAAGTAAGCGGGAGATCCCCGTTCTGTGTAATCCGGCGGCTCTAATCTCCATGCACTGATCAGGCTGCATTGAGGGGCAATGGTGAGTCTGCAGATGGGCACTGACCAGGCTGCATTGATGGGCAATGGTGTGGCTGCAGATGGGCACTGATCAGGCTGCATTGATGGGCACTGATCAAACTGCATTGATGGGCAAAGGTGAGGCTGCATTGATGGGCATTGGTGAGGCTGCAGGTGGGCACTGATCTGGCTGCATGGATGGGTAATGGTGAGGCTGCATTGATGGGCATTGGTGAAGCTTCAGATGGACACTGATCAGGCTGCATCATTTGGCAATGGTGAGGCTGCAGATGGGCACTGATCAGGCTGCATTGATGGGCAATGGTGAGGCTGCAGATGGGCACTAATCAGGCTGTGTTGATGGGAAATAGTGAGGCTGCATTGATGGGCACTGATCTAGCTGCATTGATGGGCAAAATCAAACCCAAAAAATCAGAGGTACTGTACATATCTTCAGAACCCTAATTATCAGGTTTATGTTACAGAAGTATAATAATACAGAAACATTAAAAGTGATTGAGGTTGCCCTGCCTTAAGTTGGGATGTCTCCCTAAATTAAGTTCTGCTTGGCTGTATTTAGCTTTAGTTCAGTTAATAGATCTGCCTTTGCTTGGTCTTCCCTAGATCCAGTGTGATTGTCTACTTCTACCTTCTACAAAGGAGTGCCCCTGGTGATAGAGTGAGAAGAGACAACAGATCTGGACCCCTACCCATATCATATAAGGACATTTATGTCCTTTCCAGACTACCACTAGGAAGCTTGTTGTCATTGGGGCATGCTGGGGAAGGGTATAAATACTTGGATTGACCTTGCGAAGATATCTTTGTTCCCCTTAGGCCCTGACCTGGAGAGGAGCTGCTGTCTTCCTTGGTCTGCTATCTAGTGAAAAAAAGCAGGATTGTGTTGGGAAACATATAGAAAGGTGAACTAACCCTTTCACAGCAGATCCAGTGGGAAATGAGGGAATAATAGAAGCCAGTGACCAGCAAAATTTAGGAAACTCCAGGTGCTTGGCCTGACTGGCCTATTCATTAAGTCTTCTGAGACAGGCAAGCATAGAGGCGATGTCAATGGCTCTGAACCTGGAAAGGGCTTCACAGTTAGTTTACCAGAACAGAGTCTGGAAAGCGCCCTACATGGAATCCACTGCCTAAAGGTCACTTCCAAGCTATTCCTCCAGTCCAGCGGGATCCAAATGCGGTACATTTCAAAACCAGACTGAGGACTGCCACACCAGAAAGCTGCTGATTGGAGGGGAAACCTCCAGCAACGATTTAAAAAAGAGTCTTGATCGAAGAATTAATTGAAGAGTGAAAAAAAAGGGGGTAGTCTTTACAACAGCAGATTTGAAGGAAAGGTGTCCATTCTTTAGGTCTAGGTTTAGGTCTTAAGCTTGCCTTGCCTGGAAGGAGGGGAAGCCGGTCTGAGATCGGAGTGCCAGGGTAGAAGGGTGGGTGTCCTGGAAAGCTGCATGAAGCAGGAGCATTGATGGAAGACTGGTAGCCCATATGGGAAAGAGGATAAAGCAATCTGCTTACCAGCCAAGGTTTTACAAGATACCATATGGCGTAAAGTTTGTGGCTTAAAGGTCCATGTTCTGTATAGCTGGGAATAGGATCTGTAGTCTGTGTTGTACTTTGGGTATCCAGAGCCCTAACCACCTCTTCTTTCATTGGAATGGTGCTGAATAAACTAAAAGGCCATGCCTAAAGTGTCTGGTCCCCACTGGTTCACGCCCCCATCACATGCCAAAACCACAGCTATGTGGTGAAATGTCAGCCTACTTGAGCTCTGGGGGACCCTAATCACTTCCAGGGGGTGCTACCTGATCAACTGATTTTCCTATAGCATATATTAGCCTTGGTCACTAGGGTCAGGCTGGTGTCTAACTGTTTGGGTTGTATATTGCCTAGAAAGTTATGGGCATAGGTGTGCGCAGCCTATTACATTAGTATATATATATATATATATATATATATATATATATATATACTGTACATATAGCAGTATGGCAGCAATGGACAGTGTCAGTAGACCAGTGGACGGTGCCAGTAGGGCAGTGGACGGTGTCAGTAGGGCAGAGATTGGTGTTAGTAGTTTTTATTTTTATTTTTTATTATTGCTTTTTTACAATTTTTTTCTTAATTTTTACAATATTTTTTAATTTATTATGATTTTTTTTTTTTTTTACAATTTTTTAGGAGCCCCACAACCCCTGATGTATCACATTTGGGGCAGAGAAAGGGACTGAGAGATTCCCCAGTCCCTTTCTCTGCAGCCAAGCAGCAGGGGAAATCTGAGCAGCACAGAGTGATTAGGGTGTGCCTAGGCACATCTGGCACACCATGTGTGCACGCCTATGGTTATGGGGTATCTACGTGGTCATACCCATCTGTCAGGTTTTGATCGCTGTCCATGACAATTAACTTCATGCTGAGTCACCAGGCATGTACAGTACATTCATTTTTCATGCGCTCCCATTGCAGTCTATGGTGCCAAAAACTGTCTATGCTGTACCAAAAAAGCAACTAAGCCTTTTCAAAAATTGCACTGCACCATGTTGCATTGGTGTGAACGGGAACCATGGAGAATAATGTGATTTCCATTGTCATGTATTGCCACGGGACAGCAGGCGCCGGAGACATCACACAATTACTAAGCTCCCTGTCTGGGAACTGCACCCAGGGCCGGCCCTATCATGGGTCCCAGTGGGTCCATTGGACCCAGGCAGCACTTTGAGGGGGGCAGCATATTGAACCACGGCTGTCTCTCCTTCTCTTCTATTTACCCAGCAAATTGACAACCAAATTTTTTTTTTCAAGCAGTTTTGTGTGTCATGATGACAACTGCCCCCCTGGCCTCTCCGCCTGCCCCTATAGCCTGTCTATATATTACCCCAGCCTGCCCCTATACTATCCTAGCCTGTCCATACCCTAGTATGTCTATATAATACCCCAGCCTATCTATATACTACCCTAGTTTGTTCATATACTACCCTAGCCTGTCTATATACTACCCTATCCTGTCTATATACTACCCTTGTTCATATACTACCCTAGCCTGTTTATATACTACCCTAACCTGTCTATATACTACCCTAGCCTGTTTATATACTACCCTAACCTGTCTATATACTACCCTAGCCTGTTTATATACTACCCTAACCTGTCTATATAATACCCTAGCCTGCCCCTATACTGCCCTAGCCTGTCTATATACTACCCTAGCCTGCCCCTATACTGCCCCAGCCTGTCTATATAATACTCTAACCTGTCTATATACTACCCTAGCCTGCCCCTATACTGCCCCAGCCTGTCTATATACTACCCTAACCTGTCTATATAATACCCTAGCCTTCCCCTCTACTGCCCTAGCCTGTCTATATACTACCCTAGCCTGTCTATATAATACCCTAGCCTGCCCCTATACTGCCCTAGCCTGTCTATATACTACCCTAGCATGTCTATATAATACCCTAGCCTGCCCCTATACTGCCCTAGCCCACCCCTTGGAATTGAACATTATGGTATGTCATATAATTTGCATATAGACAATGTGCTGTTGCATTTAAATCTGACTTCCTGATAAATGTAATTTTAGTTTTAATTATCATGATATAAAATAATGGATGTGGGGGCCTTTTGGCGGGCATGATTTTTTTTTGGGGGGGGGGGGGGGTGGACCCATGCAGTTTTAGTACGGGCGGTTTTCCGGGGGTGTAGGTAATAAAATATAGTACTATTAATTTTGATTTTAATGTAAATAGTCCTTCAGTCTAAATTTACGTTGTCGTGTAACAGATATACGTTTAATATACTGTATGGTATTACAAGTTAAGGTTCCCCACCCGATCCCGTCATATCCCCGTCCGATCCCATAATATATCTGTACGATCCCATCATATATCTGTCCGATCCCGTCATATCCCCGTCCGATCCCATAATATATCTGTCCGATCCCATCATATATCTGTCCGATCCCGTCATCTCCCCTTCCGATCCCATAATATATCTGTCCAATCCCATCATATATCTGTCCGACCCCGTCATATCCCCGTCCGATCCCATCATATATCTGTCCAA
>BLSH010250014.1:499939-514088 GCA_018402905.1 Glandirana rugosa
AGTAGTTTTACGTCTGTGCAAATGGTAAGGACGTGAACGAAATGCGTCCAAATCAGATTATAACGAGAAATAATTGGTAGGATCGTGTTTACGACAGGTAAATGTACATTGAGGTGGGTCCTTGTATGGATCCAATTAACGACCGACTCGGTCGGCAAAAACTTTGGGAGCTTTTTTGACTCCGACACGCACACACTTACCACGTCAGTCCAGACCGGGTTCTGTAACATGACGTACCCAGGTGGGGGTTTTTTTTTTTAGTGCGGGCGGTTTTCCGGGGACGTAATAAAATATAGTACTATTAATTTTTATTTTATTTTAAATAGTCCTTCAGTCTAAATATCATGATATAAAATAATGCAGGGGCCTTTTGGCGGGCGTGATTTTTTTTTTTGGGGGTGGACCCATGCAGTACAATGTCTTGGGCCAGACCTGACTGCACCATTCACACACACACAGCCTCAGTTTTTTCAAGGGTTTCAAAAACGGCTGGCTCAGCCAGCAATTAACCTAGGCATGTTCCTGGGTGGAGTTACATGTAAATGGACAGCACCGGTGCTAGGATGGTTAGTAAAGAGCAATATTAGACTAAACCTGCGTAAAGCAAGTGCAGGAATGGTAAACGTGTCTGCATTTTGATGACGTTGGTTTTTGTGGTTATACTTATGCAGCTGAGATGACTAACACAGAGAGAACATTGCGTGCCGATATTAACCTGAAATCATGTTATCACACAAGATATCTTTCTCATCAGAAAATTCTATCATATCATCTTCCTGGCTTAAAGTGGATGTACATCCTCAGCTGGACGACATTTAGTTAAGTAAAACACTGTGTATCAGAAACAATTCCTGGGCTTTTAAATGAAATTCTTGTTTTTAACTTTTTCAAACTTTTAAAGCATTTCAGTGCCACTAATCTCTAACATCCTCTTTGCAGTCACTTCCTGTCTATGTGTATTAGAGAGCGGCCTGTGTGACTTTTCTCAGGGAGGGGTTTCCTGATGGTGACAATAGTGGGCTGTAGAAGTGTAATGGCCAATTGGAAGCCCATATGACAGGGTGACCACGCAGGAGCATACTTATGACAAGCATCATTTCCATTTAACCCTTTTACTGCCACCGCCATACATAGTAGGCTTCAGGTGCCGGGAGTATGATTGTCGCTTGTCAGATGGAAGTGATCCCCGGGCTTTGCAGCTGCCACATCACTTTTACACACCCCCACATATGTCAGTCCCCACACGCGCCCCCTCAACATGCCCATCAGAGAACCCAGGACTGGTATGGCCAGCGCTGCCATGTAGAGGAGAGGGAGATCAGAGAATATTAGTTCGCTGATCTCCCTTTTTGCTAATGCCACAGAAGTGTCATGTAAAAATCACTTCTGGGTCCTGGTGTAATTTTACCGAGCCAGTATGGCTGGGGAAGAAGCTAATGGAGCACAATCTGCACTCTATTAGCTTCACTGGAGGAGAGGTGAGACATCAGAGGTCTTTTAGGTCTCATTAAAGAGAACCTGTCACCAAAAAATGCATCACATATGAGCTTTTTTTGCTCCATGTGATGAAAATAAAAAGCTTAGTAAAAAAAGAAAAACAATAGGAAAAAAGTGAAAACAAATTAAAGTTACACCCAAGCTTTTAAAATCCCCCCCAAAACCTTTTTTTAGACCCTCCACCCCCTTGTACACCCCCTTGTACGAACATAAATCCAGTATCAGGAGCTCCTAAGTAAAAAAACTTTGATTTCGCTATTTGTGTTACATATCCCCATGCACATTGGAGTGAGCGCGATAATTCTAGGCCCATTATTTATGGTCAACTCTAAACTGATGACCTGTAGGGGCTTTTAAAGCATCACCTATTGAAAATATGAGGTTATAAAGTTTGTTGCCAAGTGCATTCAATTTGAATGCGTGGCATATTGGGTTTTATTTTTATTTTATTCATCCCAACCTTATTTTATAGCCATTTGACCTCCGGCAGATTAACCCCCCCCCCCCCCCCTTCATGACCAAGCTATTTTTTGCTATATGGCACTGCGCTACACTGTACCCCCCCAAAAAAATGTATGTCCTTTTCCCCCACAAATAGAGCTCTTTGGTGATATTTGATCAACTCTGCGTTTTTTATTTATTGCACTATAAAAAAAGAAAAATATTTTTCTTTCTGCCATAAAACACATTCAATAAAGAAGTTGAAAAAAAAACATTTCTTCATAAATTTAGGCCAATATGTATTCTGCTACATATTTTTGGTAACAAAAATCCCAATATGCGTATATTGACTGGTGTGCGCAAAAGTTGTAGTGTCTACAAACTATGGGATATTTTGATTAATTTTATTTTTTACTAGTAATGGTGGCATTAAGCTGCTTATAGCGTCACTGCGATATTGCGGCGGACATTCGGACACTAACTGACACTTTGTAGGAACCAGTGGCACTAAACAGTGAACAGTGCTATAAATATGTCACTCTACTAATAACACTGGCTGGGAAGGGGTTAAATATCTAGGGAGATCAAAGGGTTAAATGTGTGCCTAGCCAGTGTTTATGTGTACAGTGTGTGGTGCTTTTACTAGGGGAAGGAAATCCATTACTACCCCGCTGACAGGTTCTGTGTGTTCTAAACAATCGGCGGGTGCTGGCGGAAAAATCACAGCACAGCCGGGCGCGTGCGTGCCCCCCCCCTACCCGCAAGTTCCAGATCACGTACTAGGTATGTGATCTGGCGCAGCAGGGCCGCCTTGCTGCCGTTTATCTATGTTATATGGTCAGCAAGCTGATAATTTACCAAAAAATTGTGTAATAAATTTCATTTAGGTGTCCTAAAATTCACTTTAGTGTATTTTTTACTGAAATGTAGTGTTTCATAAACCATTGTACTGCTATTGTGTGACCTTAAAAAATGGAGCTACCACTATTTTATTTTCTAGGGTGTCTGCTTTCAGAAAATATACAATGGTTTGGGGATTTTATATGTGCAAGATGCAAAAACAGCTTTGGCAGTGAAAGGGTAACAGGAACTGCCTGATCCTGGCAGGCTCACCAGGTAATAATTTTAATGAAAGTTGCAGATTTAAAATGATATCACCATGTGAAACATAAGATTTCAGTGATCAGCTTGTTCTTCAATTATTCCTGCACTAACAGGTTATAATTAAAATGAGGCTATTCACAGCAATGTAGATATAGTAAAAAGAAGAAAAGAATAAATAAACCTGAACAATGGGTTCCCCCTATTTCCCTCCCACACCCCGTCGCTTCTTTAAAAGATCGCAGACGTTACAAAAAAAACCTAAATGCCCTATTTACTCACCTAAAGTCACAGTCATGTGATGCTCCAGGCCAGAATTTTGTCTTGTCTTCTGTTTACAGGAGGTGGTGTTCTTCTTCAGGCGTCACTTCTTATTTGCTGTGCAGTGACCGGGTCCTCTAAGGATCCAGAAGAGCAGTCTGTAGCGATGACATCAGTAGGAGGGGACCGGTGCGGGCACATCTGCATTGCTAGATTAGTGGTACACTGGTACCCAGCAACCAGAAACTGTGCCAGCGAAGGACCCCCCCAAGTAGATCTTTCTTCCCAAGGAAAGAATATTTGCCTGGTGATGGGCTTTAATGGCAAGTTGAAGAGTCACCTTGAATAGTTTCCCCCACCAGTCACCAGAGCAGGAGATGGGGACACTTGTGCTGGTGACAGCTGCCTAACAGTGGAGTTCCCCTCACTTTGAAGATATCACCTCTTACTTTATATTGTGTTTCCAAGATTTTCCAAGAGGTCACAAACAGAAAAAAAAAAAAAAAACACGAAACGTCACAGAGGTTATAATTATTACCTACTCTATCCAATACACTTTTAGGCTGCCTAGCCAAAAAAAGAAAGGTTTTAAATGAGTTGCTACAAGGACCCATTTGCACTAGCTGGGTCCACTGAGGTGCATTAAACACACGCATGTTCGCACGTTGTGTCATGCTCCCATGCTTGTCTACAGGACTTCTCCAGAGCCTCTCGCTTCCTCTGGAACTCCCTGCCCCAATCTGTCCGGCTATCTCTGTGATTCTCAAACTGTGTGCCGCAAGAGAATTGCAGGTGTGCAGTGGGAGTTTTGAACAATATTTCAGGGAGCCATTAGCAAAGAGGGTAACAGTGGTCAGACCCAGGGGGCCAGGGTGGGAGGACTTGATGGCAGTGTTGGAGCGCAGCGTTACACGCAGCCCCACTGGAAGTAGATCACTGGGGGGAAATGATGCAACGCGTTTCAGAGCGTGCACGGTAGTTCATAAAGAGGCCGCAATGCTCCTTTCTCAAGATCTCCGAGAGTGCGAGCCCTGTACCAACTTCACCAGCACCACGGAAGTACCTCCTATTTATGATGTGCCTGTATACTTGGACCGGCAGCCCAGATGGATTTTCTCTCCCCCCCTTTTAAGAACTTTTAAGAACTGGTTACAAAAATAGACTTTAGCCTCAATTAACTGCCACACATCCATTGGTGCAGTGCCTTTTTCCCCGCTTTATTCGCTCTAATTCTAATAATAGTCTAAGTTTGTTCAAAAATTGTTAAATCTTTTCCGGTGAAATTTTTTTGATCTTTTTGGTGTGCCGCAAGACAAAAAAGTTTGAGAAACACTGGGCTATCTCCTACTCTTTCTACTTTTAGGCGATCCCTGAAAACTCATCTCTTCATGGAAGCCTATCCTGCCTTCACCTAATAACCAAATCTTCTATTTCTCCCATCAGTTCATCCCTCACAGTTATTATCTTATGTTCCACCAGCCCCTTCCTATTAGATTGTAAGCTCCCAGGAGCAGGGCCCTCCTAACCCTCTTGTATTGAATTGTCTTGTTGCTGTATTGTCTCCCTTTATATTGTAAAGCGATGTGCAATCTGTTGGTGCGATATAAATCCCGTATAGTAATATAATAATAATAGTGTGCGTTGTATTAGCGCTGCCCATTCGCATGCAGCGTTTTCAGCATCGCACCATGATTCAACAATGTAAATGGGCCCTTAGTGTATGTAAACCCCCTACAATGAACATCCCTTATTCGATCATTTTGGGTTTTTAAATATAGAATTGAAAACGATTATATCTGTTTGATTTGAGCAAACAAAATACCTTTTGATTCTGCCAGAAATCCAATGCTTTTTTAGCCTCAAGCAGTCTTATGAAGAAGTATGTTAGGGCTACAGAACAACCCCCACCCCCATCCTTTAGGTGGAGAGGAGAAGGTGTTTTATTGTTCTCACACACTTCCTTTTTAGGGTGACAACGCTGCTCCTCCATAGATACAGTACAGTGAGTAGGGTGGCAATAAAGAGAAAAAAGCCTGTAAAAGAGAAAAACAAATGCATCCACCTCATCTACCTCATTGGTAAGCTGCAATATCCATTTTTGTCCTTAGGTTCGATCCACTTTAATTGAAGAGTCAGTTCATTCAAATAGATATTTCAGTGTTCAGTACAGTAGATACTGGAAAATGAAATCAGTCATTGGTGGCCCCCCATCTGTCAAGGACTATAGAAGCACTATTTTACTCTTGCAGCTGGGACCTGAGCCTTGGAGTCTCACTACTCCTGCTGGATTTTTCATCAGGAAGTATAAAGCCCCATACACACTATACAATTTTCTGTAGACTTTTGTCTTCAGATTTACCAAAACCATATAATAGGAGGTCAAACCTTAAGAGTTTCAATTTGCATGCAATCAGGCAGGCCCTTGCACTACATGGTTTTGGTAAATCTGAAGACAAAAGTCTACAGAAAATTGTATAGTGTGTATCGGGCTTAAGACCCCTTGAGATAGAAGCCACAGGTAGACAGACTGGTACCTCGTTAACGGAAGGCAGCTCTTATCTCTTCCAATCCAATCTTATCGTTAGAGTGTTCTAGAGATATAAGAAGCCTTAAGCCCAGGTTCACACTCTTGGGATGCGGGAAGCAGTGCGATTCCAGCGCTAGTTCCCGCATCGCATCTCTCCCGCAGGCAGTTCACTCTGCCCTCTGCAAACAGCTGCGGGTGTCAATACATTGTTAATGACACCCCAAGATCGGTTCACAGAACGCAGTGCGAACTGTGAAATCGCACAGGAATCGGATCGCATAGATGAGAACACCCATGCAATCTGATTCCAGTGCAGGGGAAAAAATGTCCCTGCACTTTTTTTCTGCCAATCGAATGCGAGTTCAGCCATACAACTGTAGCTGCTGACTTTTAACTGGGTGGAACTCCGCTTTAAGCTTTGACAAAGAAAATGGAAGCTAATTGGTTTCTATGCAGAGCTGCACCAGATTTTGCACTCTCCAGTTTTAGTAAATCAACCCCAATGTGTCTAAGTGAAGGCCAAACTGTTCAGCTTCACTGCAAGACATGTCAATCCAGAAACTAGCTCTAGAGTTTAAAAAGGCAGCTTTAATCTGAAGTTTGAGTCATTTTACCTTGAGCCAGATATTACATTTTGAGAGAAAGCTGATGAATTCTATATTGTATAATATGATATATTAGTAATAAAATGATACTTACCCGCCTGCAGGGCTTCATTTCTCCTCCACCGGGACCCTCCACAGGTAAAGATGACAGCCCGTATGAATTCTCTGCCGCACAGCTTCACTCCGAAAGCAGGAACTCGGACGTTGGCGTGGGCACCACCGTGCCAAGCCAGCAGCCAAAGGATCATCAGTAGAGTTGGCGTCAGGCGCTGCATGTTTGCCGGACTCTGCAAGGAGCACACAGGTGGCAGGAGGGAGAATAAGCACCATCTGCTGCTGACCACCTTCTTATAAGCAGGCACTGCGGACCTGAGGTACGAGATAAGGACCCTCGCTCGCCACCACCCCCTCCCCAGACCAGCCCTGAGAACAGAGATAACCTTTCAAAAGGATAATCAAGCGAGAATTATTCAAGGCTCGTCAGTGGCAGCAATCACCCTGACACATCCAGAAAATCACTTTCACCAACTGATGCACAAGAGGCCACAACTCAGCTGGACAGCATTGGAGGTGGCACGTGGGAGCGAGATTACAATGGAGTTATGTTAACATGGTATGATATACAGGTTAAATAAGATTACTTTCCAGCTTCTGCATCTAGAAGTTTGAATTGATGCCTTAAAAATGATTTAAAGCTGAACTCCAGGCAGATTTAAAAAAAAAACAAAACAATTTAAAGCAGTTACAATGCATCCGGGAAAGTATTCACAGCGCTTCACTTTTCCCACATTTTGTTATGTTACAGCCTTATTCCAAAATTAATTCAATTCATTATTTACCTCAAAGTTCTACAAACAATACCCCATAATGACAACGTGAAAAGAAGTTTGTTTGAAATCTTTGCAAATTTATTAGAAATAAAAAATGAAAAAAGTCACATTTACACAAGTATTCACTGCCTTTGCTGTGACACTCAAAATTGAGCTCAGGTGCATCCTCTTTCCACCGATCATCTTTGAAATGTTTCTACAACTTGATTGGAGTCCACCTGTGGTAAATTCAGTTGATTGGACATGATTTGGAAAGGCACACACCTGTCTATGTAAGGTCCCACAGTTAACAGTGCATGTCAGAGCACAAACCAAGCTATGAAGTCCAAGGAATTGTCTGTAGACCTCCGAGACAGGATTGTATGGAGGCACAGATCTGGGGAAGGGTACAGAAAAATTTCTGCAGCATTGAAGGTCCCAATGAGCTCAGTGGCCTCCATCATCTGTAAATGGAAGAAGTTTGGAACCACCAGGACTCTTCCTAGAGTGGGCTGCCCAGCAAACCTGAACGATTGGGGGAAAGGGGCCTGGGTCAGGGAGGTGACTAAGAACCCAATGTTCACTCTGACAGAGCTCTAGCATTTCTCTGTAGAGAGAGGAGAACAACAATCTCTGCAGCACTACACCAATTGGGCCCGTTTGGTAGAGTGGCCAGACGGAAGCCACTCCTCAGTAAAAGGCACATGACAGCCTGCCTGGAGTTTGCCAAAAGGCACCTGAAGGACTTTCAGACCATGAGAAACAAAATTCTGTGGTCTGATGACACGAAGATCGTACTCTTTGGCCTGAATAGCAAGCATCATGTCTGGAGGAAACCAGGCACTGCTCTTCCACCTGGACAATACCACCCCTACAGTGAAGCATGGTGGCATCATCATGCTGTGGGGATGTTTTTCAGCAGCAGGAACTGGGACACTATTCAGGATCAAGGGGAAGATGAATGCAGTAATGTACAGCGACATCCTTGATGAAGACCTGCTCCAGAGTGCTCTGGACCTCAGACCAGTGCGAAGGTTCATCTTCCAACAGGACAACGACTCTAAGCACACAGCCAAGATAACAAAGGAGTGGCTACGAGAAAACTCTGTGAATGTTCTTGAGTGACCCACCAAGACTTGAACCCGATTGAACATCTCTGGAGAGATCTGAAAATGGCTGTGCACCAATGTTCCCCATCCAATCTGATGGAGCTTGAGAGGTTCTGCAAAGAAGAATGGGAGAAACTGCCCAAAAATAGATATGTCAAGCTTGCAACATCATACTCAAAAAGACTCAAAGCTGTAATTGGTGCCAAAGGTGCTGCAAAGACTGTAAATACTTATGTACATGGGATTTTTTTCCTTTTTTATCTTTAATAAATTCGCAAAGATTTCAAACAAACTTTTTGCATGTTGTCATATTGTTTGTAGAATTTTGAGGAAAATTATTAATTTAATACATTTTGGAATAAGGCTGTAACATAACAAAATGTCAAAAAAGTGAACCGCTTTGAATACTTTCCAGATGCACTGTATAATGTACTTACCTGCTCTGCGCAATGGTGGCTCCAAACCTCCTCTTTTGGGGGCACCCTCCGGCGCTCTAAGCTCTTCTTCTGAGTGTGCCCCCATAGCAAGTTGGTTGGTTATGGGGGACACATGTGGGCTCAATCCTGTGCTGGGCTGTGTGCCTCTATTGAGACACACAGTACGGCTCAGCCCCACCCCCTGCTTACAGGATTTGATTGACAACAATAGGAGCCAATATATTGTTGTGACACCCAAGGCCAACATCTGTAATGTACATAGTAACCAAAATAAGAAAAAAGTCAGACTATATAGGCCAAACGTGGAGTCTGTATAAAACAATATATTTTATTGTACAAAATATATATTTTTTTAAAACAATGAAGAAACTTCCATACAATATATAAAAGCAAACTATAATAGTGAACGAGGGGACTTCTGAGGAACACTTCTATCCATAATGAATGTACCTCATTCCCTAGGAGTGTAATTGTAGCAAACAAGTAGGCCAAGAAGGGTCTACATGGGGGATATGCGAATGTTTTAACAATTTTATTAATACACTATTAAAATGGATGCGACACTTGACAAAATGACATAAATAAAATCACGGCAATGATTCCTGGTTTCAATAGTGTTACAGTGGTGTGCATAGAGGTAGTCCCGACATGCTTCGCTATGAAATTAGCTTCATCAGGGGACAGATGGTAAGGCACTAAGATATAACAAAAGAGGGAAACAGTAATAAACATGTTGCATGAGCATAAGCAAAAATAATAATGAAATGTATTGGTTCAGTTACATATATATGTAGGTCGCTGGACATTGTAGCTAGACATACAGCCCATATTAGGGTCGAATCTTACCCAGTGTAGCTAGAAATGAAGCTCCAATATCACCCCAGGTGGCACCGCCAACAGGTAAAATCAAAAGTGTAGCAATATCTAAATGTCAAGACAAAAAAGTGTGTGAAGTAAAAAAGGGAAAGTAAGGAAAAGGGACAGTATGAATGGTAAAAGTAGCTCAAGATAAAGATACTAATAAAGTGGGCTTGTATCCACAAGCTCCAGATAATATAACATAATATACAAGAAAACTTACATTGTAATTTGATTTGAAAAGTATGGTAAATCTGGAGCCAGAAAGCCAAGACTAAGTCTGGACATAACCGAACTGGAAAAAATAGTAATAAAATAAGGAAAAGGGGCTTGAACATAGAGTAAAAAAGGAAAACCTGGTTGTGTAACAGAATAAAAACAGACCAGGAACGGGTGACAGGAGGAATGAGCAGGTAAGTGTGCGTCACTGATGCAGTGTGGGAAACTGGCATCTGACATGGGCATAAGGCCGGATCCCTAATTCCACTGCAGGAGGGGCCACACATACAAAAACAAAGTCATAACAATGATGATAATCAGATAAGAAAAAGATGAAAAGAATGAATGTGTCGGCTGGAAATACGATGTGGGTATATAATAGTATCCTTTATTATAGTGAAGTCTATGCTATGTTTACTTTATTTCTCTTCTATTAAGAGCTTTGTCTAAGTGATTTGGATTTGGCTTTTTCCAATGCTTGATGTACAGTATATGGTTGACCACCTGGGAAATTCCATTGCAGTACTTACCATCTATTCTGTAGTGGGCTATACTGTGGGTGCAATATATGTCCTTATGGGAATATATATATAAATATATTTTGATATACAATGGATATAAAAAAGTCTACACACCCCTGTTAAAATGTTAAATGATGTAAAAAAATTAGACAAAGATAAATCATTTCAGAATTTTTTCCACCAGTGGCAGCTCGTCAATCACCGCCCCTCCCCGCTAGTCATGAGGAAAAAAAAGTGGTCCGGCTCCTTTAAAAGTGCCAGGCACCTGATACAGTTGCTATGAGATTATATTCCCCCTTGCAATCTGCAATTATTAGAGCTCATTGGTCAGTGATTGGCTCTGTATTGACTCGCTGCGCCGTTCATTGGTCACGGTGCGGTGGGCGGGGGCGGGACTGTGGTGGACTTGCTGCTGGGACAGTCTGGAGGAAGCACGCAGCATGGCCTCTCCTGTCATTCCCGGTGGTTTCCCGTCCTCCTCGCTTTGCTCTCTTCAAGGAGGTCCGTCTGACTTTGAGTAGACTGCTGGCCGGGTTATTGCAGGACCAGGTTGGGGATTGGGGAAGGTGAGAGCTCAGCTGAGATTTTTCTTCCTGTAAATAATTTTAATATTTCATTGTCAGATAATCGTAATTGGGGGATCGTCAGATAATTGGGGGGGGGGGGCTGGAAGGCTGATAATTCCAGGTAGACAGTCCTCTGGTCCTGTGTATACCCCTCTGGTCATGCTGTATACCCCTCGTCATGTGTATACTCCTGTTGTCATGTGTATACCCCTCTGGTCATGCTGTATACTCCTCTGGTCATGCTGTATACTCCTCTGGTCATGCTGTATACTCCTCTGGTCATGCTGTATACTCCTCTGGTCATGCTGTATACTCCTCTGGTCATGTGTATACCCCTCTGGTCATGCCGTATACACCTCTGGTCATGCTGTAAACCCCTCTGTTCATGTGTATACACCTCTGGTCATGTTGTATATCCCTCTGGTCAAGCCGTATACTCCTCTGGTCATGCTGTATACTCCTCTGGTCATGCTGTATACTCCTCTGGTCATGCTGTATACTATCTAGCAATGCTGTATACCCTATCTGGTGATGCTGGGCTGTATACTCCTGACACAATGGGTGGAATCTATAAAGGGTGGGGCTTATGAGAATTGGGAGGGGTCAAAAAGGAAGGGCGGGGTTAGGGCCGGCTCTACCATTAGGCAGAGTAGGCGGCTGCCTAGAGCGCACTGATGCCCAGGGCGCCAAGCCCTTGCCTATATACTACCCATGCCTGTCTATATACTACTCCAGCCTGTCCATATACTACCCCAGCCTGTCTATATACTACCCCAGCCTGTCTATATACTACTCCAACCTGTCCATATACTACCCCAGCCTGTCCATATACTACTCCAACCTGTCCATATACTACCCCAGCCTGTCCATATACTACCCCAGCCTGTCCATATACTACCCCAGCCTGTCCATATACTACCCCAGCCTGTCCATATACCTGCGGACCAGGGCTGGCATAAGAAAGCAAGCAGGTGCCATCATTATTTGACTTTAGGCCGGGTCCAGAGGCACAGGTGCAGGCCTGTTGACCACGACTAAAGAAATAGGTCTGGCACCCCCCATCCTAAAATTTCTCCAGCCGCCGCTGCTTTCCACCTTTAACGTGACCTATAAACTGTACAACTCAGTTGAACAACAGACTGAAATCTTTTAGGTGGAGGGAAGTAAAAATAATATGGTTGCATAAGTGTGCACACCCGTAAACTAATACTTTGTTGAAGCACCTTTTGGATTTTATTAAAGCACTCAGTATTTTTGAGTCTTTCGGCATGGCACATCTTGACTTGGCAATACTTGCCCCCTCTTCTTTGCAAAAAACACTCCAAATCTGTCAGAATGCGAGGGCATCTCCTGTGCACAGCCCTCTCCAGATCACCCCACAGATTTTCAATCTGATTCAGGTCTGGGCTCTGGCTGGGCCATTCCAAAACTTTAATCTACTTCTGGTGAAGCCATTCCTTTGTTGATTTGGATGTATGCTTTGGGTTGTTGTCATGCTGAATGATGAAGTTCCTCTTCATGTTCAGCTTTCTAGCAGAAGCCTGAAGGTTTTGTGCCAATATTGACTGGTATTTGAAACTGTTCATAATTCCCTCTACCTTGACTAAGGCCCTTGTTCCAGCTTAAGAAAAACAGCCCCAAAGCATGATGCTGCCACCACCATGCTTCACTGTGGGTATGGTGTTCTTTGGTGATGTGCAGTGTTGCTTTGGCACCAAACATATCTTTTGAAATTATGGCCAAAAAGTTCAACCTTGGTTTCATCAGACCATAACACAACAAATTTTGCAAAATTTACCCGGGCTTGGATGTTTTCCTTCATAAGAAAAGGCTTCCGTCTTGCCACTCTACCCCATAGCCCAGACATATACGAATATGGGAGATTGTTGTCACACCTTGACCGGGGATCAATCCTGGGACCTGTGTCCTTGTGGTCCTTGTGGTCAGATCCTTATGGCCTTAGCCACGGAGTATCTACTATCTTTGTGGAAGTCCTGGGTGCCTACAGCTTCCTGATTTTGACTCTGGCTCCACCCTGTGGCCAGCTGTAGGCAGTCACCTCATTTAGCATTCTATAAAATCTCACTTCCCCTTCCTGTCCTTGCCTGAATATAGGTTTTGTTACTGCCAGTCGTTGATCCTGTTTGATTCCTGTTACTAACTTTGCTTGTTCCCGACTAAGCCTTTGGATTTCCCGCTTGTACTTCGTTGCCCGATTGTTGCCGAACCTTGCTTGTCCCTGACGCTGCCTCTGCTTGATCCCTTGGACCTCTGCCCGGATTTGCTACTAACCTTAAGTCCTTTATTTATGGTTGTTCCTTGATTTTATTGTTTGCACCTGTCATTGAGGTCCCAGAATTCTGGCTGCAAGACCGCAGCCGTCCTCCACCTGATACTGGGAAAACAAGACTACTGGTCAGGAAACCGGAGTGACGGTTGGGGTTCCTGGCAGACCTATCACACATGTACCACACAGCCAGTACTTGCCAGATATTTCTGCAGCTCCTTTAAAGTGGTTGTCAACCCGTGACAACCACTTTAACCTACAGGCAAGCCTATAATAAGGCTTACCTGTAGGTTCCCTGCATTTCTCCTAAACCTGCATGGCTTAGGAGATATACAGTGTACTTGCATTGCCGACGTCATTTGGAACATGCGCAGTGAAGAAACGGCCCGCTGTGCTGTTTCTTCACTTCGTTCGTGCCGTGACTAGCAGCTGCCGCGTGCATGCGCGGGAGTGACATCTAGGGTTGCCACCTGTCCGGTTTTGACCCGGACAGTTCGGGTTTTGACACCTGTGCCCGGGTTTCCACCTGCCTGAAACCCGGACACAACAGTCCAAAAATCCTGTGACCAAGCCTCGCGTGGTCACGTCTCACACTGTCCCGTACCCTACGCGATGAGATCTACATCGCCGGCCTCGGTCTCTAGACCGACGGCGTGCGATGCGGTGACCAGTGTCCTAAAAACCTGACAACACAGGCCCAAAGTCCGTCCACCTTTGGGCCCGTGTCCACAGTTTTGGGCTTGACAGGCCCAGTTTTGGCCTGTCCACCGTTGGGATCTACAGTGAGGGCGCGTACGTGCGCCGTCGACGATCAGTGCCGTGCTTGCTTCACTTCTTTGTCGTGTCGCCCGGCAAAGAAGTGACGCGTACAAGGTTTACTGCAGCCGTTACGTTCATGTGACATATAGAGG
>BLSH010250014.1:515847-533055 GCA_018402905.1 Glandirana rugosa
GGGTCTCTAAGAGGAATCTGATCTTCTAATGGGGGTCCTCTATGGGGGCCCCCTGTATTATGGAGAGGGTAACACTGGCCCCTATATTAAGCAAGGGGTAACACTGACCCCTGTGTTATAGGGGGGGTGGGGTGACACTGACCCCTGTATTACAAAGGTGGGGGTGACACTGAACCCTGTATTATGAAAGGGGAGGATTGCCACCTGCCCAGGATTCACCTGAACAGCCCAGGTTTTGAGTCCTGTGTCCAGGTTTCGGTCTGCCTAAAACCCAGACACATTAGTCAGACCAGACTGTAGCTCCCCAAGTAACCAAGATAGTCACGCACCAATCTGTTGCCATCTGTTAACGCAAATTGGTCACACCCACTGTTTGCCGCAGCATGCTAACCGCGCCGCATTATTGCTCTCATTAGTGCACCCAAAGGTGTTCTAGGTCTTTACAATCCTATAGTGTATACTATAAATAAATTTACCTTGCGCCGCTAAAGTGTTCGGGTTTGGCTTGAAGAAAAGGTGGCAACCCTAGTGACATCACGTGACTCCGGCCGGTCACAGAGCCGGAGTCACGGCCCCCGGAAGGAAGAGGGGCTGAAGATTGATGCTGCCTGCACAGGGAACATTGCAGGCTTCGTTTGCAGGTATGTGAGACATGATGGGCTACTATGCAATGCATACTAGCCCATTATGCTTTTACTTTGCAGGGGAATACAGAGGAAGTAAACCCCATCAGGGTTTACTTCCTCTTTAATGTTGCTGCAGGCCTCTCTGCAGTCTCTCTGACCAGTTTTCTTCTTGTCTTTTCATCAATTTTGGAGAGACGTCCAGTTCTTGGTAATGTCACTGTTATGCCATATTTTCTTCATTTGATGACTGTCTTCACTGTGTTCCATGGTATATTTAACCACTTCCTTACTGGGCACTTAAACCCCCCTCATGCCTGGACCAATTTTCAGTTTTCAGCGCTGTCGCTCTTTGAATGACAATTGCGCGGTCATGCTACGTTGTACCCAAACAAAATTTGCGTCCTTTTTTTCCCCACAAATAGTTTTCTTTTGCTGGTATTTGATCCCCTCTGCGTCATTTCTGATCGCCGCTATAAACAAAAAAAGAGAGACAATTTTGAAAAAAAACAATATTTTTTACTTTTTGCTATAATAAATATCCAAAAATAAAAAATAAAAATAAATAAATGTATTCATCAGTTTTGGCCGATATTTATTCTTCTACATATTTTTGGTAAAAAAAAAATCGCAATTGGCGTTTATTGATTGGGTTGCGCAAAAGTTATAGGGCCTACAAACTATGGACATTGATTTATGGTGTTTTTATTATTTTTTTTACTGGTAATGGCGGCGATCTGCGATTTTTATCGGTACTGCGATATCGGGGCGGACATGTCGGACGTTTTTGACACTTTTTTGGGACCAATGACATTTATACAGCGATCAGAAATGTAAATGTTCACTGACTACTGTATAAATGTCATTGGCAGTGAAGGGGTTAACCTGCAGGGGGCAGTGAAGGGGTTAACTATGTTCCCTGGGTGTGTTCTAACTGTGGGGGGGCGGGATTGACAGGGGCATGACAGATCTAACTGATCCCAGTGACAGGGATCAGTAGATCTGGCATGCCCTCCCTCACAGAATGGGGAACCGCCGTGTTTACTTCGGCGGTTCCCCGTTCCTCCTCTCTGTAAGGAGATCGCAGGTCTCCGGCGGACATCGGGTCCGCCCGACCCACGGGCACGCTCCCGCAGCGTGTGGCGGCACGTGCACGCGCCGCTCGCGCCCGCGGGAGCGTGCTCAGCACGAGCCAAATGGGAGGACGTCTATTGACGTCCTCCCGGCATTTTAGAGCCGCGCTGTAGCCGTCATTCGGCTATGGCGCGGATAGGAGGAGGTTAATGCCTTGGAAATTCTTTTGTATTTTTCTTCTGACTGATACCTTTTAACAATGAGATCCCTCTGATGCGTTGGAAGCTCTCTGCGGACCATGACTTTTGCTGTAGGATGCGACTAAGAAAATGTCCGGAAAGACCTTCTAGAACAGCTGAACTGTATTTGGGCTTAATCAGAGGCACTTTTGTGAAATACTCTATATTCAAAACACTGCTATTTCTCTTTAGAGGATTGATGTAATGTTTTCATGCGTTCTGATTAAGTTGATTTTGGCGAAACGTGTTGACACATGAATACCCTATAATCCATATTGGGATTGTCAAGCATTATACCAATTATTGTGGTATATAGACAGTCAATTCTAGCAGGCACTATTATACCTTGCTTCTATATATTGTGTTTTTTAAACAAATATATTTTGTACAATAAAATTCCTGATTTGATACAGTCTCCATGTTTGGCCTATATAGTCCGATTTTTTTTCCTATTTTGGTTAACAATGGAAGCCAAAATAGGGACACTTCAGGGTGGGGCCCCTACACAAATTATAGGACATTTCATGACTTTCTCTGTTCTGGCTGCTGTTTGTTGCTGCACCATGTCCTTTCTGAAAGCAAATTGGAAATTCCACCTTCATTATAACCACTCAGTGCAATCATAGCACTGCAATGCTATCTGTCAGTATCTGGATGGGGCGTTGAGAGTATTTCACCAAAAGCCTCCTATTTCAGGGAATTGCATAAAATGTGACTTCTATCTAATAGTACAGACATCTATTAAATGCAATGAGCTAATCACACAAACAAATGAGCTTTCTGGAAGCATTGAGTACATTGCCCCTAGGTTGTCAAGTTGTAAGGAAGCAACATTTTTGTAACAGATTTTGACATTTATGCAAATTGCAGATTAAAATGTAAAGATCGTTTTTAATGCCGTTAAATTACAAAATGGCTTACGTGGAAGTTATATATGTATATGTGTTTATGAGTATTTTTTGCAAAAGTGGTATTTTCTTTTTTTTCTACCAGTCTGTAGATTAACAGTCTAAAGCCAGTCAGTCATACATGGATCGAAATCAGGCCGGTTCAGCAGGGACTGATTGAGATTCAATCCATCTATGGGCAGGCTAATTGTACCCAAGTTGATCCATCAATCGACTTGGGCACAACCAGGCTGTTGGATTTTTGACATGCGATTACTGCCAGCAGCTATAGCCGCTAGCAGTAATTATTGTGATCTGCCACCTGGGAAGTCCCCACCAGCCAGCAGAACACAATAGCTTTGAGGCATTAGTAGTTAATGTTGATGGGGGAATCAAGCAAATTTCTTTCCTTCCATCCGAGGTAAAAGGCAAGAAAATGTAATCATCTATGAGCTGCTTAACCGCTTGCCGACCGCTGGTCAGCAATTGACGGCGACAAAGTGGCTCTGTAACGCAAATCGCCGTCATACGACGGCGGGCGCAATACAGAGCCACTGTGAGCGCGCGCGCCGCCGGAGGCGCGCGCGCTCACTGTGTTCGGGGGGGGCCAGGGAGCGGGTGCGGCGGCTTCGATTGCCGCCGGCCACCCGCGATGCCCCCCCCCGGAGCGAATGAGCGGAGGTCCGTGTAAGTAAACACGGACCTCCGCTCTGTGTGAGGGGGAAGGGCTGTGATCACAGCCTTCCCGTACATGAAGGCTGTGACGACTTCCCTTCCCCAGCTAGGCAAGCCCCCCTACAGTTAGAACACGCCCAGGGAACATACTTAACCCTTAGCGCGCCCCCTGCAGGTTAACCCCTTCACTGCCAATGGCATTTACACAGTAATCAGTGCATTTTTATAGCACTGATCGCTGTATAAATGCCAATGGTCCCAAAAAAGTGTCAAAACGTTCCGACGTGTCCGCCCCAATATCGCAGTACCGCTAAAAATCGCAGATCGCCGCCATTACTAGTAAAAAATAAAAAAAAAATAAAAACCCCAAAAATGAATTCTCATCATCCGTAAACGCGACCACTTTTGCGCAAACTAATCAATAAACGCCGATTGCGATTTATTTTTATCGCAAATATGAGGAAGAATATAAATCGGCCAAAAACGGTGAAAAAAAATGTTTTTTTATATTTTTTTTTGGATTTGTATTTTAGCAAAAAGTAAGAAATTTGGTTTTTTTTGCAAAATTGTCGCTCTTCTTTTGTTTATAGCGGCGATCACAAATGACGCAGAGGTGATCAAATACCACCAAAAGAAAGCTCTATTTGTGGGAAAAAAGGACGCAAATTTCGTTTGGGTACAACGTCGCATGACCGCGCAATTGTCAGTTAAAGCGACGCAGCGCCAAATCGCAAAAAGGGCTCCGGTCCTAAAGCTGGAAATCCTTCCGGTCCTTAAGTGGTTAAAGCGGAGTTCCACCTAGAATTTTTTTTTACATCATTCAAATCCTTTGCCTATATAGATTTACCTTTGAAGGAAAAAAATGTTTTATACTCACCCTAAGTCGCTTGTTGCTAGGTGGTCTCTGTAATCTGCCCCTTTTAGGCCCGAGGCTCTTCTCCTCACTTCCTGCTTTGCATGGCCTCTTGGGAGATGTGACTCATCATTTCCCAGGAGTCAGTGGGCTTCCCTTTACTGTAAAATCGTGTTATTTCCAGACAGGAAATGACGCAATTTAAGGCGGACCGAGATCGAGGAGTGCATGATGGTTACCCACCATGCACTTCTTTCAGGAAGAGATGCCAGGAGACTACGGATGGGCTTCAGGTGCCCTAAACCTAAAATGGAAAAGTCCAGAAGTGAGAGAAACTAAATTGCGAGTAAAAAATACATGTAATTACTAGGCGGTGTGAAAGTAAGGAAAACAAAAGGTTACATCTATTTAGTATTAAAAGAGTGGATGCCAAAAAAAAAAAATTTCTGGGAGGAACTCCGCTTTAAGGCACAGTTCCCTAGCTGGCCACACATGTTACAGTCTGATTGTACCATCTCTATACAATCACCTACCTACCTAGATCTACCAAAAAGATGTTGTAGAAGCCCTATCTAAACAACTCATTTCATTTGTGCTCAGTCAGATAGGAACTCTATATCATTGGTAATAGATCTGTAGCCAGCTTAACCACCTTGATACTGGGGGCACTTTCTCCCCCTTCCTGCCCAGCCTATATTTCAGCTTTCAGTGCTGTCACAATTTGAATGACAATTGTTCGGTCATGTAACACTGTACCCATGTGAATTTTTTTCTTCACATAAATAGAGCTTTCTTTTGGTGGTATTTAATCACTGCTGTGTTTTTTATTAAAAAAAAACAAAAAACGAAAATTTTGAAAAAAAAAAGTTTTTGTCACTAAATTTTTTAAATAAGTAATTTTTCTCCTTCACTGATGTGTGATGATGAGGCTGCACTGATGGGCACTGATAGGCTGCACTGATGGGCTCTGATGAGGAGGCACTAATATGCCATGCTTAATGGGCACTTATGGGTGGGCACTGATGAGTGGGCACTGATAGGGGGCACTGGTGGGCACAGATAGGCGGCACAGATAACTGGCACTGATGGGCATTGATTGTCGGAATTGATGGGCAGCACTGATATGTGGCACTAATAGCCTGCACTGACTGGCATCACTAATGAGCACTGATTGGTGGCACTTGTGGGCACTGATTGCTGGCACTGGTGGACACTTGTGGGCACTGACTGCTGGCACTGGGGTGGGCACTGATGGCCAGCTCTGGTTGCAGTAATTGTAATCAGGGCACTGATGATCAGTGCCCTGATTACATCCCTAGATGTCCCCTGTGAGGCGATGCCGCTGGTTGGCTCTCCTTGCCACACACTCTGTCAGTGTGAGACAAGGAGCGCCGATTACGGCACCTCCTTGTTTACATGTGACCGGCTGTGATTGGTCACAGCCAATCACATGGTTAAAGGGCCGCGGCTCTTTACACAGATCAGGGTCGGGCCATGTCCTGGCAACACGTCGCGACCGCAATCGGCACGCTGCGCAAGAACGCGCATTCTGGGACTATTGTCATCCTAGAGCGAGAGCCGCACCGCCCCTTCGTCATTTGACGGTGAGCGGGCGGCAAGTGGTTAAAGAGGAATAGCACTAAGTTTAAAAAAATTTAAAATAAAAGTCAGGAGCTACAAATAATTCACTTGCTTGCAGAAAAATCACAGACCCAGCTGGAACACTGTTTGATGAATCTGTCAAAAGCCACTTAGTCAGATTAAGCAAAAAACCCTTTACAAGAAGGGGGCATGGCCTTTGGTTGTGTAACAAAGTTCAGTGTCCAGCATACATTCCTGTGGCTACTGATCCCAGCACCACCTCTTCAGGCACTGCCAGCCCTTCAGGCACTACCTGCCTGCAGCTGCCTCTTTCACTAGCTCTCCTGGCTACATTCCCACAGTCCCCTCAGACTGTACACTCACCAGTCACCCGGCTTACTTGTCCTGGAGACCTCCTGGACGTACTGACATTCTCTCCTCACACCTGCTCTCATGCATCCAGGACAGGACTCCCCTGTGTGTTGTAGAGGATCCCTCCAGCACCCGAGCCCCAGGACCGAGGTCAACCCCCTAGACTAGGGGGTTACCCTCAAGGGCCAGCAACAACCTCCTCAGCATTCCTTCTCCATCTTCCACCCGCCTGCCCTTGCTGGCATGACCCAGGAGTATTTAAGAGGTTCCCGCCCCTTGCCAGCCTTCTTAGTCAGGGATTGGCTGGGGCCCTCATCAATCTTCCAAGCAGCCCCTCCTAACCTCTCACCCATTCTTCTGGAAGCTTCTCCAAGGTTCTAGCAAGTAGGGGGAGGTACCAGAGGTGCTGCTTGATGAGTCATTCAGCCTCCCTGAGTCACTCATTCTAACCCAGATTCAACACAGGCTTGGCTACCAGCCAAGCCAAATTTACCTACACCAGCAAAAAACTATATACAGCTAACACACTAAGCTAGAGGGAGCTACACACCTGCATTTGCTTAGATGAGTGATGGGTATGGGGGCAGGACTGAGTGCTGTACATTAAAAAAAGCGTAAAAAATTAATAATTTGAGTGGAGTAGGTGAGGATTGGTCGATAGTCGGGAAATTTGTTTTGAGGGTAAAGATCCGCTTTATCAATAAGTATGACTTCCTCTCCTCTGACACCTCCCCCTCCCTCCTACACAACTAGGGAAAAAATATTTTTTTAAATACATTTTTTTCTGTATTTAACTTCCTGCTTCGTGCTTTGCTCAGACAAGGTTGACTTATTCTGTGCAATCTTGCGCATGCACAGACACGTTGTGCATCTAAAGGGCCTGACAGAGGTGTGCATGCATGAAAGCATGTGAACCCCCTGCACATGTGCATTAAATTGCTGCCGCCCAAAAAACACATGGGTGGCACAGGTCTCTATCTTGAGAGCGTGCCCACTGTGTGCTCCTAGCACAGTGACTGAGCTGTTAAAATCACTAGAAATGATAAGGAGCCAGTAGGACCAGCTTTTGATCATGTGAGCATAGTGACAGCCAATCACAGTGGTCACATGGTCAAACGTGATTGAGCAGACCTTCCCACCTCCTGGACATAAAAGCCCAGTTAAAGGGACACCGGGGCTAGGCAGGAAGGGGTTTAGCAGCAGGCCTTTTTCAGTCTATGGGACCTGGTGGAATGAGATGTCAGGACAGGATGGCAGCACTGGAACACAGCAACAAAGAAGAACATTGGGCTGGACTCCATGGATTATTAGCAGACATCTCAAGTCCCTCGTGAGTTGCGGGAGTCTTCCGCATTTGGCTGTCTCCTCTGTGTTCAGCAGGTGCCGGGTGAAAGTAAGTGGACTATTTTATCACTTTTGGCTTTGGGCGGATTAATCCGCAGCAGCGCGCTACACAGTTGAAGGCTGGCCTGTGCTATATCAGTACACTGGAGCGGATTTATCCGCCTAAAGCCGAAAGTAATGAAAAAGTCCGCTGACTGGCCCCCGCCAAACACAGAAGGCCCAGAGAAGTTTTTTTCTAAACAGCTATGCAGCGGGAGTCGGGAGATTAGCTAACTGGTGGACAGGATTTGGAAGTCCCAACCCGCTCACCTCGCCCCCAGCTCCAGAGGAACCACCTGCAGGACAAGCACAGCACCTGTGACCTAGGAAGAAGTTACCCAGACCAGGTACTGGGGGGGGGACTAACATGAATGGGTACTGGTGTGGCTGCATTAATGGGTACTGGTGTGGCTGCACTGATGGGCTGCGCTAATGGGCACTGACTAGGCTGTATTAACCACTTCCACACCGCACGCAGTATATTTACTGCGGCAGTGTGGAGCTGTCTCGCGAATCGCCGTAAATAGATTTACGGACAGGCAGCTAGGGGGCGCGAGCCCTCTGCACTCAGGAGGAGTGTGCCCGCGGCTCGTGCGGACCCGGTGTCCGCTGGCGAGCCGCAATGAGCTGCCAGAGGGAAAGAACGGGGAACCACCAAAGTAAACACGGCGGTTCCCCATTCTGACAGGGGGCATGACAGAGATCTACTGATTCCTGTCACTGGGATCAGTTAGATCTCTGGTGCCCCTGACAGCCCAGCCCCCATACAGTTAGAACACACCCAGGGAAAACAGTGAACACCTAGATCTCCCCCCTGCAGGTTAACCCCTTCACTGCCAATGGCATTTATACAGTAATCAATGAATTTTTATAGCACTGATCGCTGTATAAATGCCAATGGTCCCAAAAAAGTGTCAAAATGGACTGAATGTCCACTGCAATATCGCAGTACCGCTAAAAATCAGATCGCCACCATTACTAGTAAACAACAAAAAATAAAAACCCCAGAAATTAATTCTCATCATCCATAAACTCAGCAACTTTTGCGCAAACCAATCAATAAACGCAGATTGCAATTTTTTTAACCAAAAATATGGGGAAGAATATTAATCGGCCAAAACCATTGAAAAAAAATGTTTTTTTATATTTTTTTTTTTGGATTTGTATTTTAGCAAAAAGTAAGAAACTGTTTTTTTTTTGCAAAACTGTCGCTCTTTTTTAATTTATAGCGGTGATCAGAAATGACGCAGAGGGGATAAAATACCACCAAAAGAAAGCTCTATTTGTGGGGGGAAAAAGGACGCAAATTTCGTTTGGGTACAACGTAGCACGACCGTGCAATTGTCAGTTAAAGCGACGCAGTGCCGAATAGCAAAAAGTGCTCTGGTCCTACAGTGGGAAATCCTTCCGGGGGTGAAGTGGTTAATTGGCACTGGTGAGGCTGCATTAATGGGCACTGGTGTGGCTGTGCTGGTGGGCACTGGTGTGGCTGCATTAATGGGCACTGGTGTGGCTGCATTTAATTGGCACTGGTAAAGCTGCATTTAATTGGAGGGGAGGTGGTCGGTGCCGGTGCCAAGCGTCACCTACGAGAAATGAGTTTGCCACCTCCCTGAAATTAGTTTTTGCAGGTTGAGATGTCTGTAGTAGGAATGTATTTTTTTTTTTTTATTTCAATACAGAGCAAAGCTCATCAGTGCACCAAACTCCAAAGGGCCTGGAACCATAGCAGCCTGCTAAAAATGTCACCATTGTTTCAGTGTATTTGTCTGTCTTCCTGTTTTGTTTCAGGATTTACTTTAAAGAAGTCGAAGAATGTCCTCAGATGCAAACACATCGCCCCCCAAACACATTGCTATGCAGCTGAACTTTATTAATCAGTCTTTCATTAGCCACACCGCCAGTGACACAGATTTCTTTGTTTGGTATAATGTCACGAGGCAGAAGATAACATCGTACAGACGCAGATAGTTGCCTCGCATCGCTCCTCATTGCCCTAACATTTTAATAACAAAGGCTTCGGCTGTCACCTCTGGGATCTGATCTATGATTCCCGAAGCCTCTTGTGGCACCAGACGTGTTGCACTGAATACAAAGCAGAATGTTCCTTTATTTTAAATTTGATTTTCTGAATGGATTTACTTAATTCCTTCCTTATGGGTTAGTCCACCTAAAAGCCATATTTTATTTACCACTAAAGTTTGGAGGATGAGCCAGTCACTGGCTTCTTGTATCTGTAAAGGGTTGACAGGTCCAGTTTATAGGTGTAATGGTGGCCATACACAATTTGATAAATGATCAATTTCTTTTCCAATCGATCTGTTTTGATAGTAATATTTGATCTATAGTTAACAACCCATTAATTCTATATGCCACAAATGGAGAAGTGGATTTTGATCAATGGTTGAGATATGATCCTATCTTAAAATCAAAAGTGGTTGTTTGCACCTCTGTTTCTACAATGCAATTCCATAATCTGATCAGTCAAAATACTAACATGTTTATGAATAGAATTAGGTCGAACACCTCCCTGTTCGGTTCGCACCAGAACTCCAGAACCTGTAAAAAGTTTGGATTCGAGCAACAAACTCTATTAAAGTTTATGGAACGCAAACATGAACAATCAAAAGTCCCCATTTTGAAGGCTTACATGCAAGTTATTGGCCATAAAAAGGGTATGGGGAGCTGGGTACTGCCCTGGGGTACATCTATCAATGCAAACATTTTTTTAAAAAAAGATTGTTTTTACAGGAGCAATGATTTTAATAATGCTCAAAGTAAAACAAGAAAAATGAAAAATTCCTTTAAATATAGTGACTGGGGGGTCCCATTAGTCTGCCTGTAAAGTGGTGCATCTGTACCGTGTATAGAAAATGCTGCAGCAAAACTGACATTTATAAAGAAAAAAAAATGACATAAATTTCCTACAATACAATACCATTGCCTGCAATACAAAAATGTTAAAGAAAAACGGTGCGGGTTACCCCCCCCCCCCCCCCAAATCCATACCAGACCCTTATCCGAGCATGCAGCCTGGCAGGTCAGGAAAGGAAGGGGACGAGCAAGCTCCACCCCCCTCCTGAACCATACCAGGCCACATGCCCTCAACATGGGTGGGTGGGAGCATTGGAGCAGAGGGGCTCTGCCCCCCCACCCCAAAGCAAAGGCCCCTTCCCAACAACAGTGGAGAAGCCCGTTGACAGCTGATAAATCATCTGTTATTAAGGATGCCGCGGCTGGCTTCCCGGCCCGCTCCTTAACAACCAGCTATTCACTCTGCCCTGATTGGGCAAAGCTTAGCCCAATCAGGGCTTAGAATGCACTGTAAGGCACACAGAGCATTGTGGGGCTCTCAGCAGGTGAATATCCCACGAGCGCCCTGCAAATTTGGGTGTTCAGCAAAAGTGTGGCCCGAACTGCTCACCCAACTCTCTTAATGGACAAAGTATTTCAGTTCTGCGAATCAATTAAAAATGATCAATGCTTTTCCACCCTTACTCAGTTTGATAAAATTGGATCTAAGTCAAATAAAAGTGAATTTATGGCTACTAGATTGTTGTGCGCTACAATCATTTTGATTAAACACACTGATTCGATCATAAAATTGAAGTGTGTATTACTACCATAAGTGATGGTGTTTGGGAGAGTTTCCTAAGTATGTGGGATTCTATTCCAAAAAGAAAAAGATGACATAAGTTTTATTTATGTATAGAGATGCATGACCGCACACTTGTCAGTTAAAGTAACGCAGTGCCATATTGCTAAAAAGGGGCGGGTAAATCCAGTGGTCGACTGGTTAAGCCCATATACATTTACAAGCACTCTATCCACAGTTAGATTTATTCTAGCATGTTGCTGTATAACCTCCTGTATTGGCCCATGTACATCTGACATCACTGGACATTTTACCTGAACCCGATCGTTCCAGCGACGAGGACCAGCCCAGCAGCTCCAGCCACTGTCTTGGGTCCTCATTGGTATTGGACAGATTGATAGCAGCAGGAGTCATTGGAGTCAATTAAATCCAGTGACACGGGACGCAGCAGCAGGACTCGGGAGCGTACCCGTACGGGTGCCCCCATGGAATGTAGTTTTCCGTGGGGGCACTCGATGGAGGAGCCAGGAGCCCCACCGGGGGACCCCAGAAAAAGAGGATCGGGGCCACTAGGTGCAAAACCCTTGTACAGAGCAGGTGTGTATGACATGTTTGTTATTAAAAAAAAAAAAAAAAACCCTTTGCAATCACTTTAACGTATGATCAAAATGTTCAGTTGTGTTCAGAAGCATTTTATAGACATGTGCAATTTGTTTCGTTTCTGAAACCATTTGTTGACGAAATTCAACAAATTTGTTAATTCGGAAATATTCAAATTAACGAATTTGGAAATTCGAAAATCTGAAATTTCGAAAAAATCCAAAGGTAAGAACGAAAATCTGAAGGCTCAAAAGAACGAAAATCCGAAAATAAGAATGATAATCCGAAAATAAGAACGAAAATTCAAAAAATCTGAAGTAATAACTAACTAATAATTATTACTAACTATTAAATAATAGGTATTGGAATTTCCGTTCAAATTTGGCTGTTAGTGAACATACCGAATATGAATTTATCTGAAGTTATGAATTATCCAAAATAACTGTTATGTCTGCCAGGAACCCCAACCGTCTCTCTGGATTCCTGACCAGTAGTCTTGTTATCCCGGTATCAGGTGGAGGACGATTGCGGTCCTGCAACCAGAATTCTGGGACCTCTATGGTAAGTGCAAATAGACCCAATCAAGGAACAACAAAATAAATAAAAGACTCATGGTTAGTAGCAAATCCAGGCAGAAATCCAAGGGGTAAACCAGAGACAGCGTCAGGGACAGACAAGGTTCAGCAACAATCAGTCAACGTAGTACAAGAGGGCAATCCAAAGGCGTAGTCGGGAACAAGCAAAGTTAGTAACAGGAACAATCAGGTATAATGTCTAGTAGAAACTTAAACCTATACTCAGTCAAGGACAGGAAGGGGAAGTGAGGTTTTATAAGGAACTAATTGAGGTGACTGCCTACAGCTGGCCACTGGGTGGCACCAGAGTCACCAGCCGAAAGCAGTAGATAACCAGGACTCCACAAAGATTGTAGTTACTCCGTGGCTAAGGCAGTAAGGAATCGACCACAAGAACACAGGTGCCAGGATCGATCCCCGGTCAAGGGGTGACAGTACCCCCCACACAACGATGCCCCCGACTATTTGGGCTTGGAAGGATGCTTATCATGGAGTAACTTGACTAGTTGTGGAGCATGGACATCCGAGCGGGTACCCAAGTCCTTTCTGCAATGGAGTAGCCTTTCCAGTCCACAAGATACCCGGTGGCCTATAAACTTTGTTTGCCCTCTCATCTTCGGATTCCCAATACGTTTCACGTATCTTTGCTTAAACACTTTTACAAGAATAGGTTTTCACTACCGTCTAGACGTCCTTCTCCTGTTTTGATTGATAACCATCAAGAATATGAAATTAGTAAAATTCTGGATTCCTGATGAAACCTATTGGGAATCCGAAGATGAGAGGGCAAACAAAATTTATAGGCCACCGGGTTGACTTGACTAAGAATGCAGAAAGGTCCAATATATCTAGGCCCAAATTTGGGGGAAGGTTGCCTCAGTTTGATGTTCTTAGTGGATAACCATACAAGCTGATTAAGACGAAAACGGGGTGCAGGTCTTCTACGATGATCTGCGTACCCCTTGTAACTGAGAATAGACTGCAGCAACACTTTCCTTATTTCTTTCCAATGCTTGGTTAACCTAGACACCATGTTGGCTGCTGCAGGTACCTCTACTTGTGAAGATTGGAAGGGAAGGACTTTGGGTTGATAACCAAAGGCAGCTTGGGCTATTTCAGCTAGAGGAAGCATCTCACTCCAGTTGTCATGTTCAGCATTAAAGTAAGCTCTTAGATAGATTTCTAAATCTTGATTAACCCTGTTTGGCCGTTAGATTGAGGATGGTATCCAGAATGAAGAAATGCATTGCGGCCCTCTGTCGCTAACAATATCAACCAGAATACCGTGTAAACTGACAACATTTTCAATGAAAGATAGAGCCAGGCTTGGGGCTGAAGGTAGGGCAGGCATCGGAATGAAATGTGGCAATTTAGAAAACCTGTCTACAACTACCCAGATGAAGGTATTCCCCCTGGAAGCCGGCAAATTCATGATAAAATCCATACTCATATGAGTCCATGGAGCATGGGGAACAGGTAGTGGTTGTAGTAGGCCTTGAGGAACAGATCGCGGCATTTTGATGGCCTCACAAACAGTACAAGCTCTAACGAAGGCAGTCACATCCTTCTTAAGCGTAGGCCACCAAACCAGGGATTTCAGGCGCAAGAAGGTTTGTTTCATACCAGGATGTCCGGATATCTTTTGTCCATGGACCCATTGCAAAACTTTTTTACGCAAGTCTGGAGGCACATACAGCGTATTATCCGGAACCGAGAGATTGGCAGGAGTCTGGGATTGAGCAGCTAACAAGCTCCTTTGTAAGGTTTTATCTAGCAATAATTAGTTCTGGAGGAACAATATGCTCCGGGGGAGCTTGGTTACATTCGCAAGGGAATTGCCGAGACAGGGCATCGCCTTTGGTGTTCTTAGTACCAGGAATATAATTTACAATAAAATTAAACCGGGTGAAAAATAATGCCCCTGCTGGCTTGTCTGGAATTCAGTCTCTGAGCCTTTTCCAAGTAGGTTAAATTTTTATGGTCCATTTGAACCACAACTGGGAGTTCCGTACCGTCTAATAAATGTTGCCATTCGGAGAATGCTAGTTTTATAGCCAGAGGTTCTATATTCCCTATGTCGTAGTTTTGTTCTGTGACAGAGATTTTTTTTGGAGAAGAAGGCAACCGGATGTAGTTTGTTGGAAGTAGGGACTCGTTGAGATAGCACTGCTCCAATACCTGTTTCAGAGGCATCCACTTCCAAAAAGTATTGAGCAGAAGGCTGAGGATGACGGTGCACAGGAGCAGAGCAAAAAGCAGACTTCAGATGATTAAAGGCTTCCAGAGCTTTAGGAGTCCACTGAGAGCAGTTGGTCCCTTTCTTTAGTGAGGGCTGTGACGGGAGCCAGAATCTTGGAAAAATTCTTGATGATTTTCAATAGGAATTCGAAAATCCAAGGAACTGCTGGACTTCTTGTAATGTGGAAGGTCTGGGCCACTGTAAGATGGCATCGAGCTTCTTGGGATCCATCTGGAATCCTTCAGAAGAAATTATACACCCTAGGAAAGGTATTTCTGATTGTTCAAAAGAGCATTTGGAAAGTTTAGCATACAACCGGTGATCTCTTAAACGTTGGAGAACAGTGCGCACATGGAGACGATGAAGCTTCAAATCTTTAGCATGAATGAGTATATCATCTAAGTAGACGACAATGAAAAAGTCGAGTAGATCCCTGAAAATGTCATTCACAAACTCCTGGAATACGGTGGGGGCATTGCAGAGACCGAATGACATCACAAGACACTCATAATGCCCCCTTCTCATATTAAAGGCAGTCTTCCATTCATCTCCTGCTTTAATTCTGATAAGGTTGCATGCTGAACGAAGGTTCAGTTTGTAAAGACCTTTGATCCTTGGACCCTGTCAAACAATTCAGTAATCAGGGGAAGAGGGTACTGATTCTTTACCGTAATTTGGTTAAGCGATCTAAAGTCTACGCAGGATCTGAGTCCTCCATCCTTTTTCTCAACGAAAAAGAACCCAGCCCCCACGGGAGAGGTAGAAGGCCGAATGAAACCCTTCTTCAAGCTGTCTTCAATGTACTCCTCCATTGCCTTAGTCTCAGCCAGGTTAAGGGGATAGGTCCTCCCCTTAGGTAGAGGAGTACCAGGAGGCAAGTCAATAGCACAGTCATAAGGGCAGTGTGGAGGAAGAGCCTACGCTTCCTTTTCAGAAAACACATCAGCAAAATCTGTGTAGGCCTCAGACAACTCAGGGTTGGTAGACACCTCATGGACGGACACTTGATTGCGTACCACCCTTTGAAGACAGTGGACACGACAGGAGGTGCTCCAAGCCAAGATTTGACCAGAGGACCAGTCAATGGATGGGTTATGTTTATATAACCAAGGGAACCCGAGAATCACCGGGTGTTTCGGGGACAGGATAATGTCAGAAGACAAAACCTCTTGATGCAGAGCCCATAAATGGACAGAGAGGGGCTTGGACTCATGGGTAATAAGGCCATCACCCAGAGGGGCTCCACCAAGGGTCGTCACACAAAGTGGTAGGGTTTTAGAAACCATGGGACTCTGGAGTCTCTTAGCCAGAGCTGCATCTAAAAACACACCACCAGCGCCAGAATCAATAAAGGCTACTATGGAGAAGCACTGGTCATTCCAGGACAAAGAGATAGGGACTAGAAGTCTCTCCTGAGGAGGGTTCAAAACAGCAGGGCCTAATGGGACTCCTCGCTCATCCATTAAGCCCGGACGTTTTCCGGCTGAACTGGACAAGGACGCAGCCTCCCACAATATAGACAAAGGCCTAAGGTCCAGCGTTTGGTGCATTCACTGTCAGACAACCGCACTGCCCCTACTTCCATGGGTTCTTCCTCTGGGCCCGACAGGAGAGGGGACAGAAGGGACTAGCGATTGTCAAGGAGGAGACTTAGTACCAAGGCTGGGAGGATTATATTGTCCTTGGAGCCCTCTCTGTAACTGACGCTCAGCAAAGCGAGTGTCCACCAGGCACACAAGTTGATAAACTCCTCTAGACCCGCTGGGATCTCACGGTACGTTAATTCAACCTTAATGCATTTCACTAACCCTCTGCGGAACGCAACCTTAAGGGAGCTACTGTCCCAGTTGGTCTCTGCTGCTAGTGTACGGAATTCAATGGCGTAGGATGCTACACTGCGTTTACCTTGACGTAAGTCAAGAATACAGGACTCAGCCGCAGATAGTCTGCCGGAAACGTCAACATTTTTTTCAAACGCCTTCATGAAGGTAGGATAGTCAGTGAGCACTGGCTGAGGCTGGTTTTTAAAATGTAACCGACAATGGTTGAGGAATCCCCGGCAATCAGCAGGGTTACCATCATACTTCTGCGGAAGAGGGATTTTAGGAGCGGGAGGATCCAATGGTATAGACATTATAGGTGTTATAAAATCATCTCATACTGGTATAGGGAGAGGTTCCTGCTGCTGGTGTGAGGGATAGATTAGCGTTATAAAATCATCTCATACTGCTATATGGAGAGGTTCCTGCCGCTGGTGTGAGGGATAGATTAGCGTTATAAATTAATCTCATACTGGTATAGGGAGAGGTTCCTGCCACTGGTGTGAGGGATAGATTAGCGTTATAAAATCATCTCATACTGGTATAGGGAGTGTGGTCACCGTCCTTGGAGAGGGATATGGTCATACTCTAATTAAATATTGCGATTAGATAGGGAGTGTGGTCGCCGTCCTTGGAGAGGTATATCGTCATACTCTACTAAAATATTGCGATTAGATAGGGAGTGTGGTCGT
>BLSH010250014.1:552494-564485 GCA_018402905.1 Glandirana rugosa
CACCAGTCTTTGAACATTTATTGAGTACTTTCTTATTTCAATGCAATTTTGGTTCGTGTGGTAACAAAAAGGACACTTTAAGGGTTATTCAAACTACACAGTGTACTGGGAGAAGGATAACCTTTTTGTTTTCAACCTAAGTTTTACCGGTTGAAGTTTTAGGTGTGCTTGGTTTTAACGTAACTTTATTCTTTCATGAGTTATTTACAAGTTTCTGACCACTTATAAAATGGGTTCAATGTGCTGCCCATTGTGTTGGATTGTCAATGTAACCCTCTTCTCCCACTCTTCACACACTGATAGCAACACCGCAGGAGAAATGCTAGCACAGGCTTCCAGTATCCGTAGTTTCAGGTGCTGTAAACTTGTAAATAACTCATGAAAGAATAAAGTTACGTTAAAACCAAGCACACCATTGTTTTTCTTGTGAAATTCCCAATAAGTTTGATGTGTCACATGACCCTCTTCCTATTGAAAAAACAAAAGTTGGATTCAAAATGGCTGCCATGGTCACCATCCATCTTGAAAAGTTTCCCCCCTCACATATACTAATGTGCCACAAACAGGAAGTTAATATCACCAACCATTCCCATTTTATTAAGGTGTATCCATATAAATGGCCCACCCTGTATATCCCAGGATATCACTGTTTTATTGTTTAAAATTTGTTGATAATTTTTTCTAATTATTTGATGATTGCTGAAAACACGTACAACATCAGATCACAGACAGTGGTTATTACTCACAGATAAACTTTTGATGATGGCACAGCAGTTATTTTATTACATTTTTTTATACACATTCAAGTGATGTTGGGAGAAGACAGTGATTATCGTGATACGATAATCATAAACAAATCCTACAGGCTGGTTGTAGCCAAGCTGATCGATCAATCAACTTGGTTCCATTAATAGTTTGAATTGCAGTCAGTTCAGCAGGAACCGTGTATGGCCAAGCCTTAGTCGCCGCACAGGGCTTACACCGCATTCAGAACTCGTCTTCCCACTTGTGATTTTACATGGCAATTTTTAGGAGATTCTGAGAGTCATGCATAGAGCAGCCCATTCTCTTGAATGGGCCGCCTATGCATGTTTGTCTTGTCACAGAAGCTCAAGGACCATATTTTGGTCCTGAGCCATGCGCGTTTTACACACGCATTTGCCGCAATTCTTGTGCGTTTTGCCATGTGACAATCTCAGCAAATTTGCACAGCATTTGGGGAGCCATTAAAGGAGTTGTAAAGGCAGAAGGTTTTTTATCTTAACACATACTATGCATTAACCACTTCAGCCCTGGAAGGATTTCCCACTTTAAGACCAGAGCACTTTTTGCGATTCGGCACTGCGTCGCTTTAACTGACAATTGCGCAGTCATGCCAAGCGAAATTTGCATCCTTTTTTTTCCCACAAATAGAGCTTTCTTGTGGTGGTCTTTAATCACCTCTGTGTCTTTTCTGATCGCCGCTATATACAAAAGAATAGTGTAAATTTTTAAAGAAAAAACAATATTTCTTACTTTTTGCTATAATAAATATCCAAAAAAAACAAAAAAAAAACAAACAATTTTTTCATCGGTTTTGGCCGATTTATATTCCTGCTCATATTTTTGGTAAAAAAAAATTGCAATCAGCGTCTATTGATTGGTTTGCGCAAAAGTTGCTGCGTTTACGAATGATGAGAATTAATTTATGAGGTTTTAATTTTTCTTTTTCTCTTTTACTAGTAATGGTGGTGATCTGTGATTTTTATCAGGACTGCGATATTGCAGCGGACATGTTGGACCATTTTGACACTTTTTTGGGACCATTGGCATTTATACAACGATTATTGCTATGAAAATGCACTGATTACTGTGTAAATGTCATTGGCAGTGAAGGGGTTAACCTGCAGGGGGCGCTGTAAGCGGTTAACTGTGTTCCCTGTGTATGATCTAACTGTATGGAGGCTGGGCTGGGCTGGCTGGGGGAGGAGAGTGATTGCAGCTCCCATACACAGGGTCTGTCAGAACGGAGACCCGTGTTTATATACAGAGATCCCTGTTCTGTCATTTTCGAGGGACAATCGCAGGTAGCCGGCAGACATTGAGTCCGCCCTACGCGCTCCCTGGTCCCTCCGGAACACAATGAGCGTGCGAGCGCACCTCTGGCGGCGTGCGCACGCTCACAGTGCGCAATCTCACAGCCACCGTCACCTGCCGGTGATTTGCGATATCGAACCAAGTTGCCGCCGTCAAGCCACGGCGGGCGGTCAGCAACTGGTTAAGATAAAAAACCTTCTGTGTGTAGAAGCCTCCCCAGCACCCCCCTACTTACCTGAGCCCCATCTCTCTGCAGCAATGTCCACAAGTGTCTTCGCTATCCCAGACACTCCTCCTGATTGGCACAGCAGTGGCGCCACTGGCTCCCACGGCTGTCAGTCAAAATCAGTCAGCCAATCAGGGGAGAGAGGGGACGGGGTCGGGTCAGGGCTTTGTGTCTGAACGGATACACGGAGCTCTGACTCGGCTTGGGTGCCCCCTGTAGCCATCAGCTGGCTGAGGGGGCACTTGGTAGGAGGGAGGGGCAAGGAGAGCAGAAGAGGGACCCGAGAAGAGGAGGATCTGGGCTGCTCTGTGCAAATCCAGCTGAGGAGGTAAGTATAACATGTTTCCTCCACTTAGGCTACTTACACACTGAAAGCTTAGCCGCGGTCGCGGTAAAACCCCGCTAGTTTTAGTGGACTTTTACCAGCGATATGGCTCCGCTATGCAGGCGGGAGGGCGGCGCTTTAAACCCCCCACAAGGGGTTAAAACAGGGTTGAAAGTGATGGCGCTCCATGCTGCCGAGGTGGTGTGCAGCCGCTTTGGAAGCGATTGCCATTCATTTCAATGGCAGGGACAGGACAGGAGCGGTATATTACCGCTCCCCTCACCGCCCCAAAGATGCTGCTTGCAGGACTTTTTGTAACTTCCCGCAGGGCTTTCACATTGGGGTGGATTGGGGGGGGATTTTTGAGGTCCTTTATAAAGACTATTTTTAGCTAAATAGCAACTGTAAAGCGCCTCAGTGTGAAAGGAGCCTTAATCTGCTCTGCCACCTCCAGTGGTGGAACCCAAGAGGCCTCTTGCAGAATCTCGGTTATGAAACTCAGATTTAGAGGCTCCTTTTCTTACATCTGTTGGATATCTGTGAAGTTTCTCTGATCCAGATCATGGTATATTTAGTAGTAGTTAGTCATATTCAACTGTACATGTCCTGGAATTTTGAAGACGCTTTGAAGCTTAACAAAGCATTTCTTCAGTTCCTAGTGTGTCAGGAAGATATTCCAGCATTTGTATGCACAACTTAAGCCTCGTACACACGCGACGATTATTGTATGACCGCACGTCCAACTTTTGTCCAAATTGGCTGTCCGTGGGTTTGTCTAGCATACTGACGGTAGTCAATTTATCGTCCAACAAAGCCGAACGTAGTGACGAGTTACGAGCGTATAAAGAGGAAGTTCAGGTGAATGTGATTTGTGAATTACGAATGCAGGTTTACACAACAGAACACTTCCTGGATTCCGAGCATGCGTGTTTGTACTTACAACTTTTGTTGGTCTATCTTCTGTACACATGAGCCGAAAATTAGCCAACGCATACAAAAGTTTTCTAGTCTTCACATACAACTTCTGTTGGACGATAATTAGAAATTGGTTGTACTAATGGTTGGATTATCAGACAACAGGCTGTTGTACGACCGTTGTTGGCCGATAATTGTACCATGTGTACTGGCCTTTAGAACACCTTAATTCAATCCCCATGGAATGTAGAAATGTTGTCCAAGAAGAGGGAGTTGTAACATCTATGCAGGCTTCCTGACACCAACAATATGTACCTAAGACAAGATGCCGCCATCATTTTCACACCTCCCATCCTACTCTTGGACAATCAACATTCCATGGAGATTGGATTAATGCAGCCATTCTCAAACTTTTTAATATGGAGGAAATAACTTTCCAGTCTCAGAAAACCCAATAAGTACTATATCTAAAGTGCATGGTATCCTTGGAGCTGAGGGTATGACCACCCCCACCTAGTGAAAGACTACAATTCCCAGCATGAACCCCTGAGATCTAAGCGGTCACATCCTTAGATCCCAAGGGTTCATGTTGGGACTTGTAGCCCTTCACTTTTGTGGGGTCACATCCTTAGATATCAAACGTTCATGCTGGGACATGTAACCCTTCACTTTTAGCGGGTAACACCCTAAGATCTCAGGGATTCATGCTGGGACTTAGATCCTTAGATATCAAATTTTCATGCTGGGACATGTAGTTCATCACTTTTTGGGACGTGACCCCCCCCCTCCCAAAGTGAAAGAGTACAAGTCCCAGCATGAACCCTTGAGATCTAAGGACGCTCGGGTGGGGGGTCGGCTTCTGGGGTTCGCGGTCCGGTGGACTGCCCGCATCTCGGATCTTTGGGTGCAAGAGGTGGTGTAGTCCGGGTACAAAATAGAGTTCCGTACCCTGCCCCAGACAGGTTCTTCCCCTCAATTCTGAGACTCCCTCCGAGCATCGGCAAGCCCTGTTAGGGGCTGTCCAGGCTCTGTCCGAGCAGGGGGTGACTGTTCCAGTCCCTCCTGCGGAACGGTTCCGCAGGTTTTACTCAAACCTTTTTGTGGTGCCAAAGAAGGATAGAGTCAGACCTGTTCTGGACTTGAAGGCGCTCAATCACTTTGTGAAGGCGCGGAAGTTCAGAATGGAGTCAGTCCATTCTGTCATGGCCACGCTGCGCCAGGGGGATTTCCTGGCTTCTATGGACATCAGGGACGCGTATCTTCACATTCCCATTTGTTTTCGGCATCAGCGCTTCCTGCGTTTCGCGGTGGGGGACCTTCACTACCAATTTGTGGCTCTCCCCTAGGCCGAAGGGGAGCTTTTGGGGAGCTTTTGGCTTCGGTGCTGGCTCTGCTGAGGCAGATGGGCATTGCTGTGGTGGCATATCTAGACGATCTGCTCCTGAGGGCGGAGTCGGCTCCTGCCCTGGAGGATAACGTCGCTATCACCCTGCGGGACTTCGACTGGTTGATCAACCTTCAGAAGTCGACGCTGATTCCGTCGCGCAGCCTAGAATATCTGTGCCTGATACTGGACACAGAGCAGGCGAAGGTATTCTTGCCTCCGGCCAAGTTGCTGACGCTGCAAGCAGAGGTGCGAGCTCTGCTGTCAAGGCGGTGGTCTTCCTTACGTTTTTGCATGTGGGTGTTGGGGTTCATGGTGTCGGCCTTCGAGGCGGTACCGTACGCCTAGAGTCGTCCTTGGTACGCCGACGTGGTGCGGATGGTAACGGATGTTCCCTGGTGGCTCGCGTAGATCCGCTGTCGCAGGGACCCATCCTGCACCCTGTTTTACCCTCGCTGGCTTTGGCGGCCTGGCTATTGAGTGCCAGGTATTGAGGGATAGGGGAGTCTCTGAGTCAGTGATCCCCACCATGCTTAAGGCGCGTAAGTCCACTTCACGCAAGATATATCACCGCACCTGGAAGGCTTATATTGCTTGGGGCGAGGCAGGGGGGTGGAACCCCCATTCCTTTTCGGTGGCTGGGGTTCTGGCCTTTCTTCATGAAGGCCTGGATCACAAGCTGGCATTGAGTACACTCAAGGGGCAGATTTCTGCCCTGGCGATTCTTTTTCAGCGTCCGTAAGCGACGCACTCTTTGATTCGTACATTTGTACAGGGGGTATGTCATGTGGCCCCTCAGGTGCGGTCGCCCCTGACGCCGTGGGATCTGAACTTGGTACTCTCATTACTGCAGAAGCCGCCATGCGAAAAGATCAGAGACATTTCTTTGCAGCTGCTCTCGCAAAAGGTGGCCTTTTTGGTGGCCATCACATCAGCTAGGTGGGTGTCTGAGTTGGCGGCTTTGTCTTGTTCCTACATAAGGATAAGGTGGTGCTGCGCCCATCTCCTTCGTGTCTACCGAAGGTGGTTTCCTATTTTCACATTAATGAGGACATTGTCCTTCCTTCTTGTCCGCGCCCGTCACATCCTAGGGAGATTGCTTTGCATTCCTTGGACGTGGTTAGGGCTCTGCGGGTGTATTTGACAGCCACGGCCTGCTTTCGGAGTAGGGACGCGCTATTTGTGGTGGCGGATGGACCGCGCAAAGGGTTGGCGGCCACTATCTCCCATTGGATCAGACAGACTGTGACCCGTGCGTATGCTGTTCGGGGTCAAGAAACCCCCTTTCCGGTCACGGCTTATTCCACCAGGGCGGTTAGTACTTCGTGGGCTTTCCGACATCAGGCGTCGATGTCTCAGGTGTGCAAGGCTGCCAATTGGACCTCTGTGCACACCTTTTCTAAGTTTTTCAAAGTTGATGTGTCAGCATCTGCGGATGCTGCTTTTGGCCGCAAAGTTGTGCAGATGGCGTGTAGGCGCGTCTGGCGCCTCCCGGAGAATTTTCTGTTGGGTACAGTTGTTGTTGTGTTACCCACCCCTCTTTTGTTTGACACTGCTTTGGGACGTCCCCACATGTCAAGATTAAGAGGCTGCGTCCGACAATGAACGAAAGACTTACTGTAAAATCCTTTTCTCTAAGTTCATTGACGGACGCAGCACCCACCCCTCTGTGTTTTTTTTGAGTTTGTACTGCTTGTTACGAACTGAGGTGCTTAGCAGGGCGGAGGGGTTATACTGAGTGAGGACTGCCCCCTGGGAGGGGCTAGCTTTGCTTTTGTCTGAACTACGTTCAGTAAAAGGTGCATAACCCACATGTCAAGATTAAGAGGCTGCGTCCGTGAATGAACTCAGAGAAAAGGATTTTACGGTCAAAAAATCCTATTTTTAGGTGCCCTAAGGGCTCTTTCACACGAACGGATCCTTCGGGTCCGCCTGTCAGTTTTTACAGGTGGACCCGAATGGGCACTCCATTGTCTTCTATGGAGTGACGGATGTCAAGGGAAACCCTATTTTCCATCCGCCTGGCGGATCGGATGGGATGAACACGGACAGGCGGTCCGTGTTCATCCGATCCTCCATAGAGGAGAATGGAGCTGTGAAAGGTCAGTCTCTACATGGAGTGCAGAGACTGACCTGTCATCCGCCGCCTCAGCGGGGATAATCGGATGGATCCCCGCTGAGCAGCGGAGCCCGTCAAAACAGGCTCCGCTTGTGTGAAAGGGGCCCAAGGTGCGAACATTGGAACTGAAGAAGTGGATTAGAGAAGCTATGAAACGTCATCAACAAAACAAAACAAAAGTTCAGTTGAATGTGACTAACTACTGCTAGATATTTATGCTGTTTTTTTTTCTTTGCATTCATGGGCACTTTAGCCATTCCTTATTCTATCCAAATTTTAAAATTATATATTGTATATATTTTGTGTTAGATATACTTTAACCACTTGCCGACCACCAGCCGTGGCTTGACGGCGGCAAAGTGGTTCGTTATCGCGAAACGCTGTCACCTGGCCACGATAATGAGTATTGTGAGTCAGTCGCCGGAGGTGCGCTCACACGCTCACTGATTTCATGGGGGGGCCAGGGAGAGCGGGTAGGGCGGACTCGATCTCCGCAGGCTACCCGCAATGGCTCCCCCGCAGTGAGAGAACGGAGGTCCGTGTATGTAAACACGGATCTCCGTTCTGACAGAGGGGGAAGAGATGTGATCACAGGCTTCCTGTATATGGAAGCCGTGATCACTCCCCTCCCCCTGCCAGCCCAGGCCCCATACAGTTAGACCACACTGAGGGAACACAGTTAACCATTAGAGCGCCCCCTCCAGGTTAACCCCGTCACTGCCAATGGCATCTACACAGTAATCAGTGCATTTTCACAGCACTGATCTCTGTATAAATGCCAATGGTCCCAAAAAAGTGTCAAAATGGTTCGACATGTCCGCTGCAATATCGCAGTAGTGCTAAAAATCGCAGATCGCGGCCATTATTAGTAAAATATAAAAAATATATAAAATCCCCATAAATTAATTTTCATCATTCGTAAACGCGGCAACTTTTGCGCAAACCAATCAATAAATGGTGATTGCGATTTTTTTTTCCAAAATATGGGGAAGAATATAAATCGGCCAAAACCGATGAAAAAAACGTTTTTTTATATTTTTTGGGATTTGTATTTTAGCAAAAAGTAAGAAATATTTTTTTGTTTATAGCGGTGATCAGAAATGACGCAGAGGTGATCAAATACCACCAAAAGAAAGCTCTATTTGTGGGAAAAAAAGAACGCAAATTTTGTTTGGGTACAACGTCGCGCGATCGCGCAATTGTCAGTTAAAGCGACGCAGTGCCGAATGGCAAAAAGTGCTCTGGTCCTAAACTGGGAAATCCTTCCGGGGCTGAAGTGGTTAAAGATTTTCATGTTTTGGGACCATAGTCTGATCCTCACACAGCAGCATTTGCTGTTAGCTGCTAGGCTTCTGCTGATGGCAATAAATTACCGATTTAGGCTTTGTGGTATATTAGCTGTGCAGGTAGCTCATGACCCACTGTCCACAGACAACAATATGAGGTTGATTTACCACAAATATTCTGCCATCTGCCATGCACCTTCCAGCAAAGGAAACAGTTATGGTTTACTTGACAGGAAGAATGTGCAACGAGAAAACAGATATAAACCACCAATCTACCACAGACTGTCACATCAGTACTATCTGTCGTCATTCCCTTGTGCACAGTGGGGTAAAAAAGAGCATAAAAAGAGGTTTTTGCACACTAAAAATAAAATTTACTCAGCTAGAAAATCTCTGCTTTGTGATTTGTTGGTTTGCATGCGGATTGAGAAATTACACACCTGACCTGAATTCATCCTTCTGATTCACCTGATCCACGGTCGCTCAAATGGATATTTAATGGGTCGAATTCCGAATTAATTTTCCTATGATAATTGTAACTAAGAATTTTCTTTTGAATTTCACACCATTAGTGGGCTGCAACAATGGCCGATTTTCCTGCAGCCATCGAATTTGAGTGACCAGGCATGTTGGAAATGTTTGGAAAAACAAACAAATTTCTAATCAATGATGGGAGAATCGTGCGAGAAATATAATCGAAAAAGAAATGTGCATGAGCTGTGACCTGGAAAGAAAAGAGATTCCCAGCCACTCATTTTCTTTTCTGTAGGAACATGAGATGAACTTCAAGACTTGGTTGGTCGAATTCCGAAATCAATGTTGGCACCATCATAAAACACACCAAATTTCTGTTTTTCAAAAGAATTTTTTTTTCGAAATTCAACCCATGTAGGGCCGTCTTTAATGGTAGATTACTGATGTAATGGGGGAGATCAGCTCCTAACTGCAGCTTGTTCAATTAAGCTTAAACAATAAAACTTAGAAGCCGATCAGTAACAAAACTTAGAAGCTGATCAGTGGCTATACACAGCTGCACCAGATTCTGTATGCACCAGTTTTTGTACATCTCCCCCAATATGATGTTAAAATTATTTGAAAGGGAAGGAAGATAGTGGGACTTTGAATGAGGCGATAATAATCCAAAAAATATGAATTATAGAATTTATTTTAACATGCAACCATTCAAAAATTTCATGAAAATCCATAAAATCATTTTTATATAATATAATTGTGTGCAATTTGTTACATATTGAGACACATGATTTCCAGGATAAATTCATGTACATATAAAATAGTACATTGCATAAATCAAACTTGTCTTGATACCTTTAAAAAGCTCTACGCGTTTCGTGGCTACAATGCCACTCATCAGGAGCAGGATACAAGAATAAGCTATAAATACAGATAAGTAATAAAAACAAAAAAATAATACTTGATACCCTTAACAAAAGGGGGAAGTAAAAATTTGCAGTTGTAAAAGACATCGGATCTATTACCTACAGATAGACTCCAATTTGTGCCCAGCTTCTGGAAGGGGAATATAGGAACCTCCAACATAATGTTTGGCCTGGGACTGAGGCAGGAAACCCCATCCAAGACAAGGGAACAGCCAAGCAACCCAGCCAAGGCCCCATTAGCGATATAATGGGGGAGATCAGCTACTAACTGCAGCTTGTTCAATTAAGCTTTAACAATAAAACTTAGAAGCCGATCAGTAACAAAACTTAGAAGCTGATCAGTGACTATGCACAGCTGCACCAGATTCTGTATGCACCAGTTTTTGTACATCTCCCCCAATATGATGTTACAAATTATTGGAAAAAGAAGGAAGATAGTGGGACTTTGAATGAGGCGATAATAATCCAAAAAATATGAATTATAGAGTTTATTTTAACATGCAACCATTCAAAAATTTCATGAAAATCCATAAAATCATTTTTTATATAATATAATTGTGTGCAATTTGTTACATATTGAGACACATGATTTCCAGGATAAATTCATATACATATAAAATAGTACATTGCATAAATCAAACTTGTCTTGATACCTTTAAAAAGCTCTACGCGTTTCGTGGCTACAATGCCACTCATCAGGAGCAGGATACAAGAATAAGCTATAAATACAGATAAGTAATAAAAACAAAAAAATAATACTTGATACCCTTAACAAAAGGGGGAAGTAAAAATTTGCAGTTGTAAAAGACATCGGGTCTATTACCTACAGATAGACTCCAATTTGTGCCCAGCTTCTGGAAGGGGAATATAGGAACCTCCAACATAATGTTTGGCCTGGGACTGAGGCAGGAAACCCCATCCAAGACAAGGGAACAGCCAAGCAACCCAGCCAAGGCCCCATTAGCGATATAATGGGGGAGATCAGCTACTAACTGCAGCTTGTTCAATTAAGCTTTAACAATAAAACTTAGAAGCCGATCAGTAACAAAACTTAGAAGCTGATCAGTGACTATGCACAGCTGCACCAGATTCTGTATGCACCAGTTTTTGTACATCTCCCCCAATATGATGTTACAAATTATTGGAAAAAGAAGGAAGATAGTGGGACTTTGAATGAGGTGATAATAATCCAAAAAATATGAATTATAGAATTTATTTTAACATTCAACTATTCAAAAATTTCATGAAAATCCATAAAATTATTTTTTATATAATATAATTGTGCTCAATTTGTTATATATTGAGACACATGATTTCCAGGATAAATTCACATACATATAAAATAGTATATTGCATAAATCGAACTTGTCTTGATACCTTTAAAAATCTCTATGCGTTTCGTGGCTACATTGCCACTCATCAGGAGCAGGATACAAGAATAAGCTATAAATACAGATGGGTAAACAAAAACAAAAAAATAATACTTGATACCCTTAAAAAAAGGGGGAAGTAAAAATTTGCAGTTGTAAAAGACATCGGGTCTATTACCTACAGATAGACTCCAATTTGTGCCCAGCTTCTGGAAGGGGAATATAGGAACCTCCAACATAATGTTTGGCCTGGGACTGAGGCAGGAAACCCCATCCAAGACAAGGGAACAGCCAAGCAACCCAGCCAAGGCCCCATTAGCGATATAATGGGGGAGATCAGCTACTAACTGCAGCTTGTTCAATTAAGCTTTAACAATAAAACTTAGAAGCCGATCAGTAACAAAACTTAGAAGCTGATCAGTGACTATGCACAGCTGCACCAGATTCTGTATGCACCAGTTTTTGTACATCTCCCCCAATATGATGTTACAAATTATTGGAAAAAGAAGGAAGATAGTGGGACTTTGAATGAGGCGATAATAATCCAAAAAATATGAATTATAGAATTTATTTTAACATTCAACTATTCAAAAATTTCATGAAAATCCATAAAATTATTTTTTATATGATATAATTGTGCTCAATTTGTTATATATTGAGACACATGATTTCCAGGATAAATTCACATACATATAAAATAGTATATTGCATAAATCGAACTTGTCTTGATACCTTTAAAAATCTCTATGCGTTTCGTGGCTACATTGCCACTCATCAGGAGCAGGATACAAGAATAAGCTATAAATACAGATGGGTAAACAAAAACAAAAAAATAATACTTGATACCCTTAAAAAAAGGGCAGAGTTATATATTGTTTAACTCGTGTTAATAT
>BLSH010250014.1:576307-586690 GCA_018402905.1 Glandirana rugosa
CGCCATTACTAGTAAAAAAAAATAAATAAATAAAAACCCCAGAAATGAATTCTCACCATCCGTAAACGCGGCCACTTTTGCGCAAACCAATCAATAAACGCCGATTGCAATTTTTTTTATCGCAAATATGAGGAATTATATAAATCGGCCAAAAACGGTGAAAAAAAATGTTTTTTTATATTTTTTTTTTGGATTTGAATTTTAGCAAAAAGTAAGAAATTTGGGTTTTTTTGCAAAATGGTCGCTCTTCTTTTGTTTATAGCGGCGATAAGAAATGACGCAGAGGCGATCAAATACCACCAAAAGAAAGCTCTATTTGTGGGGAAAAAAGGACGCAAATTTTGTTTGGGTACAACATCGCACGACCGCGCAATTGTCAGTCAAAGCGACGCAGCGCCAAATCGCAAAAAGTGCTCTGGTCCTAAAGCTGCAAAACCTTCCGGGGCTGAAGTGGTTAAAAAAGGTTTATTTAACAATAAAAACTGTTTTCCAAGATCAAATGTACAAATTTTCTTTAAAATCACACAGCGGCGTCAAACGCGTAGGCTGTTACCTAAGTGCTGGATACACAGTGAGAGGCGCCCTGACGCCGCTGTGTGATTTTAAAGAAAATTTTTACATTTGATCTTGGAAAACAGTTTTTATTGATAAATAAACCATTTTTAAATACTACACTATGGGATTCGCTTGTCTCTTCCCGCATGCATAATGTTTGGAGCAAGGAGCGCATAGAAGGAGTCGAACGACCAGTGGGTCGTACTGCTTGCTTATACGGAAGGATTGCGATTGGAGGAAAAAACGCACCCCAATTGGAAGAGCGGAACCCGCAAAGAAACCTTGATGCGCACAGGTCCTAACCTGCTCAGGTGAGAGTTCTGTGTGCACTAACCCAGTTGAAGCACCTTAAGAAAGAAACCTTTTTGGGGTTATCAACTACCCCCCTGCACAAAGAGGCTTCCCACACCAGTTTTGGAGCACGAATCGTTTTTATGAACTTTTGGAGCACAAGTCACTTATCTATCACTTTACCACTTGATTTGAAAAAAGGACATTTTTACCTGTTACTTGATATTTTTGCACTTGCCAGCATTTATATTGCAATACTAAAGTCTTTAGGTTTTATATATTTTATGATATATTTTATTACTTTATCACTATGTCACTTATCCATATAAATGGCCCACCCTGTATTGTAAAGTGCTGCCTAAACAGTTGGGGCTATATAAATTCTGTATAATAATAATTATTACCTTCATTTAGCAGATCCCCAGCTTAGTAGTACCCTCGTTCAGCAGATCCCCAGCTTATTAGTACCCTCATTCAGCAGATCCCAAGCTTAGTACCATTGTTCAGCAGATCCCCAGCTCATTGGTACCCTTGTTTAGCAGATCCCCAGCTTAGTAGAACCATCATTCAGCAGACCCCCAGCTTATTGGTACCCTTGTTCAGCAGATCCCCAGCTTATTCTCTTATCAACTAATCCTTTACCACTTTCATCAGCTCATTCCCCACAGCTACAACCTTTTGTACCACCTGCCTCACCCTATTAGATTGTAAGCTCTCTGAGCAGGACCCTCTTAATCCTCTTGTATGTTGTTGTAATGTCTCCCTTTTATATTGTAAAGTGGTGCGTAAACAGTTGGCACTATATAAATTCAGTATGATCATAATAATAATTATTACCCTCGTTCAGTAGATCCCCAGCTTATTGGTACCCTGTTTAGCAGATCCCCAGCTTATTGGTACCCTTGTTCAGCAGATCCCCAGCTTAGTAGTACCCTCATTCAGCAGATCCCCAGCTTAGTAGTACCCTCGTTCAGCAGATCCCCTGCTTATTGGTACCCTTGTTCAGCAGAACCCCTGCTTATTGGAACCCTTGTTCAGCAGATCCCCACTTAGTAGTACCCTCATTCAGCAGATCCGCAGCTAATTAGTACCCTCATTCAGCAGATCCGCAGCTTATTAGTACCCTCATTCAGCAGATCCCCAGCTTAGTAGTAACCTTGGTCAGTAGACCCCCATCTTATTGGTACTTTCGTTCAGCAGATCCCCAGCTTATCGGTACTCTCGTTCAGCAGATCCCCAGCTTATTGGTACCCTGTTTAGCATATCTCCAGCTTATTGGTACCCTTGTTCAGCAAATCCCCAGCTTAGTAGTACCCTCGTTCAGCAGATCCACTGCTTATTAGTACCTTTGTTCAGCAGATCCCCAGCTTAGTAGTACCAGCACTCAGCAGATCCCCAGCTTATTGGTACACTCGTTCAGCAGATCCCCAGCTTAGTAGTACCATCACTCAGCAGATCTCCAGCTTATTGGTACCCTCATTCAGCAGATCCCCAGCTTAGTAGTACCATCGCTCAGCAGATCCCCAGCTAATTGGTACGCTTGTTCAGTAGATCCCCAGCTTAGTAGTACCATCGTTCAGCAGATGCCCAGCTTATTGGTACTCTCGTTCAGCAGATCTCCAGCTTATCTGTACCCTTGTTCAGCAGATGCCCAGCTTAGTAGTACCCTCATTCAGCAGATGCCCAGCTTAGTGGTACCTTCGTTCAGCAGATCCCCAGCTTATTGGTACCCTCGTTAAGCAGATCTCCAGGTTAGTAGTACCATCACTCAGCAGATCCCCAGCTTATTGGTACCCTCATTCAGCAGATCCCAAGCTTTAGTAGTACCATCACTCAGCAGATCCCCAGCTTATTGGTACGCTTGTTCTGCAGATCCCCAGCTTAGTAGTACCATCGTTCAGCAGAAGCCCAGCTTATTGGTACTCTCGTTCAGCAGATCTCCAGCTTATCTGTACCCTTGTTCAGCAGATTCCCAGCTTATTATCTTATCTTATCTTATCAACTAATTATTTACCACTTCCATCAGCTCATTCTCCGCAGCTACAACCTTTTGTACCACCTGCCCCACCCTATTAGATTGTAAGCTCTTCTGAGCGGGGCCTTCTTAATCCTCTTGTATTTTATTGTATCGTCTCCCTTTTATATTGTAAAGTTCTGTGTAAACTGTTGGCGCTATATAAATTCTGTATGATAATAATAATTATTACCATCGTTTAGCAGATCCCCAGCTTATCTGTACCCTCATTCAGCAGTAGTACCCTCATTCAGCAGACCCCCAGCTTAGTAGTACCCTCGTTCAGCAGATGCCCAGCTTAGTAGTACCCTCGTTCAGCAGATGCCCAGCTTAGTGGTACCATCCTTCAGCACATCCCCAGCTTATTGGTACCCTCGTTCAGCAGATCCCCAGCTTAGTAGTACCCTCATTCAGCAGATCCCCAGCTTATTGGCACTCTCATTCAGCCGATTCCCAGCTTATTGGTACCCTTGCTCGGCAGTTTCCCAGCCTATTGGTACCCTTGTTTAGCAGTTTCCTAGCTCATTGCTAACCTTATCCAGCAGATCCCCAGCTTAGTAGTACCATCCTTCAGCACATCCCCAGCTTATTTTTACCCTCGTTCAGCAGATCCCCAGCTTAGTAGTACCCTCATTCAGCAGATCCCCAGCTTATTGGCACTCTCATTCAGCCGATTGCCAGCTTATTGGTACCCTTGCTCGGCAGTTTCCCAGCCTATTGGTACCCTTATTTAGCAGTTTCCCAGCTCATTGGTACCCTTGTCCAGCAGATCCCCAGCTTAGTAGTACCCTCGTTCAGCAGATCCCCTGCTTATTGGTACGCTGTTTAGCAGATCTCCAGCTTATTGTTATCCGTGTTCAGCAGATTCCGAGCTTAGTAGTACCCTCATCAAACAGATGCCCAGCTTAGTAGTACCCTCGTTCAGCAGATCCCCAGCTCAGTAGTACCATTGTTCACCAGATCCCCAGCTTAGTAGTACCATCGTTCAGCAGATCCCCAGCTTATTGGTACCCTCATTCAGCAGATCCCCAGCTTAGTAGTACCCTTGTTTAGCAGATGCCCAGCTTAGTAGTACCCTCATTCAGCAGATCTCAAGCTTATTGGTCCTCTCATTCAGCAGTATCCCAGCTTATTGGTACCCTCGTACAGCAGATCCCCAGCTTAGATGTACCCTCGTTCAGCAGATCCCCTACTTATTGGTACCCTTGTTCAGCAGAACCCCTGCTTATGGGAACCCTTGTTCAGCAGATCCCCAGCTTAGTAATACCCTCATTCAGCAGATTTCCAGATTATTACTACCCTCATTCAGCAGATCCACAGCTTATTAGTACCCTCATTCAGCAGATCCCCAGGTTAGTAGTAACCTTGGTCAGCAGACTCCCATCTTATCGGTACTTTCGATCAGCAGATCCCCAGCTTACCAGTACCCTTGTTCAGCAGATCTTATTGGTAATCTCATTTAGCAGATCTCCAGCTTAGTAGTACCCTCGTTCAGCAGATCCCCTGCTTATTAGTACCCTTGTTCAGCAGATCCCCAGCTTAGTAGTACCATCACTCAGCAGATCCCCAGCTTAGTAGCACCATCACTCAGCAGATCCCCAGCTTATTGGTACACTCGTTCTGCAGATCCCAAGCTTAGTAGTACCATCACTCAGCAGATCCCCAGCTTATTGGTACCCTTGTTCAGCAGATTCCCAGCTTATTATCTTATCTTATCTTATCAACTAATTCTTTACCACTTCCATCAGCTCATTCTCCACAGCTACAACCTTTTGTACCACCTGCCCCACCCTATTAGATTGTAAGCTCTTCTGAGCAGGGCCCTCTTAATCCTCTTGTATTTTTTTGTATCATCTCCCTTTTATATTGTAAAGTTCTGTGTAAACTGTTAATGCTATATAAATTCTGTATGATAATAATTATTACCCTTGTTTAGCAGATCCTCAGCTTATCTGTACCTTCATTCAGCAGTAGTACCCTCGTTCAGCAGACCCCCAGCTTAGTAGTACCCTCTTTCAGCAGATGCCCAGCTTAGTGGTACCATCGTTCAGCAGATCCTCAGCTTATTGGCACTCTCGTTCAGCAGATCCCCAGCTTATTGGTACCCTTGTTCGGCAGTTTCCCAGCCTATTGGTACCCTTATTTAGCAGTTTCCCAGCTCATTGGTACCCTTGTCCAGCAGATCCCCAGCTTAGTAGTACCCTCGTTCAGCAGATCCCCTGCTTATTGGTACCCTTGTTCAGCAGAACCCTTTCTTATTTGAACCCTTGTTCAGCAGATCCCCTGCTTAGTAGTACCCTCATTCAGCAGATTCCCATCTTATCAGTACTCTCGTTCAGCAGATCCCCAGTTTATCAGTGCTCTCGTGTAGCAGATCCCCAACTTATTGGTACCCTCATTCAGCAGATCCCCAGCTTATTGGTACCCTGTTTAGAAGATCTCCAGCTTATTGGTATCCTTGCTCAACAGACTCCAAGCTTAGTAGTACCCTCGTTCAGCAGATCCCCAGCTTAGTAGTACCCTCATTCATCAGATCCCCTGCTTATTAGTACCCTCGTTCAGCCAATCCCCTGCTTATTAGTACCCTTGTTCAGCAGATCCCCAACTTAGTAGTACCCTCGTTCAGCAGATCCCCAACTTATTAGTACCCTCATTTAGCAGATCCCCAGCTTATTGGTACCCTATTTAGCAGATCTCCAGCTTAATAGTGTCCATGTTCAGCAGATTCCCAGCTTAGTAGTACCCTCATTCAGCAGATCCCCAGCTTAGTAATACCCTCATTCAGCAGATCCCCTGCTTATTAGTACCCTCATTCAGCAGATTCCTTGCTTATTGGTACCCTTGTTCAGCCGATCCCCTGCTTATTAGTACCCTCGTTCAGCAGATCCCCTGCTTAGTAGTACCCTCGTTCAGCAGATCCCCAACTTATTAGTACCCTTGTTCAGCAGATCCCCAGCTTACTGGTACGCTCATTTAGCAGATTCCCTGCTTATTAGTACCCTAGTTCAGCAGATGTCCAGCTTATTGGTACTCTCATTCGGCAGATCCCCAGCTTATTGGTACCCTAGTTCAGCAGATCCCCAGCTTATTGTAGGAGCTTACAGAAATTTCCATCACATCGGACCGAAGGGAGGAATCGTTCCGGATCAGGACATCAACAGCCGGCTGGTAAAACCAATTTTATTTCAATTTTTGAAATCTTTTGCTGTCCTGAGTCCGGGATGTTGCTTTCCACTGTTTGGTCCACTGTGTCAGGTAAATTCAGCTTTGCTAAAGAACTTGTTTTTCCTCTTTTTTGCATAATGGCAGGGGTCTAAGGTTTGGGTCTATTGTTCAGGAAGAATACTTATACTTTGTCCTCATATAAGTCCTGAAAAATACACCTAAAAACGTGTGTTATGAGTAACTGTATGCTTTGAATGTGTGATTGGTATCAGCATTGCGTGTGTTATGTTGTAATTTTGGCGGTAATTCGTTTGGAGTCTCAGATTGTATTGTCAGTCTGTAAGGGGAGAGTTTTCAGTTTGGGCTGCTTTTGGCGGGAAAAGCGTAAAGTTACCACCATTTTGTTGTAAAATTGTTACAATTTCAATTTTGTTTCTGCTGAACTTGCTTTTAAACTGAATTTCAGCGTTTTGTGGAATGAAGTAATTGTCTGCTGGAATTTCAGTTTCTGGTTTTGATTGCTTTGATTTTGTGCAATATTTCAGTCTCAAGTGAAAATCGTTCGTTTTTGTACTGAATTCCATTTCCAGTAGAATCATTTTTATTGTAATGTTGTTTTGCGTAGTCCCAGCTGTAACTCAGTTTTTGGTAGAGAAAATCTGTTGTTAGACGGCTATTCAGGTTTAAGTGTGAAACCGAGTTAACATTACAGTGTATGGAGGTCTTTTTGTGACAAATTGCTCCTTTTTTTAAATTTTTTTGGCGGCAAATTTAGTTTTAGACGCAGTATTGTAATCGTTAAGAGTTTTCATGCCTTTTACACTGTAATTCAGCTCTGGTTGTGTGTTTAGAGTACAACTCATTTGTTAATGAAACCGTTGGTTATTTTAGACGTTGAAGTTTGAGTAGCACATGGCTGTCCCGGGTTTGGACCGAGTTTCTAGTGGCGGATGGCGCCGTACAGCTGAAAATCAGCATTCATTGAGGATGGTTAATTTCTAGGCTGTATTTCAAATCCGGTTGATAAATTCTGTGTTATGCGTTTTTATTGTTTTATTCTCAGTGCGGTCATTTTGTTTCCATCATGTGTTTGGCGTCATTTTCTTCGGGTAAAGAGGGCCATGGGGCTGTAATGTTGTTTCACTTACTGCCATTTTGTGTTGTGGACCACATGGTGTGGCAGCCATCTTGGAGTAATGACAAAGAAGCCACATGGCTGAGATGCCATATTGAATTCATTATGTGATGTTTTTACAGGATTTTTGCATCGGTTTTTAGCCAGTTTTGACTTGTTCAGATTTAGCGTCTATACAATTCATCTGTTTTCGTGTTTTATCTTTGGTTTCACATATAGCTGTTATGTTTTTATAACTTTTTCAGTTTTATGTAGGCATTTATGTTTAAGCAGCTTTTTCATAGGGTTTCTGTTGTATAACCATTGATTTTCAATGATAGACTACAGTGTGGAGTATAACTGATCCATTCTTGTATTGGATTCAGTTTTGTTTAAAATCAGGTTTGTTTTGGACTAATTTGTGGTTAGTGTTATAGGCACAGTGTTTTCTACGGTAGTTTGTGTTCCAGGTACGGGCGGTCCCCGGGTTACAAACAGGATGAGGTCTGTAGGTTTGTTCTGTTGAATTTGTATGTGAGTCGGAACAAGTAAATTTTTTTGTAGCTTCAGCAAAAAAAACTATTTTTGAGATTTTTGGATAGCATAGGGAAGGGTTAGCACCCCTGTGATGTTTGTTTTTCCTGTCTATGTTTCTGTTCAGGAGATGTCGCCTCACTTCCTGTCCCAATGATAGTTGGATTTTGAAGGTTTTGAGTTGTGAAAACAAGGATTGGTGATAAAGCTTCAGTGGAGATGCCTTTTCTCCATAATAACTCTTACAGGAGTGAATTTCCCTTCCTAGGTGGAGATTTCCTGTCACTTCCTGTTGTCTACCGTCGTTTGTGGGTGGGATTCGTTTGTGGGTCAGATGTTTGTATCTAGGGGACCACCAGTAGAAACATTATACCTTTCAGTGTGTAATCAGTAACCGGCATCTCCATTTCTTTAGTCTAACATCAGGAAATAGACTGAAGCCAAGGTTTGTATAGTGAGGGTTTTATTGTACTTCCGTGCTGCTTGGCTGCACGGGTTGGGTCGGAACAAATGTGTACTTTGGGCCGGTCTACGTGAAACGGGGGAAAGCGACACGTTTGTTCCAGCCTTCAATGTGTGAGGAGCAGATTCTGAAGCCCGCCCCACGTGTAACCGTGTCAGTACCGGGGGTGGGGAGAGCGTGGGTGGGTGCTGAGCTGTATAGCCGTACAAATCCATCGGGTGGAAGTTGCTAGCTGACCGGCAGAGAAATCGGAGTCGGAACCAGCTAACACTGCGAAAGAAGGCACCCGGCAGTGTTGCTCCTAAAACTTGGTGCAAAAGTCGGTTCGAATCGACATGGGCAATGGGCCGTCCATGTATGAGGGGGGAAGCGAGACCCCTCAATCTAGCCAAACAGCTTCGCGGTACATAAAGTCTGTGTTTGGGGCTCGGGCCATGTGACCCCTCAAAAGGTGGATGTTCCTTTGATGTCTGGAGGTGGGAAAAGTTCATTACTGAATTAAGACCAGACTCCGGACAACAAAGACGCTGGATATAGTGATATTGGGGCTTCAGAAATCTATTATGGTGTATTAACAGGATATGCAGAGTGCGTCTTCAGTCTGGGTGATGCGCATTTTGTATACCTGACCAGAGGGGAAAGCCGTAGTTGCTGATTCACTAAGGGCAGCCGGGGAAGGATTGGATGTGTATTACATGATTCTCTGGTCATTGTGGAATGTATCGTGTTAGCCCTTGGAAAGAACGTTGCTGGGTAAAGCCAACCTAACCAATTGTGCGTTTACTCCGTCTGCTTTTAATTTTTGTCTTGCTTAAGTTTTTTTAAGTAGCATGATAACTATGAAATCTCTCCCTTTGCATTTGTATGTAAATGTTTGTCTTATGTCTTATTCTCATTGTTTGTATGTAATAATACGTTATTTCTGTAGGAACGTGAAAGTAAGAGTTACAGAGGTTTGTAATTGGTTGTAGGAAATGTACAAATTGTGATATTCTTATTTTGGTCAAAGTGAAACTTTTAACTTGCAAGCAGCCCACAGGAGTTGTGTTAAAGTAGACCCCCCATGGGTAATTCAATTCAATACACGCCCAGCCATCCCTTTCTTTTCAAATCTAGCTCATCGCCCCAGGCTAAGGTATGTTAATGTACTTGGCAGACTATCTGTGTGTCCCCAAGTGTATTTCACACCTGCTTCCTGCCGTGTCACCGTGCATCCCAGAGATTTTGTGTCCCTGAGTAAATTAATTTTCAAGGGTCATTTAATGGCGAAAAGGGTAGGGCCTGACTAGACCTGATGGTGAACCTGAGGAAACAAGGGGGCTGGAAATTCGGAAAAATTGCATTTTTTTGTTTCATTAGATCAAAGTGGGACTCTCAGTGGCCATTATTTTGTTTTGTTTTTTGCGTCATTAAAAACAGTGCATCTTTTCTTCCTCTATGTAATGAGAAAGAAAAGGGGGGAGATAATGGTGGTGAGAATGACAATTTTCAAACTTACAATACTAACTTCTCTAATTCTAACCAAGTTTGTGACCTAGTAGGACGACATGGACCATACCAGGTTCAGCTGACGACACCGACCTCCCTAAAGCTTGAGGGATGAGAAAACTGTATCCATGCCGGCCACTGCAAGAAGCTGCTCAACCACATCAACCACTGAGGAGTATCTTTTACTTATATTATTTAGCTTAATGTATTTTAGCAGGGGTAACAATAAAACATCCCAACTTGTTTTTTTTAAATGCACCTCCAATGAGCTAAAAACAGTGAACAGAACCCACTGCTGGGAACACTCTAGGCCCTCACCGAGCCTTAATACCCCGGCAGTGGCAGCAGTACATGACATGGATGTGTATGTACATTTATATATATATATGTGTGTGTGTATATGTGTGTATATATATGTGTGTATATATTTCAATTTCGTGGGAACACCCGGTGAATCAACAGGCCTATGGGTACGACCAAAACACCCCCTCCCCGTTCTTGGTCTCGATTTCGACATTGACATTGAGTAAAATAGAAGATCTTTACATAACAATTCAATCAAACACAGAAAAACTCTAGAAACGATCAAAAAAGGAATACAAACGAAAATGATTATACTTGTAGTATATATGTGTGTATATATATGTGTGTATATGTGTGTGTGTATATATATATATTTACATGTATGTGTAGGTACAGTACATGACGACGGTGACGGCCCCATAATTCCGAGCCACTCCCGGATCTCACAAGGGTCGT
>BLSH010250014.1:587326-599063 GCA_018402905.1 Glandirana rugosa
CTTGAGTGTCTTTGGGGGGAAAACACGATGTTCTATTAGTTTCCAGTAGAAAAGGACATTATCTGAGACAGCGACAAGGACACTCTAGAGGAGTGTCGAAGTTGCCAAAGTAACTTGTGGGGTAGGTGTTACCTACTCTTTAACAAGTTAGCAAAGGATTCAAGTTGGGGGTGGGACAGGTTACAGAGTCTATTACAGGAAAAGATGACCTTTGATTATCTTGTAGCACAAAAGGGGGGTTTCTGTGAGTTCATAGCAGAAGACTGTTGTACCTGGATGACAGGCACTAGTGACAAGGTCCAAGTCCATATGGATAAAGTTAGGTCCCTGCTAGGGAGAGCCAGAGCTATGGCCAGTGAAGGTTGGAATCCTTTCTAAAGGGTTTGGGAGATTTTGGAGAGTTCTTGTTCTTTCCATAGGATCCTGGTTGAAGGAAGTAGGGGTATATATACTCATGTTGTTTTGTTTCTATTCCTTCTATATGCCATGATGAGATGTTCCTGCTGCCTGATCGATCGTCACCAAAGCCTGATCAGAAGACCACATCTTCCTAGCCAAGACAAGAGGTCCCCTGAAGTCCAGCCCATGTACCAGATGATGAGGATTCCAGCGATCGCTATAACCCCCATCATGCTTTCCCTCTGTGTCATCCCTCCCGAAGAATGCGTGTCAACCATGCTTTTCTTTTGTTCAATGGATGGACTGAATGTTTCATTTTTTTTCTTTTTTGATTGGACTGGTGTTCGTGTTTAGAAGATGACAAGATTCATCGAGGGACACATGGGAGCATATGACAAGAGGAGGAACTGTTGTAGAAATTTAGGATGTGTATTATGTATTGTCACAGTGTCTCCCAGTGTCGGTTTACCGGTATTCGCTGTGTACAGCGAATATGGCTTTAACCGATATTGAGAAAAGCCACATACAATGGAAACCTTCCATCAATTGATAATTACACGCTACCTGCCCGATCATCCCGGCCAGCAGGCACCCTGAGCGGTCAATGCTGGAGCAAACGCTGGTCCTGATCTTTGAGGTGCAATGCACGTTCTGTATTACCGTCAATCAGGGGGCCCCTGTCTTCTGTACAGATCGATCTGCTTGGCGGCAGTTTACTTGCGTTATGGAATTAGTATTGCCTTTTATGTAAGGATAATGATCTGTGGGCTTTCTGTGGCATCTGATCAATGTGACAGAGGTCTGCAGCTATATTCCTTTGTGTTGTAATTTACCCTTTAATGGAACAGTAGCATAATTGCTATGTAATATAGTTCAGAGAGCTGTATTGGCAGGTTTGTACATGTGTGGTGGATTTGGCTTGGAATGCTTCTATGAAGTTAGCACATGGCTCTCATTGTCAGCTGTTTTCTCATAGAGGCCAACCAACCCCCCCACCCCCCTCAATACATGCATGCCTTTTCTATTGTATAGTTTGAATGTAAACAAGTGTGTCATTGATTGGTAGTTTTGTATTGAGCTCATGTCATGTGACTGTGCCTTGGAGGCTGATTGGCTGATTGTGAAGCCATCAAGTCTCTTTTGTTAAACCTGTCTGACCAGTATAAATAAAAGGCCGAAAAGCAGAGCTAAAGCAGGACAATCCCTGCGAGCAGCCATGTGAGATGAAGCAATCTGTGTCTGTGTGTATCTGCTTCAACACAGGTCGATCAAATGCATTATGCAAAAGAGCTGAAAAGTGCGCTTATTAGCGCAGGCAAAATATAATGCATACAAGGTATTATAATTTCCCTAACACTTGTTTAGCAGATCTCCAGCTTATTGGTATCCTTGTTCAGCAGATTCCCAGCTTAGCAGTACCCTCCTTCAGCAGATCCCCAGCTTAGTAGTGCCCTCATTCAGCAGATCCCCAGCTTAGTAGTACCCTCATTCTGCAGATCCCCTGCTTATTAGTATCCTCATTCAGCAGATCCCCAGCTTAGTAGTACCCTCATTCAGCAGATCCCCAACTTATTAGTACCCTCATTCAGCAGATCCCCAGCTTACTGGTACCCTCATTTAGCAGATCCCCAGCTTATTGGTACCCTCGTTCAGCAGATCCCCAGCTTATTGTTACCCTGTTTAGCATATCTCCAGCTTATTAGTATCCTTGTTCAGCAGATTCCCAGCTTAGTAGTACCCTCATTAAGCAGATGTCCAGCTTAGTAGTACCCTCATTTAGCAGATCCCCAGCTTATTGGTACCCTCGTTCAGCAGATCCAGAGCTTATTAGTATCCTTTTTCAGCAGATTCCCAGCTTAGTAGTACCCTCATTAAGCAGATCCCCAGCTTAGTAGTACCCTCATTCAGCAGATCCCCTGCTTATTAGTACCCTCATTCAGCAGATCCCCTGCTTATTGGTACCCTTGTTCAGCCGATCCCCTGCTTATTAGTACACTCATTCAGCAGATACCCTGCTTAGTAGTACCCTCATTCAGCAGATCCCCAACTTATTAGTACACTCGTTCAGCAGATCCCCAGCTTACTGGTACCCTCATTTAGCAGATTCCCAGCTTATTAGTACCCTAGTTCAGCAGATCCCCAGCTTATTGGTATCCTGTTTAGCAGATCTTCTGCTTATTGGTATCCTTGTTCAGCAGATTCCCAACTTAGTAGTACCCCCAGCTCTGCTGATTCCTCACTCAGTAGTAACAAACAAACACAACAGTGTGAACTAGACTGTAGGCTAACAATTTTACTTAGTGACATGGACTTTGATTGGCATTCGGAGTGCTTTAAAAAAGCGTGTCCAATGCCACATTTTGAAACAAGTGTAAATGAGGCCTTAGGAGGTTGTAAACCTCAGGAAAAAACGCAAGACAAAGGCATAATGAGCTAGTATGCACTGCATGCTAGCTCATTATGAAATACTTACCTCAGAACAAAGCCAGGCAGTGCCGTCCACGCACTGCAGACCCAGCCAACATCTTTCCCGGAGATACTACTGGGTCTGCAGGCTCCAGCGCTACGGCTGGCTGGAGTCGCAACAACGTCACTCCTGTGATTGAGCCGCCAGTCACGGGCCGATTCTTCAGTGCACAAGCGCCAATGACATCGGCAGCAGCGTATATAGTAAATATCACGTCACGGTTTAGGAGATATTTAAGGTACTTACAGGTAAGCCTTATTATAGACTTACCTGTAGGTACAATTAAAGAGGAAGACTTTACCTCTTTACAGTCCTGACCCGTGCCGGGAATGTAACTGTTTTTTTTTTAACGGTTAAATTGATGGGTTTAGTTCCGCATTAAAATCCCCGCAGTAATGTTTACAGCCCCCCCACATCCCCACATACATGCATGTGTGTCGGGGGGGGGGGGAGGGGGCCTACACACAAAACCATCAACTGCGCTACATACAGCAGATTCCCATCTTATCAGTACTCTCATTTAGCAGATCCCCAGCTTACTGGTACCCTGTTTAGCAGATCTCCAGCTTATTGGAATCCTTGTTCAGTAGATTCCCAGCTTAGTAGTACCCTCATTCAGCAGATCCCCTGCTTATTAGTACCCTTGTTCAGCAGATCCCCAGCTTAGTATTACCCTCATTCAGCAGATCCCCTGCTTATTAGTACCCTCATTCAGCCGATCCCCAGCTTAGTAGTTCCCTCATTCAGCAGATCCCCTGCTTATTAGTACCCTCATTCAGCAGATCCCCTGCTTATTAGTACCCTCATTCAGCCGATCCCCAGCTTAGTAGTACCCTCACTCAGCAGATCCCCTGCTTATTAGTACCCTTGTTCAGCTGATCCCCTGCTTATTAGTACCCTCATTCAGCCGATCCCCAGCTTAGTAATACCCTCATTCAGCAGATCCCCTGCTTATTAGTACCCTTGTTCAGCAGATCCCCAGCTTAGTAATACCCTCATTCAGCCGATCCCCAGCTTAGTAATACCCTCATTCAGCAGATCCCCTGCTTATTAGTACCCTCATTCAGCTGATCCCCTGCTTATTAGTACCCTTGTTCAGCAGATCCCCAGCTTAGTAATACCCTCATTCAGCAGATCCCCTGCTTATTAGTACCCTCGTTCAGCCGATGCCCTGCTTATTAGTACCCTCATTCACACACAAAACCATTAACTGCGCTACATCTTTTACAGCTGGCTGGAATGAGACCAATAATTCTTAGCCCATTATTTATGTTTAACCACTTCAGCCCCGGAAGGATTTCCCAGTTTAGGACCAGAGCACTTTTTGAGATTCGGCACTGTGTTGATTTAACTGACAATTGTGCGGTCGTGCAACGTTGTACCAAAACAAGATTTGCGTCCTTTTTTCCCCACAAATAGAGCTTTCTTTTGGTGGTATTTGATCCCCTCTGCGTCATTTCTGATCGCTGCTATAAACAAAAGAAGAGTGACAATTTTGCAAAAAAAAACATTTTTTCTTACTTTTTGCTAAACTAGAAATGCAAAAAAAATATAAAAAACATTTTTTTTCATCAGTTTTGGCCGATTTATATTCTTCCTCATATTTTTGGTAAAAAAAAATTGGCGTCTATTGATTGGTTTGCGCAAAAGTTGCAGCGTTTACGAATGATGAAAATAAATTTCTGGGGTTTTTATTTATTTATTTTTTACTAGTAATGGCGGCGATCTGCGATTATTAGCTGTACTGTGATATTGGGGCGGACATGTCGGACCATTTTGACACTTTTTTGGGACCATTGGCATTTATACAGCGATCAGTGCTATAAAAATGCACTGATTACTGTATAAATGCCATTGGCAGTGAAGGGGTTAACCTGTGGGGGGCGCTCTAAGGGTTAACTGTGTTCCCTCGGTGTGTTCTAACTGTGTGGGGGCTGGGCTGGCAGGGGAGTGATCACGGCTTCCATATACAGGAAGCCTGTGATCACCGCCCTTCCCCCTCTATGAGAACGAAGATCCGCGTGTTTACATACACGGGCCCCCAGTTCTCTCACTGCGGGGGGCCATTGCGGGTAGCTGGCAGAGATCGAGTCCGCCCTACCCGCTCCCTGGCCCCCCAGGACACAGTGGGCGCCCCCCGGCGGCGCGCGCTCACAGTACTTGTTATCACGGCCGCCATCAGCTGACGGCGGTTTGCAATAACGAGCCACTTCGTCGCCGTCACGCTGTGGCGGGCGGTCAGCAAGTGGTTAAAGTGGACCTTCCGTCAATTTTTCAGCTTTCCATCTATTAAATTTTCTGCCCTTTTTGTTTTAAATTTGGATAGTAAAACATTTTTTCTCTGCCAGTAAATACCTTATACAGCTCACTTCCTATTTCTTGTCTGGTCATTAGCCTACGCTTATGACATCATGCACAGCTCTCTCTCCCTTGTGAGTTTGCCAGGAGGGAATGAGTCATAAGAGGGCCAATGAGAGCTGCAGAGCTGTGCCTCTGTGTAAATCGAGGAAGTGAACAGTTAAAATGGCTGCAGGCAGACTCAGTGGAGGGAGATTTGTGCAGCATATTTGGTAAGTACAGCATCACAGTATATATAAAATAATATGCAAAGTGGTTGGAGGGAAGCTTCAGAATGGCAAAGATGTTTTTATCACAAATCACGTGAGCAGACCGCAGTTCCTCTTTAATTCTAAGGCAAACACAACAAGTTTTTTTATTATAGATAGCAATAAAATATAGATCAGCGTTAAATCTTCTAGGATGAAGAATATGAAAAGCCTTTCTCAGCCCCCGTTGCGGTTCTTTCTTCAGACACAGACTTTAACAGAGTCAGACTACGTGGACAGTGTGAACTACAACTCCCAGAAGCCCCTGCTTCTCGCGCCTGCGCACTGCTCTCAGGGCCAGGCCGCTGTTCTCGCCCAGTCACATACTGACAGGAATCCAGCACAGTCCTATCAACAACTCGCAGGGTGGCAACGGTTGCTATACAGACACTCGGAACCGGGCTCGTGCTACATCCATCCAATCATTTCCGTCCTACATCTATCTGACAGACGCCCTACCAATCATAGCACGCCAAGCCTAATAGCTCGCCGCCCACTAAGTGACGTTTCATTTCCTAGTCACCGCCCCGAGAGCTTTGACTGACGCGGGCCCCAGCCAATCCGGCGCTTCCATCGCTTTGCCTGCGTTGACGACAAGGAAGAAGGGGGAGGGACGTTAGCAACAGTTGCCCGGGTGAGGGACGGAGCGGCCATAGCCACGGTAGTCGTGGCGACAAGAACCCCGGCAACAGCAATCAACAACAACAACCCCCGGCGCCACCGGGCCCGGTTCCCCGCCGCACCGGGCGGCATTTTTTCTCGCCGGCAGGGCGGGGCCGGTGTCTCCCCATCTCGGGCACACGCAGCGGTCCAGCCTTGGAGTGAAGCCCCAACCTCACGCTGACTGAGCAGGCACGGCGCCGCTGCAGGGGGAAGCGCTGCTAGGTAAGGGCTCCGAAAGGCGCCGACTACACGGGGGAAGCGGGCGGCATTCGGTCGTTATGACGACGTCAAAACGGTGCTGTCACCCCTCCCCTTTTTTAAAATGGCGGCGCCTGCTACGAGCGGGAGAGGCGCAGGGCCGCGCGTCGCCATGGAAACCTGAGAAGAGGTGGGCGTGGCCTTGACTGCCGCGCTTGTGGATTGGCCGAAGCCTTCAGGGTAGGCGGGTCTTACCAAGCAGGAGCGATAGGGGGGGGTTGGACCAAACCATCACAGTGTGGAGTGTGACTGCATAGGAAATGACTTCTAGCTGGAACTCATGACTGGTCTGGAGTTATGTAAGAAAGTGCGGTGACAGCCAATCACAGGGCACGTCAGTACACGCCCTTGGAGCATAGACACGTGACTGAAACCTGACCAGTGACCTTACTAAGTATAACCTGGACTGTGCTGAGGGGGAGGAGTCAGAGGCCACGTGATAATCACAACTTCCAGCAGCCTGACCATCCATTCCTAGAGAAAGGCTGCAAATAGAAGACATTGGGGGCTCACTGATTGGAGGCTTCCCTTCATTACTTTCTGTTTGCTGATCTTTACAATCAGAGATCAATTCTTTTTGCCATTAGAGTGTCAAGCTTTGCAGCATGTCTTTACATATGAGCTGAGACCAGAGAATGCTGCGCTAATAATAAACTCATCTCTAAGGCTCGCTTCACTCTGATCTGAGAGATCAGAGGCGATTCGCACCACACTGCAGTGTGAGTCACATGCGATCTCTCTGCAATGCGATCTCAGCTATAGAGATAGTATGGCTGAGTTAGCATCGCAATCGGATCAAACTCGCCCGGGACCCTTTTTGTTTGCAGGGTCAGAATTGCATTGCATGGTGGTTCACACCATGCGATCCGATTCCTGTGCGAGTTTGCACTGCGATATGCAAACTGAAAAGATGGTGTCGTTAACAATGTACTGACACCTCCCTTCAGTTTGCATTGGGCAGTGTGAGCTGCCGCCGGGAGGCTAGCGATGCGGGGAGCCATAGTGGATTCGCAGGGTTCCTGCATCGCTGCAGTGTGAACCGAGGCTAAGGTCTCATGTACACTGCTTCTGGTAAACGGATGTTTGGAGGCATTTGGGTATTTTTTTAGCTGCCCCTGAACTCTCCTCTATGGTATCTTATTGGTACCAGTCAGAGGCGTAACTAGAACCTTCAGGGCCCCGGTGCAAGAAATTATGAAGGGCCCCCTGGCCAGGGCCCTTCCCTCTTCCCACTGATCCTGGGGCCCTTTACTCCTATCGTGGGTCCCTTTATTACGGTACTGCAGTGGGGCCCTTTCACAAGTTCTGCAGCAGGCCCCAGGGATAAACTGGATAGAGGAAAATGGAGGAGATTGGGTCCTCTAAATGCCACCCCCGGCATCCCTCCTATTCAGGTGTACAAGGGAGGCACATGGGCCCCCCGGACCATGGGGCCCGGTTGCAATTGCAACCCCTATCGTTACGCCCCTGGTACCAGTGTTGTCAACCTCCTGCAGCGTTTTTTACTGGCAAAACATGGAAAATTTACTGGCGGAGCACATTTTTTTTACTGGCAACCTGTAAAATATCAGAACTCCTATTTAAAATGAAGACAATTGATATTTAAACACAACATGGAAACACTGACAATACCCATATCAAGTAGTTTGCCATGTTTACACTTAAAAAGTCAGCACAGCGTGACCAATTATCAGACCCTGATATTTATAGACAGTTGTTAAAATCACAGATTTTTTCAAACTGTCAGTAAATTTACTGGCGGTTGGCAACACTGATTGGTACATGTACACAAGCTCGATTCCAGGCAGTTGACTTCAAAGGCATTTTTTGGAATGCAAAAAAATGGGTTCAGACGCCAGTTCAGAGGCATTTGAAACGCCAAACAACTTGTAAACACGCCTAAACGTGGTAACTCGCATCTAGCACCATTTCGTTTACAGGCATTTACATTTAACAAAATAAATAAATACATTTTTTAATAAAAAAACGCTCCTAGATGCAAACACGGCTAAATGCGGCAAAACAGCTGTTTTAGACGCGGATTTCCAGCTGTCAAAAAAAATTTGTCTAAAGGAGGTTGAAACAGCGTCCCGTGTAAATGGAGCCTAAGGTGAGTGTATCAATTTCCGTCTATCAAATCCTGAAAAATTGTTGCAGTGTTGAAACAGTATTAATGAAACTGTAACTAAAATAAAATAAACAGTAACAATTGTATCTTCCTATAATAATCCATCAATATTATTCAGTGATCTAATGAAAAATGTGAAAAAAGACAATTTCCAGGAAAATGTCCAAAAATGTATATTCCTGTGTCTTCTGTCATCCTCAGAATCTATGCCTAATATGGATTCACCACTGCGCTCCCCCATAAGAAGTGCCCTCACCTTAAAAAGTGTGACCCCACACTTAAAGTGGCAGTAAACCCATGCATTTAACAGGTTAAAAACCAGTCACATTTCCGGCACTCGCCGGAAATGTAACACTCCCATTGGTTGTGCTCTAAACCAAACTGTCAAACCATCCCATGGCTGGTGTCATAGCTGATCACATGTGCAGCATCATGGCAGTTGTAGATTAAACAGAGGCCAAGATGGCAGCTTCCTTGGCTGAAAATGATAGGAGACTTTAAAGCGGTTGTCTACCCATTTTGATTACTTTTACCTATAAGGCTTACCTGTAGATAAAATGAATATCTTCTAAACCTGTACGGTTTAGAAGATATTTCCTCGCTAATCCGCTGCAGCATTACGGCGCATGCGCCGTGTATGTCCCCACAATAGTTCTGGACCTTGCCGGAAAGACGGGTCCCGTGCGCATGGGCAGGAGTGACGTCACGCGGCTCCTGCCAGTCACAGCGCCGGAGCCGCGTACTCGCAAGCAAGATCCGAGGGAAGATGTCCGCTCCCACAGAGGGAACCAAGCAGCCCGGTCGGATCTTCATTTCAAGGTATTTCATAATGAGCTAGTATGCGGTGCATACTAGCTCATTATACTATTGTCTTGCAGGTTTTTATTTTTTGTTTATTTTTTTAAAACTGAGTTTTGCCTGGAGAAAAACAAAAAAATTCAGCAGCTACAAATACTGTATGTAGCTGCTGACTTTTAACCACTTAAGGACCGAGCCTCTTTTTGAGAGTCGGTTTTTACAAGTTAAAATCAGTTTTTTTTTTGCCATAAAATTACTTAGAACCCCCAAACATCATATATATTTTTTTCTAACAACCTAGAGAATAAAATGGCTGTCGTTGAAATACTTTGTCACATGGTATTTGCGCAGCGGTCTTATAAGCGGGATTTTTTTGGGAATAAAATTAACTTTTTTGAGTTAAAAAATAAGACAACAGTAAAGTTAGCCCAATAGTTTTCCGTATTGTGAAAGATAATGTTACGCCGAGTAAATTGATACCCAACATGTCATGCTTCAAAATTACACCCGCTCACGGAATAGCGACAAACTTTGGCACTTAAAAATCTCCGTAGGCGATGTTTAAAAATTCCTACAGTTTACCAGTTTTTAGTTACAGAGGAATTCTAGTGGTAGAATTATTGCACTCGCTGTAACGATCGTGGCGATACCTCACATGTGTGGTTTGAACACCGTTTTCATATGCAGGTGGGACTTGCGTATGCATTCGCTTCTGCTCTGCTTCAGCGGGACAGGGCGATTTTAAATTTTTTTCTTTTTCTTATTTATTTTGCTTTTTTCTTTTTATTTTAACTCTGTCCTTTAAAAAAAAAAAATGGGCTCACTTTTATTCCTATTACAGGAAATGTAAACATTTCTTGTAATAGAAAAAAAGCATGCCAGGACCCCTTAAATATGAGATCTGGGGTCAATAAGAATGCAATAAAAAAAGAAGAAAAAGTGACACTTGAAAATAAAAATGTCCCCTTTTAAGAGTTTTGGGCGAAAGGGACGTCGCTTCCGCCCTCCAATGCTATGGAGCCATATGGGCGGCATCTTCCGCTCGCTCGGCTCACAAGCATTGGGGGAATGGACCCGATCGCAGTGGCGTTCTTGGGTTGTTATCTGAACGCCCTGAATTGGCGTTCAAAAGTTGTTCTTTTGAACACAAAAAGTGATGGACGCCGCTAAATGATCATAAACGCCGCTAAACTGCTGTTTATTGGCGTCCGGCGTTTTTTGTAGTCAATGGAAGCTAATGAAGTAAAAAAAAAAACCCTCAAAGACGCCGAAGCCGATAAATGCTGCTTACAAAGCGCTGCAAAAGAACGTTTCCTAAGCAGCGTCTCCTGCCACTAAAGTCTGATGACCAGAGAGCCCAGGGAGCGTCCAGTGTGCATGGAGCCTTAAGGTGAGCGCAGTGGTGAATCCATATTAGGCATACATTCTGAGGATGCCAGAAGACCCTGGAATATACGTTTTTGGTTTTCACTAGATCACTGAATAATATTGATGGACTTATATTATAGGAAGATACAATTGTTACTGTTTATTTTTATTTTAGTTACAGTTTCATTAATACTGTTTCAACACTGCAACAATTTTTCAGTATTTGATGCACGGAAATGGATACACTCACCTTAGAGAGTAGATGTGTTTATTTTTAGCGCAGCATTTTCTGGTTTTAGCTCATATGTTGCACATTTATTTTGGGAATGTGTTGATTGCTGCCTGCTTAAACTAGTACAGTGGAACCTTGGATGGCGAGTAACATGGTTAACGAGCATTTCCCAATACAAGCATTTTTTTTTTTTTTAAATTCTGACTCGGTTTAAGAGTGGTGTCTCGCATAACGAGTAAAAATATGCATTTTTGCATGCAATACTGCATGTGACCAGGCTTTCTCGAAATTCCTTGGAAATACCGAAAGTGTAAACACTTTCTGAGCATTGCCGAGTGATCCTGAAGTCTTAGAGGTTCACCAGCCCCCCCCCCCCCCCTGCAAATGTGGAATTGCATACAGCAGGCGCCCCTAGAACTGTGGCCATATACAGTACTGCATAGACAATCAGTGACTGTGGAACAAATTAACTGAGTCTCCATTGTTTCCTATGGGGAATCATGCTTTGATATACGAGTGCTTTGGATTACAAGCATTCTCCTGGAACAAATTATGCTCATAATCCAAGGTGCCACTGTACATATATTTACATTGGTTGCTCCCAAGATCTATATCTGTTGTTTTTAAATATTAAGGCAGAACTCCACTCTATCTGAGCACCACAAACCAAAGGACACGATTTAATTAATTTTAAATACCAAAAGCAAACTTCCCCCATCCATCCTTTGAAAAACACCACCCCCCCCCCCCCACACACACACACACCCTAGCATTTCTGGCCATAGCCATCTTAAGTAAGGGCAAATGATTCATGTAGC
>BLSH010250014.1:606699-617395 GCA_018402905.1 Glandirana rugosa
GTAGTTTTCACTCATGTGGGGATTTACTTTTACATGTTTAACCCAGGTTAATCGGTAAAAGGGAGGGGAAACAGTACGCTGAGTCACAATGTTCCAGAGTCCAGACTTACCCTTCGTCCACACAATTTAAACCACAATAGTGAGAGTGAGAGAGTATGACCAGTGACCTTCACGTTGTACCGTGGAGTACCGTGTCTTGAGAGACTCCTAGACTTTTTTTTCTTAACAACGAGATGTATTTCTACCTGATCCGTTATTCTTCTAACCGTTCTGGGACTTTGACTCGAAGTCGTACCACCGGTTCTGGTATGTTGTCCTGTCCAAGGTGAATCTTGTCCGGAACGGTACCAGCTGGTTTCCTCAACTCACTTGTACGAGTAACAGTATACGTGTCCAACAGAAACCCTTTATCTGTATACTCACGACTGACTTGGTACTTACGGTTACACATGACACTGTATGACTTCGTCTCGTACTAGGGAAGGCAAGTCTCTGACCCGGTGTCCCGTCATAAGGTTGTACTATTTCTGAGATTTGTGTAAAGGTTCTACTGGTGACGGGACGATTTCTTCGACTCCCGTTTCCAGATCATGCTCTGCTTCAGTATGTCACAGTACACATTGGCATTCATGGTTCAGTCAGCACTCATATGTCTATTTCCCAAAGACAACCTGTGCATATGACAATGAGCATGTTCACTCAACTCCTTTGGTCGACCATGGCAAGGCCTGTTCTAAGTGGAACCTGTCCTGTTGTATGGTCTTGGCCACCATGCTGAAGCTCAGTTTCAGGGTCTTGCCAATCTTCTTATTGCCTAGTCCATCTTTATGTAGAGCAACAATTCTTTTTTTTCAGATCCTCAGAGAGTTCTGTGCCATGAGGTGCCATGTTGCACTTCCAGTGACCAGTATGAGAGAGTGAGAGTGATAACACCAAATTTAACACACCTGCTTCCCATTCAGACCTGAGACCTTGTAACACTGAGTCGCATGACAAAGGGGAGGGAAAATGGCTAATTGGACCCAATTTGTACATTTTCACTTAGGGGTGTACTCACTTTTGATGCCAGTGGTTTAGACATGAATGGCTGTGTGTTGAGTTATTTTGAGGGGACAGCAAATTTACACTGTTATACAAGCTGTACACTCACTACTTTACATTGTAGCAAAGTGTCATTTCTTCAGTGTTGTCACCTTGAAAAGATAGAATAAAATACTTACAAAAATGTGAGGGGTGTACTCATTTTAAGGTGCCCAGGCACCTTCAGCTTTCTTTAGAGACGTCTTAACAAAATGCCTAAAAATTGCCCAAAAATTGTATACAATCCAGCAGGTGAATGAAGTCTGCCTTTTAGTTACACAAAGCCACAAGTTTTCGTGCACCATTACAACCTTCTAGCCGCTTGCACCCTTTCAACCAATCACGTCATCGGTTAATATAAAGGACGTTGGTACCTGCACCGCATCCTTGTTTGATCCTCCCCTGCCCCTCTCCATCATCTCTGGGGTGACATTAGCTGAGTGAAGGAGAGAAACTGAGGGAGAGGAGAAACACTGGAATACTAGTCAGTACCAGTTTGCAAAAGTGTATTTGCTTCGTAAGAATAAATCGCCTTTAACGTTGGGTGTCCTACGTGTGTGGATCACAGTCCATATTCCCATTGTACACGTTCCTGGAATAGGCTCTTAAAGTATTGGGTGCTGTAGCGACAGCCAGCTAGAAACTGGAACCTATGCGATATGTAGATATTCCCCAGCACACCAAGGATCATCAATTTCGTCCAAATGTTTTTTTGTTCAAAGAATGATCTCATCACTAAACGCTGTAATGCATACACTGCACCGTTTTGTGATGTGATTATTTTTTGAATAAAAAAACCTTTGGACGAAATTGATGATCCTTGGTGTGCTGGCAAATATCTAAACTACATGTGTGGATGTTGCTGTATTATGTAAAACTATTAATTTAGTTTTTTACATTTTAGAATGGGGTGCCTCAAGACTGCAGAATTTGAAAGGGTGCCTTTACTGAAAAATAGGTTGATAAATGCTGATATACAGTTAGGTCCATATATATTTAGAGACGGGCACAATTTTAGGCTTTTTCGCATATTTACCAAAACATATTCAAGCTATAGTTATATAATGGATATGGGCTGAAAGTGCACACTCTCAGGTTTAATTTGAGGATATGTACATGATCCAAATCAGAGGAAGGGTTAAGGAATTGCAGCTCTTAAGGATAGCCACCCCCCCTTTTTCAAGGGACCAAAAGTAATTGGACAATTGAATCAAAAGCTGTTTTATGGCCAGGTGTGGGCTACACCTTCATTATTTCTTCATCATTTAAGCCGGTAAAAGGTCTGGAGTTGATTCTAAGTGTGGTATTTGCATTTGGAATCTATTGCTGTGAACCTACATCATGCATTCAAAGGAGCTGTCCATGCAAGTGAAACAGGCCATTGTAAGGCTTCAAAAACAAAACAAATCCATTAGAGAGATAGCAGCATCATTTGGAGTGGCCAAATCAACAGTTTGGTACATTCTGAGGGAAAAAGAACGCACTGGTGAGCTCAGCAACATAAAAAGGCCTGGACGTCCACGGAAGATAACAGTGGTGGATGATTGCAGGGTCCTCTCTATGGTAAAGAAAAAGCCCATTCACAACATCCAGACAAGTGAAGGACACTCTCCAGGAGGTGGGCTTATCATTGTCAAAGTCTACAATCAAAGGAAGACTTCACAAGAGCAAATACAGAGGGTTCACCACAAGATGCAAAACATTCATTCAGCCTGAAGAATAGAAAAGCCAGATTAGACTTTGCCAAAAAACATCTAAAAAAGTCAGACCAGTTCTGGAAAAGCATTCTTTGGATGGAGGAAACTAAGATTAATCTGTACCAGAATGACAGGCAGAAATAAGTGTGGAGAAGGCTTGGAACACCTCATGATCCAAAGCCCACAACGTCATCTGTAAAACATGGTGGAGCTTGCAGTGTGATGGCATGGGCATGCATGGCTTCCAGTGGCACTGGGCCATCGGTGTTTATTGATGATGTGACAGAAGCAGCCGGATGAATTCTGCAGTGTTCAGAGATTTACTGTCAGCCTAGATTCAGCCAAATGCAGCAAAGTTGATTGGACGGCGCTTCACAGTACAGATGGACAATGATCCAAAACACACTGCAAAAGCAACCCAGGAGCTTTTGAAGTAAAATAAGTGGAATATTCCAATGGCCGAGTTAATCACCTGATCTCAACCCAATTGAGCATGCATTTCACTTGCTGAAGGCAAAACTAAAAACGGAAAGACCCACAAACAAATAACAACTTAAGACAGCTGCATTTAGAGCCTGGCAAAGCATCAGAAAGGAGGAAACCCAGTCTTTGGTAATGCCCATGGGTTCCAGACTTCAGGCAATCATTACCAGTAAAGGATTCTCAACAAAATATAAAAAATGAACATTTTATTTATGATTCTATTCATTTGTCCAATTACATTTGAGCCCCTGAAAATGGGGGGACTGTATATGAAAATGGTTGCAGTTCCTAAAATTTGTAATTGATATTTATGTTCAACCCCTCGAATTAAAGCTGAAAGTCCACACTTCAAATTAATTTGGATTGTTTTGTTTTAACTTTATTCTGGTGGCATACAGAGCTAAAAGTATCAAAATTGTGTATCAAATATATATGGACGTAACTGTAAATCATTATAACATGAAAGCTGCAGCACATCTGTAATGACTCCCGAACTCCTCAGTCTCCCGTAGGGTTGCAGACCTGTTCACCAACCAGGATGGCGACTCAGACCTACGTGGCAGAACTCCAGACGACTCCACCTGCATCAGGCCAGGCCACACCTCAACAGTATGTGGCAGAACTACAAGTAGCTCCACCCACACCTGCCACCCAAACAACGGGACCGCAGACGCCAGCCCCCCAGCAGTACATTGTGGTCACTGTATCTGGTAAGTGATATCTGTGTATTAATAGAAGGGATGGCTTGAAAAATCCCAATGTTTGTTACCTTCCCGTGACCAATGTACAGTGGATTACTACCATTAGGATGTAAGAGGTCAGGGGTGGAAATCTTAACTTACTAAATAGAATACCAATAATGCCAGTGCTGGCCTTTCCTAATAATGCTGTTTGTCTGGTTGACCCTGTAAGTATATAGATAAAGTTTGTCTCTGACCTATATGATTTCTTTACTTGTTCTGTATTTGTGATTTAAAAATGATTGCAGCCACCAGTCAAGAAAGCAACCAGACAACTAGCATTTTCAGAATGCAGTTAGCGTTGGCTACCCCTGTATTTCTCTGTGGACAGATCGAATGTTATCGGCATATTTGTGATTTCAGTGGTGCCCCCTGGCTCATTTAAAGTGATACTAAATGCACACTGTTTAATTTGCATTGTCTCTTCTATTTCTGTATGTGGATAATGGCACTGTCATTATTTTAATAATAAAAAAAGCATCTAAGTACCTTTTTTCCCTAAAAGATATACAGCTGTCACGTCACATGACCCAGCTCTTTCCCAGCCTGTCTGCAGGAGGAGCTTCTAGCCCTCTTCTGCTGGTCACATGTTCAAAATATATATATAAAAAAAACAGCCTTTGAAATACAGAGTAAAAATAAATAATTAATATTAATAAACTGTTTTAAATTGTCATAAAAATATATATTTCAAATAAAAGTGTTATTCTTTTCTTTTGGCAATAACATGGTGTGGGCGGATTTCTGCCAGTCACTGGCTGTGTCACTCCCCTCCAGCCTGTGTCTTAGAATAAGAGGGATGTGAAGCCTCCATCAATCTACATGTAGTATCCCACCCCCATTGTGTTTAGCTGGTTAGTCGGGGAAGGGAAGGAGTGGGCTGTCATTTACCACTGTGTATAAATCCACATGTGTGACTCTATAGTCACATAGGCTGCTCAGATGTGATAGGGAGGAAACACTCAGCATAGAAATTCACTGAAAACTGAGCATGTGCACAGTTGCCACCACAGGTGCAAAATCCCTAGCTGAATTGGGGACATGAACAGAAGGGGGAGATAGAGAGCAGCAGGATCAACAATGCAATGTTTTTTGCAGAACGTAGAAAACAAATCCCCATGTGGCCGAGTGAGTATGAACAGCATGTAATACACCATTTATTGATAGTTTTTTATGATGTGGGTTTAGTGACACTTTAACCTGATGAGTTTTAACGTGCTAAACGTGGTGTGTTCTGCAAAAATACAACATGTCTGTTTTCTTCCTATTTTTTAGTGCATTGGCAGGCCCAAGGAAGTCAATGGCAACCCATCAAAACACATAAAACATACATTTTGGTTTGTTGACAACAGGTACTAAGAGGCCTTGGTCAATGGCTTTTAATGTTGTCCACTTCAAAACCTAAATACATTGGAAACACAAGTCAATGCATGTCAATAACACATGCCAATGCACAAAAGAAACACACAATGACACATGACAACACATCTACCTAAAATGATAAAAAAATACACCTCTTGGCACACACATAGAGCTAAATGGGCCTTTACCTGATGCTTCAGGTTGATCATTCTGTAGTTACCTGTAATGGAAACTTTACCCCAGAGATATTCTCCTCACAGTGACTGTTTTCTCTACCACAGAAGGAGCCATGAGAGCCAGTGATGGCGAGCTGAGTCCAGGTGGATCCTCTGCTCCGCAGACTGCTGTGCCCACACAGGTGGTGCAGCAAGTGCAAGCTGCACAGCAGGTATGGCACTATGCTCATGATTAAGAAAGCTACGCAGTGCTGAGCACCTCAGTGGTTAGTTAGGTGTCTCTGTTTGGGCAGCTGATGATGTACAACTTTGCAGGATTCACTAAAAGCAAAATAATCAGCAGGTAGATTGGGCACATAGGCCATCCCTCTCCAGAGTACACAGCCTCTGCAGCAGTGCCTATAAAAGAACATACAGTATCTCACAAAAGTGAGTACACCCCTAACATTTTTGTAAATATTTTTTTATATATTTTCCTGTGACAAAACAAGACTGTTATACAAGCTGTACACTCACTACTTTACATTGTAGCAAAGTGTAATTTCTTCAGTGTTGTCACATGAAAAGATGTAATAAAATATTTACAAAAATGTGAGGGTGTAATCCCTTTTCTGAGATATTGTAGTTACCTATTCTGCTACTGTATTTCTTTTTCTTTAACTTTTTTTTATCAATTTTTTTCACAGTAAAAAAATCATGTGACAAAGGATCACACAAAGACAGCATTAAGAATCTTGTACAATAGCTGTCATCCTTATTACATTTACAGGTTGCAAAACCATCCTTGTCTAAACCCTAGGATGCATTCAAACATCCTTTTTGTAAATAATAAAAGAATAAACAGGAGGTACCAACTTGCAGATTACTGTTTCTTTCTCTTTCATTTCCCTCACCTATCATCACCGCTCAAGTCTAGCACCAGCATAAGTAGATACAGTCATTGAGGAAATGCTAGCTATGAAGGAACAAATATTGGGAAAGGGCTAGCTAAGTAGGTACAAGCATTAGGGAAGGGCTAGCTAAGTAGGGACAGCCATTGGGAAAGGGCTAGCTAAGTAAGTACAGGCATTCGGGAAGGGCTAGCTAACTAGGGACAGCTATTAAGGAATGGCTAGCTCAACAGGGACAGCCAATGTGGAAGGGATAGCTCAGTAGGGATAGCCACTGGAGAAAGGCTAGCTCAGTAGGGACAGCTGGTGGGGAAGGAATAACTCTGCAAAGGCAGCCAGTGGGGAAGGGCTAGCTGAGTAGGAACAGCCATTGGTGAAGGGCTGGCTAAGTAGGAACAGCTATTGCGGTAGGGCTAGCTAAGTAGAGACAGCCATTGGGGAAGGGCTAGCTCAACAGGGATAGCCACTGTGAAAGGGCTAGCTCAGCAGGGATAGCCATTGGAAAAGGGCTAGCTCAGTAGGGACAGCTGGTGGGGAAGGGCTATCTCAGCAAGGGCTGCCAGTTGGGAAGAGCTATCTCAGCAAGGGCAGCCAATGGTGAAGGGCTGGCTTAGTAGGGACAGCCATTGCAGAAAGTAGGGACAGCCATTGCAGAAGGGCTAGCTAAGTAGGGACAGCCATTGTAGAAGGGCTAGCTAAGTAGGGACAGCCATTGGGGAAGGGCTAGCTGAGTAGGGACAGCCATTGGGGAAGGGCTAACTGAGTAGGGATAGGCATTGGTGAAGGGCTAGCTAAGCAGGCATAGCCAGTGGGGAACGCCTATCAAGCCATAGAAACCATGTTTTTTTTTTTTAAGTTTGATGGTCAGCCTCTATCAGTATATGTTCGTTTTTTTTCAAATGAAAGGACAGAGGCATCTCTTGAAACCACGCTATTGCTGTAGGGGGACCCACCTCATGGCAATTAGTTTCCATGCTGTAAAGAGTGCTCTGGAAGCAACATCTGTAGTATACTGATCTTATGCCACTGATCTTTTTGCAGAAATATCGCTGCCTGAAAATTCTTCTGCATCTGACAATTCTGGCAGTGTTGGATGCCTGATCCCCCTCTGCATTCTGTGCTTACTGACCCACCTCAGTCATTACAATGTCCTACCGTGACATAGAGGTTGGTGCAAGAAATCACAGAAGCAGGCTTCCAACACAGCCAGAGATTTAAACGCAGAAGGGTCTTTGGCAACGAGAGTATAAAACAGCAAATCAGGTTACTATTCTGTTCTTTTGCAAGCACTGGTTTTTAATTTATTTTTATTTATGTTTTTTTTAGACAGTATAACCATAACTAAGGCCATCAAAAATCCCTCAGCCTGAATCAGTTATTAGCACAGCAAAGCTTTCTTATTCACATCACAATTTATTGTATTCCATATCCCAAAAATAAAAGGATTATTGCTCATTTCAACACAGTGGGTGGAGCAATGCATTTTATTACTTTACACCTCATTGGCCAGATACACACCCGTAACCATTGATGTATAGTGCAAATATAGCCAAATATTATACAGCCATTTATTCCACACTAAATACAGTGTATCCTGGAACGTATTCACAGCGCTTCACTTTTTCCACATTTTGTTATGTTACAACCTTATTCCAAAATGGATTAAATGCATTATTTTCCTCAAAACTCTACAAACAATAAATACCCCATAATGACAACGTGAAAGAAGTTTTGTTTGAAATCTTTGCAAATTTATTTAAAATAAAAAAAAACGCAAAAAATCACATGTACGTACATAAGTATTCACAGCCTTTTCCATGACACTCAAAATTGAGCTCAGGTGCTTCCTGTTTCCACTGATCATCCTTGAGATGTTTCTACAACTTGATTGGAGTCCACCTGTGGTAAATTCAGTTGATTGGACGTGGTTTGGAAAGGCACACACTGTCTGTATAAGATCCCACAGTTAACAGTGCATGTCAGAGCACAAACCAAGCCATGAAGTCCAAGGAATCTGTAGACCTCCGAGACTGGATTGTATTGAGGCACAAATCTGGGGAAGGGTACAGAAAAATTTCTGCAGCATTGAAGGCTCCAATGAGCACAGCGGCCTCCATCATCCATAAATGGGAGAATTCTGGAACCACCAGAACTCTTCCACGCGGCCAAACGGAGCGATTGGGGGCGAAGGGCCCTAGTTCGGGAGGTGACCAAGAACCCTATGGTCACTCTGACAGAGCTCCAACATTTCTCTGTGGTCAGTGGAGAACCTTCCAGAAGAACAACCATCTCTGCAGCACTCCACCAATCAGGCCTGTATGGTAGAGTGGCCAGATGGAAGCCACTGCTCAGTAAAAGGCACATGACTGACCGCTTGGAGTTTGCCAAAAGGCACCTGAAGGACTCTCAGACCATGAGAAACAAAATTCTCTGGTTTGATGAAACAAAGATTGAACTCTTTGGCCTGAATGGCAAGCCTCATGTCTGGAGGAAACCAGACACAGCTCATTCATCTGGCCAATACCATCCCTACAGTGAAGCATGGTGGTGGCAGCATCATGCTGTGTGGATGTTTTGTGGTGTCAGGAACTGGGAGACTAGTCAGGATCTAAGGAAAGATTAATACAGCAATGTACAGAGACATCCTTGATGAAAATCTCTTCCAGAGCGCTCTGGACCTCAGACTGAGGCAAAGGTTCATCTTCCAACAGGACAACGACCCTAAGCACACAGCCAAGATAACAAAGGAGTGGCAAACTTCATTCACGTTGTCATTATGGGGTATTGTTTGTAGAATTTTGAGGAAAATAATGAATTTAATCCATTTTGGAATAAAGCTGTAACATAACAAAATATGGAAAAAGTAAAGCGCTGTGAATACTTTCTGGATGCATTATATAGCTGTTTCAAGCTATATAGCCATCATCAGTGTAGTGCATGGAATATATGGCTTCTATGGAGTAGGGTTTAGATGTGACAGATGCACTTTAATATATGTCACAAATTGCTTCCATAGTAGGGAAGTGTTTGAAAGCCATGTCAAATTTATTTGTCTGTGTCTCCAGCGTAGAGTTTGACCTCCTCTAATTGTCCTGGCGACCATTGCTGTCAGCAAACAGGAAGTGAGGAGAAATCTTACAAAGGGGGCACCTGTTTGGGTGACAACTGTGCAAGAGGAGATTACCCATAATTGAATTGATTTTCAGTCGGTTCAACGGTGAATTCTGTTGAATGGGACTGTTGGACCTTGCCTGTGTGGATGGGGGAATCGGCTCTACTTTTTTTTTTTCTATGGCTAATCAAAAAAACGAGACATCTATGGCCAGCTTCATCCTCTTACCTCCTGTTGTGTCTCAGGGATGGGAAGTGAAAGAAAACCTCCCCAACGGGATGTAGATAGAATAATAAACTGAAAGAGGTTTTAAAGGATAAGTTCACTTTTGAAACATGTTACATGTTCCACTTGTTTTTAGTGTTGAACATGTAACATGTTTCAGGATCTGCACCTCTTCCCCCTCACTCCCCCCATCTCGTTACAGTGGGCAGTGAATCCTCTCCCAGCACCTGCTGTCACAATCTGAAAACAACCCTGCTGTGTGGGGCTCCACCCACACGGCTGCATCACAGTTTCCTGTGAATCAATAGACTACAAGTACCATCATCCATTGATGCTGACGGCTTCCTGCCCTCAGGTAACTGCCTGCCCGTATTGGAGGTACAGGCAGACAGCTATCCTGAGAGTATGCAGGATTGTGTCATTACACTCGTTATCTGCAGGCTCCTTAGAAAAAAAATAATAAATGCACATTTTCTTACCTGCAGAATTACAGTATGTGCATTTACTATTTTTTCTCAAAAGGTGAACTTTAGGGTTTAATATTTTTTTTTTCTTCTATTCAAAACTAAATACGTGTATGACATTAAGACGTCCATTCTTTTACACGTAAATAATAAAAAAAAGATTCCTCGGACGTCTATTGCTCACATTACTGTGTTAGGACGTATGAGAGTCCTATCGACAGACGGACATGGAGGTTATGCCCGTCCGTCAATGGACTCCCGTCCTTCGGCAGTCGTAGTTACCTACTACCATGAACATCAGATAACTAAGTGTCCTTTGACACTACGTCGGCACACCCACCTCGGGGTGTGTCGTCCCAACAAAAGTCTAACACTGTCGTCCACGACCCTCTCCTAAGTGACGGGTGACATTGCTCTACCCCCCTCACTCCCCCTTCTCCACGTCTAGGACTTTGTACAATGTACAA
>BLSH010250014.1:639950-657311 GCA_018402905.1 Glandirana rugosa
GGGGGGCTGCGCTGAACGTTTATCAGTGCAGCCCCCCTCAGGATCAGCACACACTGGACCACCAGGGAGCTGACCAGGACCACCAGGGAGCCCCCCCCAAGGACACCATAAGGTGCCCAAGGACACCATAAGGAGGCCGCCCAGGACCACCAGGGAGAAGATCGGGAGGCCGCCCAGGGACCACCAGGGAGCCCACACTAGACCACCAGGTAAGGGGCATACAGTGCACTCTAGGGATGGCACTGTGCCCATATGTGATGCCTGCCAGTGCCATCCCTAACAGTGCTATATGCACCAGTGCCATGTACCAGTGCCTATCAGTGCCCATCTGTGCCATCTATCAGTGCCCAGAAGTGCCACCTATCAGTGCCCATCAGTGCCGCCTATGAGTGCCTATCAGTGCTGCATATCAGTGCCACCTATTAGTGCCTGTCAGTGTTGCTTATCAGTGCCCATCAGTGCTGCATATATGTGCCCCATCATCAATGCAACCTTATCAGTGCCAATCTGTACTGCTTGATCAGTGCCTGTCAGTGTAGCCTCCTCATTGCCCATCAGTGTAGCCACATCAGTGCCCATCAGTGATGGAGAAAATGTACTTCTACAAAATTTTGTGACAGAAACAATGAAAAACTTTTTTTTCAACATTTTTGGTCTTTTTTTATTTGTAGCGTAAAAAAATAAAAACCACAGGGGCGATCAAATACCACCAAAACAAAGCTCAATTTGTGGGAACAAAATTATAAAAATTTTGTTTGGGTACAACGTTGTACGACCACGCAATCCTCATTCAAAGCGCAACAGCACTGAAAGTTAAAAATTGGTCTGGGCGGGAAGTGTTTTAAGTGCCTGGTATTGAAGTGGTTAAGTAACACTTTAAATTGAAATAATATTACTGCTCTCTGAAGATGTTATGAATTGAGTTTTTACTATGAATCTGGAACGAAACTTGAGAACTCTTGTTAGGTAAAGGGGGTTATTATTGCAGTATTACATGGATATTGTCATGTGTTGCAGAGTGACAGCTCTCCGCTAAAGACAAGCCAGAGCCAGGCACTGATAGTACATGGAACTCCACAGGAGGTAGGTAGACGTTGTATATTTTCCAGATTCCTAAAGCTTGCCTAAGAATATAGCTCTGTAAAGGATGGGGCTGTAGACCCTGTACTGTACTTTGTTCTTGAAAGTTTCTGTGTGATTTGATAGCGTTATATTTAAAGCAATCCTCTTATGACTTAAATTGTAGCTAAAGACAATTTTGTTTCTTAAGATTTGGATAGAGTGGTGAGAGATTAGAACCACTGTCAGGTTTTTATTGCTGTCTGTGCCTTTTGTTAGGGAGATTCAGGGGTAGATTTACTAAAACTGGTGCACACAGAATCTGGAGCAGCTGTGCATAGTAGCCAATGAGCTTCTAACTTCAGCTTGTTCAGTTAAGCTTTGACAATAAGGTTACATACACACGGGCGTTCTGAAAAACAAGCCAGGAAAAAAGGCGCGTTAAAAACTAGATTTATACCGTTTTGCATTGGAGTCAATTCGCGTTTTTCCGCGCGAGCTTTAAGCCGCGTTTCTCTGTCTATTCAAAATCAGTGGTTCCCTATGGGACTTACGTGCTGAGGATCTTGAAGGGGAACCCCGATAAAAATTAAAAGAAAAATTTGCATGGGGTCCCCCCCCCCAAGAGATACCAAACCCCCACGCCAAAAAAAAAATGGTGTGGGGTTCCCCCCAAAATCCATACCAGACCCTTATCCAAGCATGCAGCCCGGGAGGTCAGGAAAGGTGGGGGGGCGAGCGAGCGCCCCCCCCCCTTCTAGACCATAACAGACTGCATGCCCTTAACATGGGGGGCTTGGGTGCTTTGGGGCAGGGGGGGCTCTGCCCCCCTCCCCAAATCACCTTGTTCCCATGTTGATGAGGACAAGGGCTACTTCCTGACAACCCTGACCGGTGGTTGTCGGGGTCTGCTGACGGGAATAAGGGCGCCCCTAGATCCCGGCCCCCCACCCTATGTGAATGAGTATGGGGTACATTGTACCCCTACCCATTCACCTAAAAAAAGTGTAAAAAAAAAAACACTACACAGGTTTTTAATGTATTTTATTAAATCTGCTCCGGCGTCTTCTCCCTCTCCGGCTCTTCTCCCTCCTCATGCGTCTTCTTTCTTCTGCTCTTTTCCAGGGTCTTCTAACTCTTTTGCCTGGTCTTCTCCGCTGTCTTCTCACAATGCGATCTCCCGAACTAATGCTGGCTCCGCTCATCGCATTGACTTATATTGGCATGGGGCGGGGCCACCCACTGATGTCACCCGGAGACCCCCATCACCACCCGAGGCATGAGGCGGTGACGTCATAAGGGGACGGGCCCATCCCAAAAAATAAACATATACTCACCTTGGTGGATGTAGCATCGATCAGATGTTGCATCTATCCCCCCGCCGGCTCTGCAGTGACAACTGAGTGATCAAAGACCACTGATCACACAGTTCTCCCCCTTCGCTCCGATCAGAGAGGCGGAACTGTCAGTCAGTAGCTCTCTGCTCTCCCCTTTAGCTCTCACTGGCTGCTGGGCTGTGGAGGGGGTGGGAAGGGCTGGCTTAGGTTCTTAAGCTGGATACACACTATCCGATTTTCTGCAGATGTTTTCCTTCAGATTTACCAAAACCATATAATATGAGGTCAAACCTTAGGCGTTTCAATTTGTCAGTCAATCAGGCAGACCCTTGCACTACATGGTTTTGGTAAATCTGAAGGAAATTTCACAACAAAAGTTGGATAGTGTGTATGGGGTCTTAGCAGATCTTTGAGAGGCTGCGCCAGGTGCCGGTCCAGGCTTCTGGGCGGATCCTGACTATATAGTCGGGATCTTTCCCGAGCCTGGCTCAGCTGAGTGACGTCAGCCAACAGCGATCTTTAGCCTGCTGTTGGCTGAAAACGGGGCACAGAAGTGCAGAACGAACTGCACTCCTGTGATCCATAGGAGGAATGGCTTTTTCCATACTTCTCCTTTTTAAGAAAAGGTTTTTCCTTTACACACACTTTAACATAAATAATATTTACTAGAGCTATAAGGAAGATTTACCAAAACTGGTGCACAAAGAATGTGGAACAGCTGTGCATATTAACCAATCAGCTTCTAACTTTAGCTGGTTCATTTAAGCTTTGACAATAAAACCTTACTATGCACAGCTGCGCACCAGTTGTATTAATTCTCCCACTATGTGTCCTGACTGTTCTCTCTTCTCCCTCTGCCAGCGCTCCGTTGTACAGACAACGCCCCAGCCCCAGAAATCTTCTCCAGTGCACCAGCTCAATGTCCAGGGTCTGCAACATGTCCAGGGCACATCGGAGGTACGGCTGTGTTGTCGTAGGACTGAGGTTTTATTGTCTACTGAATTAGAAGCACACTAGACACTGTTTTATATTTTTCCAATGTACAGTTTTGGTTGTAAATTCAGGAACTTGTGATTGTTTCTTATGTTTACATATTTAAAAGGAACCTGATGAGATAGAAGTATAGGAGCTACATTGGTGCATGTTCCAGGATCGTCATCCCTATTCTTTTACCACTTGATGTCACTGCCATGGATCAAGCATGTGTATATTGGGTGTTAATGACCACGCTAGAACATACATTAAACAAGTCAGCAAAAGGAGCTCCCAATATTGTATTCTGACAGCTTTACTTTAAAAACTTTAGTGATTTGGGTCATACTTGGTACACTTTATGGCTAAAAGTAATGAGTCCAGGTGTTTGGTGAAGGCCCTTTTCTGGTCTAGCATAATTTTGCCCTGTGACAGCCAGCCTGCTCCAAAGAGACGTGGTGTGATGAGTTTGGTATGGAGGGACTTGATTGGCCTGTCCTGGCCTCAACCCAACTGAACATCTTTGGGATGAACTGGAACACAGATTGCAAATCAAGTCTTCTCATCCAGAATAAGTACCTGACCTCACAATTATTTTTTTGGCTGAATTGGCACAAATCCCCAGACACAATCCAAAATCTTGTAGAAAGCCTTCCCAGAACAGGAGAGGTTCCTGTAGCTGCTAAGGAGGTCAACTCCATGTCTATGCCCATGGTTTTGGAATGGGATGTCCACTGTAGGTGTTCTGGTCTGGTGTCTAGAGACTTTTGGCCTTGTAGTATTTCATCCACACGCTCGTTATTATAGCTTTTGTCAAACCTTTGTATAGTATTACAATACAAATGTTTGACAACAGAGAAGAGAATTACAGAATTCTGTAACGAGAATAGGGAGACAGTTCATTCTCAATGGGCTCATATTTTAAGTTATTATTTCAGCATTTACCTTAAAGTAAGTTTTAATGCAGCTTTAACATTTTTCACACACTTGCCCTTACATATCTTGTTGTTTTCTTATTTGCTCTGTTTTGGTAAATTTACCATTGAAAGCATTTTGTTATGAGAAGTTCAAAAACTACCTGTTGATCCTGCCAGGAATAAAGTAAGCTGATAACTTCCTGTGCACTCTACAGTGTTAGCTGTCCTGCCCAGTTTCCCCTTTTTGAGCCACAGGACAAATCCCTCCTATGTTGTGCAGATGGACAGATGGGGAATTGTTCTTTAGCCCTCTTCTAAGGTGACAACACGGTTCCAGTGTTGTCACCTTATCACTATTTAGTGCACTGAATGAGTGTTGTCACTCTAGGGCAGGAAGTGTGTTACTGGCAGGATCAGTAGGTAAAAATTAGGGGTGAAAAAAGCCTGAAAAAAAAGAACATATGTACCACATCTAAGGACTGGTAAGCTGCAATATATGACTTTTTTTTTCTTGGGTTTAGGTGCACTTTAAATGTAGAGGTTTGTATATCAAGCCAGCCATAGAAGATTAGAATCCTGATGAACCGACTGAGATTGAAACCATGTATGCGCTGGCTGAATGTACCCAAGATGATAGATCGATCAACTTGGGTACAATCAGCCTGCCAGATTTTACATGTGATTTTTGCTAGCGGCTGGTGTAGCTGCTAGCAATAATCACTGTGTTCTCCCAGTGGTGAAGGCTTCCCCCGCTCCCCTGCCGGGGGAACACAATAGCTCTATGGGAGGGATTCCCCTGTCAACACTGCCTGTGTTCATGGGGGAATCAAACAAATTTCTTTCCTGCAACCCGTGACCGACCTTAGTCACTAGAGCTGGAATAGATTACAATACAGGGGCTCTGCCTAACTTTTAACAGCTGTTGTCATAAGATATTGGCCACAGTTTCAGTGAGTAGTTAATGCCCTTGCTATAGATGTAGGCCATTTACATACCTCATGAAGCCTAACTGGAACTCACTCCTGTGATGGAGGAGGTGAGCAGTAATGACTAGGCCTCACTTAGCAACATTCTGGGATTGTTCCCGTGAGGCTTCGTGATTAGGGTTGCCACCTCATCCCTTTAAACCTGAACACATATGAATTAAACAGGTTCTTAGGCTAATTTATTGAAGATAAGGCACCAAGTGAGTTTAATTACCACCTCATTCAGCCACAGAACTTTTGTAATTAATATGTGTTCAGGTTTAAAGGGATGAGGTGGCAACCTCATAGGGATTCATGATGCACTTAAATAGCTTACACCTATGGTAAGGGCATTATCCAACTTTAGTCAGAGCTGCACAGTTTGTTTTTATCTACAGGTGTCCTTTATCCGCATAGGCAGTTTTTTGGTAAAGGTGTACTAACCCTTTAAAGTGGATATAAAGCCATCAATTTATTGATTTCCCAAAAACAGTTACATTCAAGGCAAGCTGTGAATGACAAATGTCAGAGTTCCAAGTGTGCTTATGTCAGCTCTCAACAGAACTGTCCAGCCATCTAATGGCTTTTGTCATAACTGATTACATGTGTAGCACCATGGCAATTGCAGATCAAACAGACCAAGATGGCAGCATCCAAGACTTAAAAGGATTGAAGGGTTTAGTTCTGCTTTAATGAAATAATAGTGGGGAGTCAAATGTTGTTCCTACATACCTTTAAAGCAGAGCTCTAGGCAAACAACTAAATACATGGATGAAATGCATATCAGAGGGCTGGTTTAACCACTTTCCGACTGTTTCATGTAGAAACACGGCCGCAAAGTGGACTCATTATTCTGGGAGGGTGTACTACAACATCTTCCCAGAATCGCGCTCCCACGTGCACCCTAGGGCGCACCCGGGAGTATCCGTGACCGCCGGGTCCGGGAGACCCGTCACATCACGGTAAATGGCCGGTCGCGGTGGCCCTTTACCGCATGATTGCTTCGTCAAATGACGGAGTGATCACATGTAAACAAGCCGGCGGATATCAGGCTTGTGTCTCCCCTCTCTGTACCGATCGGTACAGTGTGGGGGGGAGAGGGGACAGATCTGATGCAGCAGCGCTGTGGGCAGGATCTGCAGTGCCCACAGCGCTGCTATGTGCCCATTATGTGCCACTCATTGAGCCATCCATCCAGCCATCATCATCCTCATCGATCCAGCCATCCTCATCCCTCATCCATCCAGCCATCCTTAGCAGAATATATTTTGGGGTGTAATTTTTGTTAGGTTCATGCTATGTGTTAGAAATATTGTATAAATGGACAACTTTGTGTAAAAAAAAATGCGTTTTCATTTGCCCTAAAAATAAATTCTATTCTTTTCACTGTGAAATCGCTTCTGTTTAGATGGGGGATCCGACTTGGAGGCGACTTCCATTGATTTCTATAGGCACAAGTCAAATAGAAGTCTCCTCAAAGTAGTACAGGAACCTTTTCTGAAGTCGGAGCAAATTCAGTAGTGTATATTGAGACCGCTCACATTCACTTCTATAGGATTTCACTTGGCAAGCGACTTGGGGCGACTTGGAGGGACACAAGTCGCCTCCCAAGTCGCTGTAGTGTGAACCGGCTCTTAGGGTCTCAAGAAATAAGATAGGCCATCAGTACATCAGGTGTGATTAATTTTCAGTGAATGGCACCATAGATTGGAGACTCTATAACTTTCACAAAGACCAAATAATATACACAGATTTGTTTTTTGTTTTTTACCAAAGATATGTAGCAGAAAAATGTTGTCCAAAATTTATGAAGAAAAATTACCAATTTGCAAAATTTGATATCAGAAACAAAGAAAAATGGGATTTTTTTTTCTTTTTAATCATACTTGCCTAGCTTCCCCTGCCAGCTGTAACCATGAGAACCACGCTATCAAACACCGCAAATCGCTTGGTTCTCACAGCTCCCTGAGCAGAGAGCTGGTGACTGTCAGTCATCAGCTCTCTGCTAAGCTCCCTCCTTGCTCTCTGGAGCTCTGGACTGTAGAGGGCGCGAGCCGCTGAGAGGCTGAGCCGGGTGCTGGTCTAGGCACGTGGGCAGATCCTGACCATATGGACGCAAACTTTCCCAAACTTGGACCGGCTCTGTGACGTCAGCCGACAGCGGGCTTCAGCTCCTGGGATCCACAGACGTACAGCCAAAGCTTCTACTTTAAGTGTCAAAGGATTTAAATTTCTGTCCATCTTGTTTTCAGGTTTACACAGCCCTGGTTACAGCACAGCCAGGTGGATGACACCATTTTGCCAGTTAAAGAATACAATGGTGTCATCTCTCCGCCCCCTTCCCGCTGACTGGGAAATGAAAGAGCAGCAGCAGACTCTACTTGCTGTCCTTCTCCTCTTGGCACATTCTGTTCAGTACATTGTCATGCACAGCCTGTTTATTTTAAATGGGATTATGAAAAAGAAAGTCAGCTCTGTGTAAGAAATAAGTCCTGCTGTAATAAATCTAGATGACATACCTCTGGTTCTAAAATGTTTTATAAATGGATAGATATCTGTGAGCATTATGTGAAGCCATTAGGAATATATACTTGATGTCCTTTGGTCACTGTATACATGTCTTTATTCTTCAGAGCTCAGGCACACCGGCCCCTTGTAGTACAGCTGTGGAGGAGACTTATCAGCAGTCTGTAGACTTCAGTTACACCTTCCTGCTCAGTTCAGCTCAGGACCTCTACACCATACAGCCTGTGGTTTCAGGGTCTATAAAAGAGTGGCTGGAGCTGCTGTCTGTCATGCCTCTGCCTTCTAGCTCCTCCGTATTCACAGACAGCCCTCAGAGAGTCGAGGTGCAAAAGGTCCTTCAGGTACTGCTGTTTGGCACAGCTGCTACAGCTCTGAAAGTAGGTGACAGGGAGACGAGGCTGGGACCAGGGTCAGGACTTTGTGACTGGATACTGGGGAGGAGGAGTGGAGACTGCCAGACGTTCACCTGGACCTCTGTATCGTACCATTGTTTGACTTGTATCTCTCACTGGTAGGTTCAGCAGATGCAGCAAGTCCCTGTACAGCACGTGTATCCTGGGCAGGTCCAGTATGTGGAAGGAGGAGACGCCAACTACACTGCAAGCACCATGTAAGACCAGAGTGTTACAATTAGTGGCTGGGGTAATGATGCAAAATAGTTGGGCAGGAAGGTTGGACAGAGGAGGCATGACATTTAAATCCCCTAAAGTAATAAAGTTCTGGGCTACACTCCTTATAGAGTAACGATGGTGAATAGTGTCATGCAAAACTGCAGTAAAAGGAAGAAGGTCACCAGCACTCCGTTGTAGATTAATAATCAACACTGGTCACACAATACCAACATATCGGGGCTGTCCAGGGTCCCTTCTGTCATTGTGTCACTTTGAGGAAGGGGCCCTTCTCAGCCCTGATACGATGGCTTTGTTTGACCTATGTGATGTTACATGAATAAATACATGAATCTAATATCCCACCCCTGCGCAATCAGAGTGCAATATTTTGATAGCGCAAAAGAAAAGTATACAGTCAGGTCCATAAATATTGGGGACATCGACACCATTCTTATCTTTTTGGCTCTATACACCACCACAATTTCAGCTTTAATTTGAGGGTATTTACATCCAAATCAGGTGAACGGTGTAGGAATTACAACAGTTTGTATATGTGCCTCCCACTTTTTAAGGGACCAAAAGTAATATAACAATCATAAATCAAACTTTCACTTTTTAATACTTGGTTACAAATCCTTTGCAGTCAATTACAGCCTGAAGTCTGGAATGCATAGACATCACCAGACGCTGGGTTTCATCCCTGGTGATGCTCTGCCAGGCCTCTACTGCAACTGTCTTCAGTTCCTGCTTGTTTTTGGGGCATTTTCCCTTCAGTTTTGTCTTCAGCAACGGAAATACATGCTCAATCGGATTCAGGTCAGGTGATTGACTTGGCCATTGCATAATATTCTACTTCTTTCCCTTAAAAAAGGATTTGGTTGCTTTCACAGTATGCTTCGGGTCATTGTCCATCTGCACTGTGAAGCGCCGTCCAATGAGTTCTGAAGCATTTGGCTGAATATGAGCAGATAATATTGCCCGAAACACTTCAGAATTCATCTTGCTGCTTTTGTCAGCAGTCACATCATCAATAAATACAAGATAACCAGTTCCATTGGCAGCCATACATGCCCACGCCATGACACTACTACCACCATGCTTCACTGATGAGGTGGTATGCTTCGGATCATGAGCAGTTCCTTTCCTTCTCCATACTCTTCTCTTCCCATCACTCTGGTACAAGTTGATCTTGGTCTCATCTGTCCATAGGATGTTGTTCCAGAACTGTGAAGGCTTTTTTAGATGTTGTTTGGCAAACTAATCTGGCCTTCCTGTTTTTGAGGCTCACCAATGGTTTACATCTTGTGGTGAACCCTCTGTATTCACTCTGGTGAAGTCTTCTCTTGATTGTTGACTTTGACACACATACACCTACCTCCTGGAGAGTGTTTTTGATCTGGCCAACTGTTGCGAAGGGAGTTTTCTTCACTAGTGAAAGAATTCTTCGGTCATCCACCACAGTTGTTTCCTTGGTCTTCCGGGTCTTTTGGTATTGCTGAGCTCACCGGTGCGTTCTTTCTTTTTAAGGATGTTCCAAACAGTTGATTTGGCCACACCTAATGTTTTTGCTATCTCTCTGATGGGTTTGTTTTGTTTTTTCAGCCTAATGATGGCTTGCTTCACTGATAGTGACAGCTCTTTAGATCTCATATTGAGAGTTGACATCAACAGATTCCAAATGCAATTAGCACACTTGAAATGAACTCTGGACCTTTTATCTGCTCCTTGTAAATGGGATAATGAGGGAATAACACACACCTGGCCATGGAACAGCTGAGCAGCCAATTGTCCCATTACTTTTGTTCCCTCAAAAAGTGGGAGACACATATACAAAATGTTGAAATTCCTACACCGTTCACCTGATTTGGATGTAACTACCCTCAATTTAAAGCTGAAAGTCTGCAGGTAAAGCACATCTTGTCGTTTCATTTCCAAACCATTGTGGTGGTGTATAGAGCCAAAAAGATTAGAATTGTGTCGATGTCCTAATATTTATGGACCTGACTATATAATAATAGAACTTAAAATAAAAAAAAATTGCAACCTACAACAAAAAATACAATATCAGAGCAGCTGCTCTTCGTCAGCATTACAATCAGTCTAAAAGATGTTAAGAAAAATCCTATGAAAGACTAAAGACTTGACTGCACTTTATAAAGTTAAGTGTAACATCAAACAATGCGTTATGAAAAAGTCCCAAAACATATGTATAATATATATATATATATATATATATATATATATATATATATATATATATATACATATATATACAGTATCTCCCTCATATTTTTATAAATCTTTTATATCTTTTCATGTGACAACACTGAAGAAATGACACTTTGTTACAATGCAAAGCAGTGAGTGTACAGCTTGTATAACAGTGTAAATTTACTGTCCCCTCAAAATAACTCAACACACAGCCATTAATGTCTAAACCGCTGGCAACAAAAGTGAGTACACCCCTAAGTGAAAATATCCTAATTGGGCCCAATTAGCCTTTTTCCCTCCCATTGTCATGGGACTCGTTAGTGTTACAAGGTCTCAGGTGTGAATGGGGAGCAGGTGTGTTAAATTTGATGTTATCGCTCTCACTCTCTCATACTGGTCACTGGAAGTTCAACACGGCACCTCCTGGCAAAGAACTCTCTGAGCATCTGAAAAAAAGAATGATTGCTCTACATAAAGATGGCCCCTAGGCTATAAGAAGATTGCCAAGATCCTAAAACTGATCTGCAGCATGGTGGCCCAGGCCATACAGCGGTTTAACAGGACAGGTTCCACTCAGAACAGGCCTCGCCATGGTCGACCAAACAAGTTGAGGGTATGTGCTTAATGTCATATCCAGAGGTTGTCTTTGGGAAATAGACGTATGGGTGCTGCCAGCATTGCTGCAGAGGTTGAAGGGGTGGGAGGTCAGCCTGTCAGTGCTCAGACCATATGCCGCACACTGCATCAAATTGGTCTGCATGGCTGTCGCCCCAGAAGGAAGCCTCTTCTAAAGATGATGCAAAAGAAAGCCCGCAAACAGTTTGCTGAAGACAAGCAGACTAAGGACATGCAAACAAAGGGAGAGGCGCCTCTAAGTGTAATATTTAGAAGTAAATTTATTTACCAACGGTATAAAAACACTCACATGGAGGGTATAAAAACGTGTACAACAGCCATCCAGGGGAGGAGGGGGAGCCACTTCAGCCAAGAGATCACAGGGAAATCGTACTATGCTCCAGTCAACTCGTAATCACCGCCGGGAAAGGAACAGCCGAGGCTTGGGGAGCAGACCATACCGTCCAAGGCTGATGGCGTCATCAATCCGCGACGCGTTTCTTTAGCTGGCAGGTGCCGATGACACAAGGCGCCTGCGCCACTTCTTCAGGCGATGGGAGGTAACAGGAAGGCTGTTCCATTCCCGGCAGTGATTACGAGTTGACTGGAGCATAGTATGGCTTCCCTGCAACCCCTCGGCTGCAGTGGCTCCCCCTCCTCCCCTGGATGGCTGTTGTGCACGTTTTTATACCCTCCATGTGAGTGTTTTTATACCGGTGGTTTATAAATTTACTTCTACATATTACACTTAGAGGCGCCTCTCCCTTTGTTTGTGTCTTCCTACAGTGCTGGTGGACCTGTGATCCTGTTCACCCCGAAGGCTGCCTACAGTATGTATGTATATGGACTACCATCATTATGGACTATTTTGCTGTTTATTTTTCCTTTTCCGTTGCCAGCATTTCTACCCCTTGATATGACATACTGTCATATATACAGGTTGATTTGTTGTAGTAAAAGCATTGCGCCTTACACTTGTGCACACTAAGGACATGGATTACGGGAACCATGTCCTGTGGTCTGATGAGACCAAGATAAACGTATTTGGTTCAGATGGTGTCAAGCGTGTGTGGTGGCAACCAGGTGAGGAGTACAAAGACAAGTATGTCTTGCCTACAGTCAAGCATGGTGGTGGGAGTGTCATGGTCTAGGGCTGCATGAGTGCTGCTGGCACTGGAGAGCTACAGTTCATTGAGGGAACCATGAATGCCAACATGTGCTGTGACATACTGAAGCAGAGCATGATCCCCTCCTTTCAGAGACTGGGTCCCAGGGCAGTATTCCAACATGATAATGACCCCAAACACACCTCCAAGATGGCCACTGCCTTGATAAAGAACAGGGCCGGTCCTACCATGGGTCCCAGTGGGTCCATTGGACCCAGGCAGTACTTTGAGGGGGGCAGCATATTTAACCACGGCTGCCTCTCCTTCTCTTCTTTTTACCCAGCAAATTGATGACCAAGATTTTTTTTCCAGCAGTTTTGATGATAACTGCCCCGCTCCGCCTACCCCTATAGCCTGTCTATATACTACTCTAGCCTGCCCCTATACTGTCCATATACTACCCTAGCCTGTCTATATAATACCCTAGCCTGTCTATATACTACCCTGGTTTGTTAATATACTACCCTAGCCTGTCTATATACTACGCTAGCGTGCCCATTTACTACCCTAACTAGTCTATATGCTACCCTAGCCTGCCCCTATACTGCCCTAGCCCAACCCTTGGAATTGAACATAATGGTATGTCATATAATTTACATATAGACAAGGTGCTGTTGCATGTAAATCTGACTTCCTGATAAATTTAATTTTAGTTTTAATTATCATGATATAAAATAATGCATGTGGGGGCCTTTTGGTGAGCGTGATTTTTTTTGGGGGGGGTGGACCCAGGCAGCACAATGTCTTGGGCCAGCCCTGCTAAAGAAGCTGAGGGTAAAGGTGATGGACTGGCCAAGCATGTCTCCAGACCTAAACCCTATTGAGCATCTGTGGAGCATCCTTAAACGGAAAGTGGAGGAGCGCAAGGTCTCTAACATCCACCAGCTCCGTGATGTCGTCACGGAGGAGTGGAAGAGGACTCCAGTGGCAACCTGCGAAGCTCTGGTGAACTCCATGCCCAAGAGGGTTAAGGTAGTGCTGGAAAATAATGGTGGCCACACAAAATATTGACACTTTGGGCCCAATTTGGACATTTTCACTTAGGGGTGTACTCACTTTTGTTGCCAGTGGTTTAGACATTAATGGCTGTGTGTTAAGTTATTTTGAGGGGACAGCAAATTTACACTGTTATACAAGCTGTACACTCACTACTTTACATTGTAGCAAAGTGTAATTTCTTCAGTGTTGTCACATGAAAAGATCTAATAAAATATTTACAAAAATGTGAGGGGTATACTCACTTTTGTCAGATACTGTATATAATATGCACAACTTTAAGGCTCGGTTCACACTGATGTGACATAGGATGACATGTGAAATTCAATAGTAATCAAATAGTTGTGCGCTGCCACCTAGTGGTAAGTGAAAAAACGTATATAAAAAGCTGCTGCTATCACCTATGTATTCCCACATCCACAGCAATAAAATATGAAATATATGTGATAGCGCTGCTTATGAAACTTGTTAATAAATGTGACTATACAAACATGAAATACGTAATAAAGTGTCCGTATCCATAAATAAAATGCCAAACAGTCAATATATGCACACAGTTCATAAGAAGTCCATATGAGATAAACTAAAATGAATAAAATTCAAATCTTCTTATAGAATGTGCACATAGTACTGCTCTGTGAAAATTGTTCTTCACAACTAACTCCACTCCGTTACTTGTGCTCCCTTCACCGGGTGCAGTACAAGCTCACCTCCTTCTTATACCCTAACAGGGTCCAACACGCTCCGAACACAGTACTCACATTTATTTGAATAAAATACAGCAAGAACACAATCAAGTATATCTCAGGTAATGCGTGTAAATCCCACCGCCAGGGTCCACCTCTTCGCGTTATGCCACCATCTTTATGGCTTCATCTGGACCTGTACATAAGGACAAATAGACACTACCATATTCTTAATAGCGGTTCTGCACCTTTAAGAGACTCTATGTATCTCATACACATCTACTCAGAACACCATTATCAGGATGCCATTACACTTTGGGCCCAGTCACACTGTGACAGAACCAATCAGGACAGAGGCTTTTGGAGGGGACTGCAGGGTAGCCTCTTGCCTACTGCCTTTGGTCACTGGCATTTGAGGGCACTACAAGCATTCAGGAAGATGTCCTATTATATAATGCAAGATGACATTACCATATTTAACAGTCAAAGAAACCAACTTGAAACTCTGTGAGAAGACATATGTAAAAAGAAAGCTGGTTAATGAGTATTGTACAGCCCTGGGTCTTCTTGAATACTTGTGCTGAATTGTCTGGGTGGGCACTGACCTTGTCTAAGTGACACATTTTTAATTAGCGTATTGTTTAATTCAATTACTGTTTATGTTGAATGTTAGCTGTACTGATGATATTACTGTTTATAGTTTGCATTGTTTAGGATAACGTGATCAATCTCTTACCTGATTTTGTGTGGTATATATTCTGTGTGAGTTTGCAATAAAGTCAGTTTTAGTTTGCACCTAAGCTTATGTCATCTAGTTCTTGGGTGCAATGCTCAGCTACAATATCTGGTTCCAGAGTGGAGGAAGGTGTATCTTAGCAGAAGCACCCAAGAGGGGTGCTAGGTGGTCCCTCACACACACACACACCATACATATTGGGCTGCTTTGGGCAGTCTTGCCCAACACAATCCCAATGCATAGATAAAGCAATTTGACTTGTATCCTATTGTTTTAGCTCACAGCAATGTGCTGCATTGGTGTGCACCAAAAAAAAAAAAAAAGGTGGACAAGATGCACTTTTATACAGTGCAGCGTGTTGCAATGCCACTTACCGCAGTGCAAAAAATGTAATCAAATGTTTTTTTTTGTGACATTTTAATAAAAGAAAAAAGTAAACAGTGTTATGCATTGTAACAACGTGTTGTAGCTCCATAAAATTTTAGGACTTTGACTGTAAATTAAATCTGTAACGTGTGCCATTTTTGTATGTGTCTTTCAAAATGTACTGGGACATTGACCCTACCCTGTTCCCCACCCCTGCTGTTTATCATGTAAAGGGAAGGATAGAGTACACAAAGTTTTTTTTTTTTTTGTAGTATCTTCTGGGAGTTGAATTTTAATTAAGTGCCTTTTGTCTCTCAACCACATTAATGTAAGAGATTCTATGGTAAGGGCTAAAAATCTTCACCTCATTTGCATATTTATCTGTGTCCCTACAGCCGCTCTGGTTCCTACACCTACACTGAGACCCCACTTTACAGCCAGGCCACAGGATCTACTTATTTCGAGTCTCAGAGTGCCACAGGGCAAGGAAACTCTCCCACATCCTCCCCAACTGTGGCCAGTAGCCCCATGTATGTGTCCGGAGGGCAGATCCTTGCCAATGCCACCCCTCCGGGTTCCTCTGGAGGAGCTACAGCAAGTGGAGGATCAGGATCTGGGACCTATGTCATACAGGGTGGATTTATAATGGGCAACTCTACGCAGCCCTACTCTCACACCACACGTGCCTCTCCTGCCACAGTAAGTAGGCCAGTTTTTGTGTTTGAAACCATTCTAAGAGCCAGCTGTCATGGGCTTATTGCACTAGGCCCAGGGCCAACCTAATCATTCCTCCATTCAGTATTCCTGGGTGTCCTATGTAAAATACATTCGCTATAGAGGTAGACATTTGTTATGGGGGGGTGAAGTTTTTGATACTAAACATTTACCAGAGTGCTGGATGAACCATGGCCTCTGCATACAGCAGTGTGTATTTAAAGGTTAGCCAACACTGGCATCTGTATATGTTAGAGCACAAGTGTATGGTTGTTTCTTTTACGCATTGCACTCATGAGTATTTATGCAGCCCAATGGTGCAGTGATAAATACAAAATGCATTGATTTCTTATGGATCCTCTTCCTACTTTCTGTGTGATTGTCTTACTTTTGTGCTAGGTGCAGTGGCTACTGGACAATTATGAGACAGCAGAAGGAGTAAGCCTCCCACGCAGCACCCTTTACTGCCACTATTTGCTGCACTGCCAGGAGCAGAAGTTGGAACCAGTCAATGCTGCCTCCTTTGGAAAGCTCATCCGCTCAGTCTTCATGGGATTGCGTACTCGACGGTTGGGAACCAGGTACAGACTAAAAACTGAGGGGGTTGATTTACTAAAGGCAAATAGACTGTGCACTTTGCAAAGTGCAGTTGCACTCTGCAAGAGCAGTTGCTCCAGAGCTTAGTAAATGAGGTAAAGATTCACTTTGCAAAGAATATTCAATCACATACAAGGAAAATAAGAAAACAACATTTTTGCTTGCACATGATTGGATGATCAAAGTCAGCAGAGGTTCTGCTCATTTATTAAACTCTGGAGCAACTGCACTTGCAGAGTGCAACTGCACTTTGCAAAGTGCAGTCGATCTGCCTTTAGTAAATTAACCCCCATGTCTCTTAAATGAATGTGATGTGTATAGGGAGTGCTCAGTCCTGCACTGCTGTGTGCATAGGGAGTGCTCAGTCCTGCACTGCGGTGGGTATAGGGAGTGCTCAGTCCTACACTGCGGTGTGCATAAGGGAGTGCTCAGTCCTGCACTGCGGTGTGCACAGGGAGTGCTCAGTCCTGCGGTGTGCACAGGGAGTGCTCAGTCCTGCACTGCAGTGTGCATAGGGAGTGCTCAGTCCTGCACTGCGGTGTTCATAGGGAGTGCTCAGTCCTGCACTGCGGTGTGCACAGGGAGTGCTCAGTCCTGCACTGCGGTGTGCATAGGGAGCGCTCAGTCCTCCACTGTGGTGTGAATTGGGAGCGCTCAGTCCTCCACTGTGGTGTGCATAGGGAGCGCTCAGTCCTGCACTGCAGTGTGCATAGGGAGCGCTCAGTCCTCCACTGTGGTGTGCACAGGCAGTGCTCAGTCCTACACTGCGGTGTGCATAGGGAGCGCTCAGTCCTCCACTGTGGTGTGCATAGGGAGTGCTCAGTCCTGCACTGCAGTGTGCATAGGGAGTGCTCAGGCCTGCACTGCGATGTGCAAAGGGAGTGCAC
>BLSH010250014.1:662265-674792 GCA_018402905.1 Glandirana rugosa
ACCTCTCTGCACTAGTAGCAGTTCTTTGATCAGTGTACTCGGTGGAGACCTCTCTTCTGACACACAAGTACGTCCTCTTGTAAACACTACAACTTTTCTAAAATACGTTAGTAGGTGAAACTCACACTACTAACTAAAATACGTTAGTAGAATTATATAAGACTCAACGTCAAGGTGATAACTGGCGACCCCTGTGGTGACTCTAATCCAAGGACAAGTAGAATGGAAGTGAGACTGGTAGAGGAGACCCTATAAGTAGTAACGTGAACAATTGGTTGAGAGATCTGAGAACCGTTTCAAAGCCTATCGGACACAGTCCCGTGGACTCTTTTGTCTCAAACCCTTAAACGATGAACGTTCAGTACGATCTTTTGTGTTGTATATAATGTCTTTACTTGCAAGTAGCAAATTCCCAAACTCTGTTTTCTCAGGTGCCCTGACACAGGCTATCCGAAACTTTGCCAAGAGTCTAGAGAGTTGGTTAACAAGTGCAATGATGAATATCCCAGAGGAGATGGTCAGAGTGAAGGTAAGATGAACAGGAACCTAATCTCAGTGGTGTCCCCAGCGGTCAATAGTGGAACTGCAACTCAGAATATATTAAGATGATTGCATAAAATCAATCATCACACTCAAAGTGGATGATTGCATAAAATCTTTTCAACATCACAAATGTTCTCCTGCATGAACACACAGTCTTCTCTCCAGAGGTGGCTCATGTGACTAGTTTCTTGACGATGATCACGTCTCTCCAGTTGCCAGGATTACTGTTCAGTCAGAGGTGCAGACTGGACAGTGGTGCCTAAACGTCAATCCTCTGGTCAAATGAACCATTGCCCGAGTCCTGTGTTAGAGATGCTGAAGGTATTGCCTCTTATGGAGATAAAATATAGTCTTTATTTTGGATAGAGTGAAGGGTGGAAACCCCTTTGGGCTTTTAATACTATCTGGGGCTCCGTTGGAAAGATTTTCCCTCACTTACTGTCTTGGTGATAATAGTAACAGTTTAACAGAGAGGAAGTGATGACAAATCTACAACAGGGACACAGGCACCAAAAGGAAGCTGACAGAGGTTCTAGCCCTCCTACTCTACTAAAAAAAAAACACTTTAATATCTCAGTGATCTGAAGTTTTATATACAGTACTACACTGAATGTACCTGATGTTTCATGTTATTATGTACCTGTATTATCTTTTTTTCCTAATCCTATTTTCTACAGTGCCACTGAAAATGTTGGGACTAAAGACCTTAGAAAAAAATAACTGAAGCAATTTCTTTTCCATCTGTCTTCTCCTATGATCCAGGTTGGTGCTGCAAGTGCCTTTGCCCAGACTTTGCGACGCTATACATCGCTAAATCACTTGGCTCAGGCCGCCCGCGCTGTGCTGCAGAATACCGCTCAGATCAACCAGATGCTAAGCGACCTGAACCGTGTAGATTTCACCAATGTGCAGGTAGCCATATCTCTGTCTTTTTAATTTTTCACCTCTTACTACTTCTATCATGTATTCAGCACTCTCACATCCTTCTGTGTCTTATCATATGGGGAAGTAATGTGTTTCTGGCATGTTTCTCCAAATCTGAAGTGAACTGTCTCCTCTCTCTGCCTCTTGTATACCTCTACACAAGCCATTTCTCTGGCGTTGTCCTCCAGCACCGAAGAGCACCGTCTCCTCTCTCTGCCACTTGTGTGTCTCTGGTGTTGCTCTCCAGCACTGAAGTATGGCCTCCTCTTACCTCCATCCTATGCCTTCTGTGTGTCTTTGCACAAGCCATGTCTCTAAGGTCATTCACTAGCATGGATGCACATTTTCTCCTCTATCCTTTTCTTCTTGTATACCTCTGTACAAGCCATGTCTCTGTCCTTCAGTACTGAAGAGCACTGCCTCCTTTTTCTCCCACTCTCGCCCATCCACATGTCTTTGTACAGGCCATGTCTCCTCTCCCCCCATGCTCTCTCATGTGCTTCTTTGTACAAGCCATGTCTCTGGGGTTGTAGACCGATGTGCAAGCCATGTCTTTGGGGTTGTCCTCCAGTACAGAAGTTCTGTCTCCTATCTCTGCCTGTGGTGGGTCTCTGTTGTGCTCCATCACTGAAGCATGCTGTCTCCTCCTTGTCTTTGTACTAGCCATGTCTCTGGGGTAGGGTGACCAGACGTCCCCGGTTTCAAGGGACAGTCCCCGGATTGAGGACACTGTCCCCAGACCAAATCTGTCCCCGGTTTTGTCCCCTAATTGGATTTGATCAGGGGCCCAAGCCATTTCAAAGACAGTCAGTGCAGGATTAAAAGCAAATTCTGAATTACACCCCCCGCTCTGCTGCTCCTACTAGCTTGGGGGAGGGGGGGTGTAATTCCCGCTCGCATGTTCTTCTGCCTTGGCTCAAGTTCCAGCCAGCCGCCTGCCTATCTCCTTGCCTTCCCCAGCGGAGTAATCTTCCTCAGCTCAATTCCGTTCCCCACCCAGTAGTAGCCAGAGCCCGAAGAGAGGCTGTGAGGCGGGCAGTGGTGGTGGTGACAGGCAGAGAAACGCAGCTGAGCTCAAGTGACAGCGTCCAGCAGCAGGCACAGAGGGCAAGCGGATCCAATTGTGGGGCTGCCAGTGCCTTCAAGGCTTCAACACCGGTGTGCTTTGGGGGTGTCTGTGAATAGACTACATTGCACTGTGTCTGTCTCTCTGGCATAATGGATGGTATCATAACTCACAGGCAGCAGGCATTCTATCATGGCTCTAGCTGGCATTGCACTGCCACAGTGTGTCACATAACATGGCTACTGGGACAGGGATCCGTGCCTTCCCTTAGTAAAAGCAACCTCCCCCACAGTGAGAAAACACTTGTTAGGCACACATTTTACCCTTTGATTGCCCTAGATGTTAACCCCTTCCCAGCCAGTGTCATTAGTACAGTGACAGTGTATATTTTAGTACTGATCACTGTATTAGTGTCACTGGTTCCCACAAAGTATCACTTAGTGTCCGATTTGTCTGCCGCAATATCGCAGTCCCGCTATAAGTCGCTGATTGCTGCCATTACTAGTAAAAATAAAATATGTCCCCGGATTTCATTTTAAAAATCTGGTCACCTTACTCTGGGGTCATCCTCCAGTACTGAAGAGTCCTACCTCCTCTCCCCCACTCTCTGTCTCCTGTGTGTCTTTGTACAAGCCATGTCTCTGGGGTTGTCCTCCAGCACAGATGAATGCTGCTTCCTCTCTCTGCCTCTTGTATACTGCTATGCAAGCCATGTCTCTGGGGTTGTCCTCTAGCACAGACATGCACTGTCTACTCACTCCTCCACTCTTTGCCTCTTTTGTGTATTTATGGTGTTTGACCTTCAGCTCTGAAGTTCACTGTCTTCTACGTCTCTGTACAAGTTATATCTCTGGTGTTGCCCTCCAGCACTAAAGCATGGTCTCCTCTCTATTCTTCCTATACATGCCATATCTGTGGTGCTCTCCTCCGGCACTGAAGCACTGTCTTCTCTCTATTCTTCCTATACATGCCATATCTCTGGTGCTCTCCTCCAGCTCTAAAGGGCACTTTCTCCTCTCTTCCCCTGCATTCTTCCTCTTGTGTCTCTGTACAAGCCATGTCTGAGGTTTTCCTCCAGCACTGAAGCACACTGTGTTCTCAATCCTCAGGAGCAGGCATCTTGGGTTTGTCGCTGTGCGGATCGCGTTGTCCATCGGCTGGAGCAGGACTTTAAGCTGACGTTACAGCAGCAGAGTTCCCTGGAGCAGTGGGCCGAGTGGCTGGATAGTGTCGTCTCCCAGGTGCTGAAGCCACATCAAGGAACACCCGGTTTTTCCAAGGCTGCCAAACTCTTCCTCCTCAAGTGGTCCTTCTACAGGTAGGAGATGATGGTTTAAAAATAAAATGGCATTCGTTTTAGACAGAGGGTGGAAAGGATAAAAGCTCTGACAAGTTTTTTGCGGTCTGGGTCCTTGTTGGGCAGATTTATCCACTTTTCCTGACCCGTTGGCACCAGTCACCAAGACAGGAAGTGGGGGGAAATCTCTTCTCTGGTGAGCAATAAAAACCTGCCAATTTTCAGACATACTGCAAAAGGGGTTTTTGTTCCTGTCTGAGATTTCCTTTCATTTTCTGTTGTGCTGTAGTTGTGAAGTGTGAGGGAGAGATATGATTGGACACAGAACCAGTCATGTGACACAGACTTTTCTGATTTCATTCCCAGTTCGATGGTGATTCGAGATCTCACTCTGCGCAGTGCGGCCAGCTTTGGCTCCTTCCATCTTATTCGCCTGCTATATGATGAGTACATGTACTATCTGATAGAGCATAGGGTGGCCCAGGCCCGAGGAGAGACCCCCATCGCTGTCATGGGAGAGGTAAGGCCCACAGCTGCTCTGCTCTTCAGCCTCAAATGTTGGTGATCTTCATATAAACATGTACCCTCTGTATACCCTCTTCCTTTTACCTAATGTCTTGTTTTTTGTTTTTTTTTCCAAACGTCTTGTTTTATAGTTTGCAAACTTGAGCAGCTCCTCACAACCCATGGATCAGGACAAGGGTAAGTGTGCAACTACTGACAGGAGGAACGGATGACGGTTTCTACATGAGCCCAGTATATACACTATATTACCAAAAGTATTGTGACACCTGCCTTTACACACACATGACCTTTTAATGGCATCCCAGTCTTAGTCAGTAGGGTTCAATATTGAGTTGGCCCACCCTTTGCAGCTATAACAGCTTCAACTCTTCTAGGAAAGCTGTCAACAAGGTTTAGGAGTGTCTATGGGAATGTTTGACCATTCTTCCAGAAGCGCATTTGTAAGGTCAGGCACTGATGTTGGACGAGAAGGCCTGGCTCCTCCTCTCCACTCTAATTCATCCCAAAGGTGTTCGGTCGGGTTGAGGTCAGGACTCTGTGCAGACCAGTCAGGTTCCTCCACCCCAAACTCGCTCATCCACCCCCAAACTGTTCCCATGAAATTGTCCAAAATGTCTTGGTATTCTGACGCCTTAAGAGTTCCCTTCACTGGAACTAAGGGGCCAAGGCCAACCCCTGAAAAACAACCCCACACCATAATTCCCTCTCCACCTAATGATTTGTACCAGTGCATAAAGAAAGGTCCATAAAGACATGGATGAGTGAGTTTGGGGTGGAGGAACGTGACTGGCCTGCACAGAGTCCTGACCTCAACCCAATAGAACACCTTTGGGATGAATTAGAGCAAAAACTGTGAGCCAGGCCTTCTCTCCATTATCATGCCTGATCTCAGAAATGCGCTCCTTCCCATAGACACACTCCTAAACCTTGTGGACAGCCTTCCCAGAAGAGGTGAAGCTGTTATAGCTGCAAAGGGTGGGCCAACTCAATATTGAACTCCACAGACAAAGACTGGAATGCCATTAAAGTTCATGTGTGTAAAGGCAGGTGTCCCAATACTTTTGGTAATATAGTGTATGTCATGTTGATTTGCTGTGGACAAGGCTTTAAAGTGGTATTAAAACCAAATGCAAATATTTATTATACTGAAGCTTACCAATTGGTGTCTGCATTATTTTTTTTAGGCTTTCTTTCCTTTCTTTTCTTTTTTTTTCACAATTCTTTTTTTTGCGTTTTGTATAAAAAAAGAGGTACAAAACAGAGCCAATTGGGCATACCCTGGCTCTTTCCTTTATTTTTACCTTTGATCTAGACAGCAATTCTTTTGTTTTTCAACAGAATATCCTGTCCTGCAGATGTTAGAAGTTAGAGGGTTGAGATACAGTGAGGGGAAAAAAGTATTTGATCCCCAGCTGATTTTGTGCGTTTGCCCACTGACAAAGAAATAATCAGTCTATAATTTTAATGGTCGGTTTATTTTACCAGTGAGAGACAGAATAACAAAAATATCCAGAAAAACGCATTTCAAAAACGTTATAAATTGATTTGCATTTTAATGAGTGAAATAAATATTTGACCCCTTCGCAAACCATGACTTAGTACTTGGTGGCAAAACCCTTGTTGCAAGTCACAGAGGTCAGACATTTCTTGTAGTTGGCCACCAGGTTTGCAAACATCTCAGGAGGGATTTTGTCCCTCTCCTCTTTGCCGATCATCTCCAAGTCATTGGAGTCAAAAGTCAAGTCATCTCCAAGAATTGGAAAGGTTTCAAGGCTGACGTTTGGTAATTCAAACCTTCAGCTCCCTCCACATATTTTCTGTGGGATTAAGGTCTGGAGACTGGCTAGGCCACTCCAGGACCTTAATGTGCTTCTTCTTGAGCCACTCCTTTGTTGACTTGACCGTGTGTTTTGGGTCATTATCATGCTGGAATACCCATCCACACCCCATTTTCAATGCCCTGGCTGAGGAAAGGAGGTTCTCACCCAAGATTTGACGGAAAGGGAAATGATTCAAAATTTGAATCTGCCCCTCTGACCCTGGTGCCCTAAGACGGCGGCCCTGATGCTGCTTTCCAAAGGTGTCTCAGTTGCTGTATCATCCAGAGTGGGAGCACTCTAATACAGGAGATGTGTTACTGGCAGGATCACCATGTGAAAACAGAGGGGAAAAGCCTTTAAAAAAAAAAAAAGAAAAGAAAACTAATGCAGCCACCACATCTAAGGATTAGTAAGCTGCAATATATTGAATTTTTGGTTTTGGGTTTAATACCACTTTAATGGAAGGGGAGGGGGTATTAGGTCATCGAGATTTTGGTGCATTTAAGAAATGTTGCTTCATGTTTCATATGTGCAGCTTCACTATGTCAGCTCTAGGCAGTGCCTGATTGCATATATAGTATCTAGACTTAAAGTGGTAGTAAACTCCGCATTTTGATTTTTACCTACAGGTAGGATTATAATAAACCTTACCTGAAGGTAAAATTAATATCTCCTAAACGTGCACCGTTTAGGAGATATTCTAGCGAGCAGCAGCCGGTGACGTCACCATTGCATGAACTCTCAAGGAACGGTACCCGTGGTGTTCCTTCAGAGTTGTGTGCTGTGGCCAAGGCATGCGCGGGAGTGACGTCATCACAGGCCATTCAAGCGGCCACAGCCCACAAACCCGGAATGAAGATGGGGTGAAAATGGAAGCCTCTGCAGTGGTGATAGCGTGCTGCTGGAGGGCTTCATTTCAAGGTAAGTCTTTCATAATGCGCTAGTATGAGGTGCATACTAGGACATTATGATATTGCCTTGCAGAATGATTTTTTTCTCTTTTCAAGAGTTTACTTCTGCTTTACATACAGCTGTGTTAAAAATAATAGCGGTGTGTTTAAAAAGGTGAGTAAACACCTTATAACATCTTTTATTTCCATACATGCAAATGCATTGGGAACACTGCACAGTCCATTCCAAATTGAAATATGAAGAAAAATGTTTCAAATTTGTTATTCCTTTTTCTTCACTTTCTGTAAAGTAATATTAGGCTTTTCCAAAATATGGCAGCGTCTGTATTTTTCTTTACTGTATAATCTGAAACAAACACACTTGAAGATTTAGCTTTCCAGTGAATCACTGAACTAATATTTAGTTGTATAAGCACTGAGAACTGCTTCACAGCAATGCTTCATGGAGGCAACCAACTTCTGGTACCTGTAAACATGTATGCCCAGGATGATCGCACTACATTCCATAATTCCTCTGCATTTCTTGGCTTTACCTCAGAAACAGCATTTTTTGATGTCACCCCACAAGTTTTCTATTGGATTAAGGTCTGAGGATTGGGCTGGCCAAACATTAATCTTGATGATCTGGAACCAAGATGCTGCTCGCTTACTGGTGTGTTTGGGGTCGTTGTCTTGTTGAAACACCCATTTCAAGGGCATTTCCTCTTCGGCATAAGGCAACATGACGTCTTCAAGTATCTTGATGTATTCAAACTGATCCACGATCCCTGGTATGAGATAAATAAGCCCAACACCGTAGTATGAGAAACATCCCCATATCATGATGCTTGCGCCACCATGCTCCAGGGTCGTCATAGGGTACTATGGCTTGAATTCAGTGTTGGGGGTCTGCGGCCCCTAGACCCAAAAATAACAATCTTTCTTTCATCAGTCCACAATATGTTGCGCCATTTCTCTTTAGGCCAGTCAATGTGTTCTATGGCAAATTGTAACCTCTTCAGCACATGTTCTTTTTTTCAACAATGGGACTTTCCAGGGGCTTCTTGCTGATAGTTTGGCTTCACATAGGCGTCTTCTAATTGTTACAGTACTCACAGGTAACTTTAGAGCTTCTTTGATCACCTTGGAGCTGATCATTGGCTGAGTCTTTGCTATTTAGGCTATTCTTCCATCCATTGGAATGGTAGTTTTCCATTTTTTCCACGTCTTTCTGGTTTCAGTTGCTATTTTAAAGCATTTGAGATTATTTTAGCTGAGCAGCCTATCAGTTTCTGCACTTCTTTATATGTTTTCCCCTCTCCAATTAACTTTTTAATAAAAGTACGCTGTTCTATTGAACAATGTCTGGAACGTCCCGTTTTACTCAGATTTTCACAGAGAATTGCACTATACTGCCTTCGTTCTTAGTGAGGTTGAAAAAAGACACAAGTCCATCAATAACCACCTGGTCATTTGTCTATACAGTGGGCGGGATGCTCTCTTGTTCCGGGCCGACATCATATGACGTTGCCCAGTCTCGCTTTGACCGTGCACCCACAGGGGCATGCAGTGCAGCGATCCTGGTGCAATGTGTCCCTGGGACACAATGCAACCCGATCTCTCGGTAAAGAGCCATGGCCGCGGCTCCCATGTGATCAGTTGTGTCCAATCACAGCTGATCACATGTAAACAAGGAAATGCAGTTTATCGGCTTTCCTCACACTGACAGAGTGTGAGGAAAGGAGAGCCGATCAGCGGCATCTCCTCACAGACATGTTTAGGTAATTAGGACACTGGTCATCGGTGCGCTGATTACAATGCAGCCCCAACAGTGCCCATCTGTGATGCCACTCTGTGCCCATCTGTGTCACCAGTCTGTGCCCATCAGTGATGCTAATCTGCCCATCAGTGATGCCAATCAGTGTTACCTTTCAGTGCCCATCAGTACCGCCTATCAGTGCTGCATATCAGTGCCACCTATTAGTGCACATTAGTGCTCTCTATTAGTATTTCCTCATCAGTGCAGCCTATCAGTGAAGGAAAAAAATATTTATTTATAAGATTTTCAGACAGAAAAACATTTTTTTTTTAATTTTCGGTCTTTTTTTTAGTTTTTTAGCATAAAATAAAAAACCCGGCGTGATTAAATACCACCAAAAAAAGCTCTACTTGTGGAAAAAAAATATAAAAAATTGTATTTGGGTACAGCATTGTGTGACCGCGCAATTGTCATTCAAAGTGTGACAGCGCTCAAAGCTGAAAAATTGGCCTGGGCAGGAAGGGGGTAAAAGTGTTGTGTTAAATACGGGGCACCTGTTTTTTCACAGATTGAATGACCTCACTAATTGAACTCCACACTGCTATTATTTTAAACACTCCCCTTTCAATTAATGATTCAATTACACAGAATCAGCAGCATGCATGTCATGAATGTTGGTTTTCTATTACTCTACTATACATACCAGTATTTTTTTTGCCATATAGAAATATAATTTATACCAAAAACATTGATTGATCTGGTTAGTGATGTTGGACTGCTATTATCTTGAACACAACTGTATCTGTCTCACAGGATGCTGTGTGTATAATACAGGACATAAATATTCATACATCTGCCCCCATGCTTTAGATGTCCACCTCTTTATTAAAGTGATACTAAAGGTTCCCATTTTTTTTAAAATAACAAACATATTACACTTACCTGCTCTATGCGAGGGTTTTGCACAGAGTGGCCCGATCCTCCTTTTCTGGGGTCCCACGGTGTCGCTCCTGGCTCCTCCTCTTCACCGGGTGCCCCCTTGGAGAAGTGTTTTACCGGGCACACTCCTGAATTATGCTGCTGCGTCCATTGACACAGACAGCAGGACTCGGCCCCGCCCCCCAGCTCCTGCATCACTGGATTTGATTAACAGCAGCGGGAGCCAATGGCTCCTGCTGCTATCAATCTGTCCAATGATGACCCGAGTCAGCGGCTGGAGCTGCTGGGCTCGTCCTCTAAGCTGGAAAAATCAGGTTCAGGTAAGTAAAAGGGGGGGCTCTGGGGGAAGCTGCATTACAGGGGGTTTTTCACCTTAATGCATAGAATGCATTAAGGTGAAAAACCTCAAGGCTATACAACCCCTTTAAAGTAACTTTCATAAAAACCACTCTAAACCAGAGCTTATAGAAGCAACTGGCTTATCTTCTAGATTAAAAGTTGTGCACACTGTATCAGTAAGAGCCAAAAGAGTCTCCTTTAACTTGGAAATAATATTAATGGACTGTGGCTCTCTAGGGGTAAGCTTATCCAACAGGAATTTAAGTGGATCAGAATCTGACAGAGCCTCAGTGACTAATGGCTCAGAAACCACATCACGGAAGTGCATAAATAAGTGCACCCCCTGACCCAGAACAGATGTATGGCCAAAAAATCTTTGGCCATATTTTTCTTTTAAGATGTTTCCTTCTATGTATGTCCATGTGTCCCTCCAGCTGTTGCGGAACTACAAGTCCCATGAGGCATTGCAAGGCTGATCGTTACAAACATGACTCCCACAGGCAGAGGCAGGATGGGACTTGTAGTTCCACAACAGCTGGAGGGCCGCCAGTTTGACAACCCTAAATGGGTGCTCAGCCTGTGACCCTCCAGCTGTTACGGAAGTCTCATGAGGCATTGCCAGGCTGACAATTGCAAGCATGACTCCCAAAGGCAGAGGCATGATGGGAATTGTAGTTTTGCAACAGCTGGAGGGCCGCAGGTTGAGCACCCATGCATGGGCCATGCAATTGTTTGTTTTTAGACTACAGGCCCAGAAAGAACTTGTAGAGAATGCTACTTGGAGCTCGCCAGCTCTGGTTGCAAGTAGTAAATATAAAATATTCGTATTCAGTTTTTCATATTTTCCTAACAAAAAATAAATAAATAAAATATACAATTTATTTTTGTACTGCACTCCAATTAAAAGGTATATTAAAAAAAACTGTACTTATTAATTTTTGTCTATTTAATTCTGCCTGGCCAGATGAGGAAGAAGAAGAAGATGATGAGAGTGATGAGGAAGTAACCCATGAGCTTTCACTAAATATCGATTCCTCCAACACATTGGAATCCAGCTCCCTCGAGCCACCGAGCAAGCTAGCACGTACGGACTCCCAGGGGATATTTGTACATGTCCCATCCACTACCTAATCAACGCCTGATTGGCCAACGCTTCACCAGAGCCTTTTGGGAGCGCATGGATTGGACGGGGGAGGGGGATATTACCTCCGTACCAGCAAAATCCCCACAATGCACTAGCTATGAGATAATTACAACTACAAAGATAAGGGCTCTTGTACCAGTAAGACCTGGCTGTGTGCTCAATACCAGTGACCAATGACCACTATATGTGTATGTATATAATCAACTCTATATACATATATCTCCCCCACAAAGCACAGACTGCAAGGAAAGCTAATTGTATATATCCAGTATACTATCCATTGTGCTGCTGTGCATTCAGCAATGTGTACATAGCTCAGCGAGCTTAATGCAGACCTTATCTTGTGCGTGTCTATATGTATATTCATATTCTATATATAGAGTAAGTGTATTTTAAAATGCAGAAGTCCTGCCCTTATGAAATCCTGCAAAATTTGGAAAATCTAAGTCCATCATAGTCTTAAATGAGAGCCCATATCGTGCCAGCCGGGTAAATTCTCTGTGCCATGACAGCATACAGAGAGGTTGTGATTAAAACGTCAGCGTTCAGTGTGCTGTACACCAAGATCTGACAGAAGGATCCCTCTGAAAGTTTATGGATGGCTTCAAGGGATAATAGAATGGTTGTTGGAATGTTTTAAAAAAAATAGTTTGAAAGGTTGATGTTTTGTAAAGCTTTTATGGTTATTTTTAGAGAAAGTTAACATTGGTTACAGACTGCATGCATGACACAGATTGCATATCACGCTGGGGTGTCTTACAGACCAGCATTGCAAACATGTCGGCAGAACTGTAATTATCGTCTAACAGACATGACTTAAAACTATGGCCGGCCATATATGGAGCAAAATTCCTTCCTGCAACCGCGGGTTGCAAGAAAGAAATTTGCTCGATTTCCCCATCATTACAAGACAGTGTTGATGTGGGAATCCCTCCTGCTGGGCCATTGTCTTTTCCTGGTGGGGTAAGCACTCGCCGCCAGGAAAAGAAAGTGATTAGCGCTAGTGGCTGTAGCAGCCACTACGATAATTGCAAGCAGGCTGGTTGTATCCAAGTTGATCGATTTGATCAACTGGGTACATTTATCCTGCCCATTAACGGTTCAAATCTCGGCCGGTTCCTGCTTAACCGGCCAACATTCGAACTATGCATGGCCAGCCTAAAGCATGCAAAGGTTTAATAGGAAGTTGAGCCCTGGGCTTCTTGCTTGTTGCAAGACAGTGAGACCTCCACTTGAGTAAGGTCAGGGTCCTAGGGCTTTTATGCAACTTAGGCTTTAAGA
>BLSH010250014.1:676490-686500 GCA_018402905.1 Glandirana rugosa
GCGACTGGGGCACCTATCTTAGTTAAGGTTACGACCGGTAATATAAGTCCGTCGACGACGTGAACGACGTCTGGAGACCCCATATTTGGGACAGGGTTTCTCTTACCTGTAATCCGTTCTTTTCGTCTTTTTCGTAACCCTCTACCCCCAGTGAAATCACAGTACCCTCCATCCAAAATCCAACTGTTTTCAAACACCCTTCAGTCGATAAAGATCGGACCACATAAAGAGTGTCGAGGGAATGTCACAGTATTACCCGGGGGGATAAGGTCTCTAAGTGACTGATGAAAAGGGGTGTTTCACAATTTCACGTGGGGGTTTAGGTCTCTCACTGTTACGACTAGGAGGTTATGGCACGTCCCCCCATCTCCCAATGCTTTTTCTGCTTTTCTTGCCTAATGTCCATTCTCTTTGGGACAGGGTTTATACCCCAGAGGTCTGCAGCAAGTGCAGCAGCTGCCTGAATATAATGGCCAGCATTGGAATTGATTCTATCCACGGGGTCAGCGTGAATGGAGGAATCAATTGTTCAGCCCATGGCCGTGTTTGGTGCCTTGGAACAGCACATTGTTGTAGTCTTAACCCTTAGTCTAAGACCCCATACACACTATCAAATTTTGTTGTCAGATTTACCAAAACCATATAGTGTAAGGGCCTGCCTGATTACATACAATTTGTAACTCCTAAGGTTTGACCTCATATTATATGGTTTTTAGTAAATCTGAAGAAAAAAAATCTACAGGAAATTGAATAGTGTGTATCCAGTTTAGGCAGGCCATGCAGGGTTCAAAGGAACCGGTCGAGATTTGAACCGTGTAAGGGCAGGCTGGACCGTACCAAGCTGATTGATCAACTGGTACAACCAGCATGCTATAGCTGCTAACCATAATCACCTTCTTCCCCCTGGCAGGGATGGCTTCACTTTCCCTTCCCCACCGGAAGAAGATTTTTTCCTTCAGATTTACCAAAACCATATAATATGAGGTCAAACCTTAGGAGTTTCAATTCGTATGCAATCAGGCCGGCCCTTGCACTACATGGTTTTGGTAAATCTGAAGGAAATCTGACAAAAGTTGGATAGTGTGTAGGGGTCTTGGACTTTTAAGCCTATCTGAGCAACAGACATGACCTAATGGTTTAGTGAATCAGATACCTCTGTATAGAAGCCGTTCATCATGACGATGCCAATTGTCCACATTCAGAACTTGCTATTCTCTGCTGATTAAATGAACAGTCACAGATTTTAAGTATTAAGATTTTCTTATATCAGTTAACTTTAAAAGGAAGGCAATGCAGTCAGTACATGCATGCTATGTCCTATAGTTGGGGAATGTAGTAGAAGTGTGTGTGCGTCCTGGTGCAACACTGTCACCATCATATCCTAAAGGGATAATCCACCTGGTGCTCTCCTAATGAAGACCTTCACCTATTCATATCATGATCCTTCTGTTAGATCTTAATCTGCAACGCCTTGAAGGCCATCGGCTTAATTATGACTGACCTGTATATTTGTACACACGGAGCACATGTTGTTCCTGTGGCCAAACTTTCCCTCCAGTAGGTGTGATCAAAACTGGAGCCGAGCCCCCCCCACTCCTTGGCGAACTACAAATCCGGGCTTGCTGGGTATGTAGTTCCTCGGGGCCTGGTGGTCCAGCAACGGCCTACCTCTAATCTAAAGCTACAGTCTATTGCCTTAAACTGCCCCATCAACAGCAGAGTGACTCCCAGCTCTGACTGATTCTTCTTTGCTTCTGTCTGTGCTAAAAAATGACTAATCGTTCATCTGTTGGATATTGTGATGTCGCAGTGGGAAGCCTCTGTGTCTGCCCCACCTTATGGCCTTACTTGTCTCTTATTTGTCAGACCTGTGATGATGGTAAGTCTGTATAAGAGGGAATACGTTGTATTTTGTATACATGAAATCTCTTTAAATCTTCATTTTTGTCTGGATGTTGCGTGAAGGGCGAGATGAACAAGCAGAGGGGGAAACAGCAAGCAAAACATTTTCTAACTTTTTGTAGTATTTCTTAAATGCACAATAAATTTTTGCGGTGTTCTGTATGTTACTTAACAGGCTTGTTCATTATCAGGATTTATGAATATATATATATATTTTTTTTTAAGTTTTTAAAGGTAGCAGAAAAAAGCACACGCAGGGTCCAAAACCTTCTGTACTGCAGGAGCCCCCCCAGCCTCCCCCTTATTCCTATCTGAGCTCAAACCAATCCAGCAACGTGTACGAGTGCAGCAGCTCTTGCCGCTGTCCCCCTCCTCATTGGGCAGATTGATAGCACCGACAGCCATTGGCTCCCGCTGCTGTCAATCAAATGCAGTGACGAGGGAGACAGGGCCAATTTGCTTGTTCTGTGTCAATAGACTCAGAATAGATGGCTCGGGAGCAAGCACGCACTGGTGCCCCCAGGGAAAGTGGCTTTCCCTGGGGGCACTCGACGGAGGGGGACCCCAGAAAAGGAGGATTGGGGTTGCTCTTTGCAAAACCATTGCACAGAGTAGGTAAATATGACAGGTTTGGTACAAAAATGAAGGTTTAATATCACTTTAAGGAATCAGAAGAGATGAGATTACCTCCCTTTGTTCAGAAATCTCCCCTCCCAAATTCTAAGCAGCATGAAACATGGAGTGACATCACTTAAGGGCTGTACACAGATGCCGAATATCGGGTGGCGTTGGCGGCTCAATAGAAACCAGCCAACGTTTGGCCTGTGTGTACGGCAGCCGATCTGACCGGCTTCTGTTGAATGGGGCATGACCGAAAAAGATCTGCAGTGGCTCATTTCAAGCTCTTGTTTTTTTTTTTTTCCCTTAGTATACCCTCTGACTTTCCTGTTAAAAGGTACGTCATTGGCAGATCTATAGTGAGTATAGACCATGGTTTAGCAAAATCCTTCCCAAATGAGAACAAATCCAGCAAGCACTCAGGGGGTGTCCAATCACTATAGAGCAGGGGTGTCAAACGCCATTTCATTGTTTGCTGCATCAGCAGTATGGTTGCCCTTAAAGGGCCAATTGTATTTGTAAGCCTATGTATTTACTTTTTTATTATTCATGCATTACCTACAGAATGCAGAGTTCAGGAGTGCATTCTGTAGAATGCACAGAGTTCAGGGGTGCGTTGTGTACAGAGTGCAGGGTTTAGGGGTATACTATGCACAGTGTGCAACACCAACCCCAAGTGACAGCAGGGATCAGGAGTAGAGGATGAGAGCCAGCGGTGGCAGAATGGAATTTCCCCTTGATCTAGCTCCAAAACTGGGTGGGAGGGCCACATGACAAGGCCTGGTGGGCTTTTGTTTCACATATGTACCATAGAGGAACACCTTGAAGAGCAGTTGTAATGGGAAAGTATTTGCAGCTATAGGAACTCTGAAAGACCCGAGACCTGAGACTGGAGACAACAGGGTAATACTCTAGAGATGCATGATAGTATATACTACATCAATAAAGAACATCTGGGGCAATAGCAGAAGACTGCGTTTCCTTAAAAATAGTCTTGTCAGAGAGAGAGACTAAGGGGACCCAGAAACAATTCACAAGATTGTCACTACAAACGAGGGGCTGGCTGCCTCTAAGGTTGTGTGTAGATTAGCAATGGACACTGCAGATGATGCAGTGAGAGAGGGCTTAGAGCCTCAGTGGTCAAGACCAGCAAGGAACTGGGTGAATGTGGTCAGAAGTTAAGCTGCTGCATCAGGTGGCTCTTTGCAAAGCACCAGCGGAGAGATATTTCCTTGATGCTGAATGGTGGAAAAGAGCACGTGCAACACTGTCCAGGGGATGGCGTCAGCACTCAGTCCTTCATATTTTAACCCCTTTCCCAGTAGGGACCAACACACAGTGGAAACTATAAAAGGTGCCCAGAGATCTAAGCGATGAAGTAGTTCCTGTTGCTTAGCCCAGTCAACTTACAGAGTTTTCAGAGACAGGGCAAGTGCCACAGCAATGCCAAGGGCTCTGGACTTAAAAAGTACTCCACAGCTAACTTGTTATCAGAACGGGGTCTGAAATGCATTCTGCGTGGAACCCATTTCCAATTCCAGGCTGGACTCTGCAGCCTCCAGGCCAGCAGGGTCCCATAATGGCATTTCAAAAGCCACACTGAGGATAGTCCCCTCTGCATAGCTCCAATCATAATGACCGGCTCTAGAAGTGATGCACAGGAGAACCACGATTAAGGAGAAAAATGCCCAGAAAAATAAGACTTCCCAGCAAAGCCGAAAAAATGACAAGACATCTATCCTTATAGGACACTAGCAAAACACTGAGGCATGCTGGTTGTAGGATGGCTTATCTTGGCTGATCTACAATTTTATAGTTTGCCACTATCCAATCTTTATGTAGGTGGCAGTATAACATGACAGCTTATTTCTTCCTGTGCCCCTCAATGGATGACAAAGAATTAAGGAATTGTACATTCATGGTAAAGTGGCAGGGTATGTAAGCCAACCCCACAGGCATGTATACTAGCCACACCTAACTGCACTGCTGTAACTAATAAAGGAGAGCTTATAATTATGGATGATCACATGACCTCATTGTCATGTGGGGGATGTCAAAGTTTAGAAAGACAGGGATGGCGCAGCAGGGAAATGGCAAGGGAGCACATATATATATATATATATATACAGTGAGGAAAATAAGTATTTGAACACCCTGCTATTTTGCAAGTTCTCCCACTTAGAAGTCATGGAGGGGTCTGAAATTGTCATCGTAGGTGCATGTCCACTGTGAGAGACATAATCTAAAAAAAAAAAATCTGTAGAACAAATTTTGAGTCTGACAGAGTGACACCAGCACCGCATCCCTTGACAGTGAATAAATAATGAAGAAGAAAAATTGGGACTTTTTTGGTGCTGCTTAAACCCCTTCCCTGAAGAACTACACAGCAATAGAATAAAACATACACTTTATTTCGTTACATAAATTTGTGCATGGTGCGGGCTCAACTGATAAATCAGTGGCCCACTCAAATGTACAGACAAAGGGTATCGTTAAAACAGTGACACTGTATACAGTCCATGGTGCAGATGTAAGCAGAATACCGAACTCTCCTGGCTGTATAACAAAAAGTGGATGGAATATATCTCCAGGGCGGTATACAGAACCCAAAAATAGCACAGTGATCCAAGATGTTCCGACACGTTTCGCCCGACTATTTGGGCTTCTTCAGGGACTTGGATCGCAATACAGTCACTACAACACAAACAAATCAATAAAACTACTATACATGTACACATCACAATATTATATAATTTGGTGGTCTGCTAAACAGTATTCATTGAGTAACCTGTGCTTGTTATACAGAGGTACGTGCATATCAAGAAATGGCCTAGTTCTCTATACACAGGTATGTTCTCATGCATACATACTTCTTACAGATAAATATACATTCAAAAAAATTTTTGTATAGCCATCAGACAGTCTTCCAACCCAACTAGTGCATATTAAAGGAAGGAACCCACTAACAAACCAAAATAAGCTTGATTTATCTGTTACCCAGGGTACTCAGATGTCAAATTAGTACACCAGTGGCAAGACAGATGGTATCATAGAGGAGGTCATGGGAGGTTATTTTGTATAGATTTCAGTCACAGATGCTGCCACTTAAATCCTTGCAGAGAAAGAAAGATTAAAAGTAAGAATTTGTTGGGGAGAAAAAAAAAAAAGGGAAAACTTGAGGTATCCAATATTAAGGATCGAGGAGGATACGGATGATGGTAGGCAGCTCAATAGTTGTCAAAACCAATATGCACCCATTTGTCTCTGCCAAACCCCACTCACAAGGAGGGGGAAGGAAGGGGAGAGACAGATAGGGAACGTGGGTAGTGTAACATAAGGTGTTACCGACATAGGACTCGTACTGGCACCTAGAATACTATGCCAACCCCAAATCAAAGGACATTTAGTCAAAATATGCTATTATATGGCTAACTGCCGTGGTAACAAAACCTCAAAATATGACAGGATTCATAAAAAACACTTACATTGAAAGTGTGCCGCAGATGCTCAGGTATCATCCAACTGAGTCAATGGGCATATATAGAGAACTGAGGATTACAGTCCCGACTTGTGTGGGCAGAATGCATAGCGTATCTTGCATATCAGAGAGGGGATCCCCCTATATGGATAGTCCTAAGAGGGTCAATATGTGATGCATATGGAAGGAAGGGAAGAAAAAAAAATCCAGAAATCACAATGTATGATTTTTAAACTATTTATTTGTATGATATGTCCACATACACTCACTGGCTACTTTATTAGGTACACCTCTTCAATTGCTTGGTAACACAAATTGCTAATCAGCCAATCACATGACAGCAACTCAATGTATTTAGACATCTAGACGGCTTGCTGAGGTTCAAACAGCATCAGAATGGGGAAGAAAGGGGATTTAAGTGACTTTGAACGTGGCATGGTTGTTGATGCCAGATGGGCTGGTCTGAGTATTTTAAAAAACGCTGATCTACTGGGATTTTCACTCACAACCATCTCTAGGGTTTACCTAAAATTGGTCAGAAAAAGAAAAACTATCCAGTGAGCGGCAGTTGTGTAGAGGAAAACGCCTTGTTGAAGTCAGCGGAGAATGGGCAGACTGGTTCCAGCTGATAGAAAGGCAACAGTAACTCAAATAACCACTCGTTACATCTAAGGTATGCAGAATACCATCTCTGAACGCACAACACATCGAACCTTGAAGCAGATGGACTACAGCAGCAGAAGACCACACCGGGTGCCCCTCCTGTCAGCTAAGAACAAAAAACTGAGGCTACAATTCGCACAGACTCACCAAAATTAGACAATAGAAGATTGGAAAAATGTTGGCTGGTCTGAGGATTTCAGCTGGGACATTCAGATGGTGGGGTCAGAATTTGACGCAAAGAACATGAAAGCATGGGTCTATCCTGCCATGTATCACTGGTTCAGGCTGGTAGTGGTGGTGTAATGGTGTGGGGGATATTTTCTTGGCAGACTTTGGGCCCCTTAGTACCAATTGAGTATTGCTTAAACACCACGGCCTACCTGAGTATTGTTGCTGACCATGTCCATCCCTTTATGACTACAGTGTCCTAGGGTTGCCACCTCATCCCTTTAAACCTGAACACATATTAATTACACAGGTTCTGTGGCTGATTAAGTTGGTAATTAAACTCACTTGGTTCCTTATCTGCATTTAATTAGCCTCAGAACAACCTGTGTAATTCATATGTGTTTGGGTTTAAAGGGATGAGGTGGCAACTCTACAGTGTCCCCATCTTCTGATGGCTCCTTCCAGCAGGATAATGCACCATGTCACAAAGCTCCAATCATCTCACCACTGGACAATGAGGTCACTGCACTCCAATGGCCTCCACACTCCCCACATCTCATCCAATAGAGCACCTTTGGGATGCACACCTGGGAGGGGTGAGACAATGGGGTTGATTTACTAAAACTGGAGAGTTCAAAATCTGGTGCAGCTCTGCATAGAAACCAATCAGCTTTCAGGTTTTATTGTCAATTTAATTGTTAGAAGCTGATTGGCTACCATGCACAGCTGCGCCAGATTTGCACTCTCCAGTTCTAGTAAATTAGCCCCAGTGTATTATTAATAAGGAAAAGTATAGGGCTAACGTTTAATAAGATAAAGATCCTGCCAATATGTCGTTTTTTTGTGTTTTTAATACCCAGAAAATAGAACCATCCATTGCTCATAAATGGAAATACCGATTTATTTTCTCAAAAATGAACAGTTACATATAGTGAAAAAAATTCTAGAGAATACACTGTATATACACAATTACATACACATGCTCTTGAAAAATGACTGCTCGTGTCCGGACAGACAAAGACCTCAGCAGGGAATGCCACAGACTTCTAAGACGCAAGTCCACCTATCCTGCTACAGGACACGGTACCTTTCTTCATAATAGGTGTAATGGGTGGCCCCCCACTCCTGCTAGAAGTGGCCACTAGATGGCAGAACAACAACACAGGACTGCTATGAAGCTTCAATCCACAAGATCCCTTTATCCAGGTGCAGAGAGACACGTGTGCTGAGGTAGTGTTCAGGTCTCTGGGGAAGCCCGGATTACAGAACGATCCATGTGTAGCGAACGTTGTCAGCCAAAACCTTGAGTGAGCAACCTGCAGCAGACAAATGAGCGGTGTGTCAAACAAAGGTGATATGTGACCATTAAATTGGAACTACCCAAAACAAAAAAGAAAGAAAGATGGAGTTGTGTCATCTTCATCCCTGCGCCACCGCTTGCAGACAGCCTACCAAATACGAAATATTATTTTGGATGTGCAGATACACAAACTACTGAACCACTTCCCGCCCAGCCTATTCTTAAATGACGACTGGGCGTGACCTTCATTGTTTCGGTGGACGTCCTCACAGATCAGGCCGTGCTGCAGCGCAATCTGTGTACCGGCTCTCTGCCCTTACCATGTGATCACTGAGCATTCACAGCAGATCACATGACGATTGTAAACAATGAATGCCGTTGATTAATGCCATTCATTGTGTACAATTGTATTGCTTGCTGTGATTGGTCACAGTGATCACATGGTACAGACAGGCCCGAACACAGCCCATCTGTACCATGTGATTAGCTGTGGTCAATCACAGCTAATTGCAATACACACTGAATGAATCAATTTCATTCAGTAAAAATGGTTGCTTATAACAGTGAAATTCAATGGTATAAGTAATCTCAGTGTGTAAAAAAAAAAAAAAAAAATGCTGATCACTTCCCAAGGTTACTATGGTAACACTGCATTGCTCTGGTCACAGTGTGTTACAAATAAATCATAAGAAAAAAAAAAGTAATAAAAAAGAAAAAAAAAATGTTTTTTTGTTTTACATACTGTCACCAGTCCGTTTCCCCGATCACTGCTATACCAGTTATATGACGATGCTGCACTAAAGGAGTGACAGTATATAAAAAAAATAATTGTATTTTTTTTTTTCTTTTAATTTATCTTCCAAAAAATTGAAGCCTCAAGAAATGAGATGGGCCGTCAGTACTGATCAATTTATATACACACACACACACACACACACACACACACACACACACACACACACACACATACATACATATATACATGCATAAATACACACACACACACACATACATATATACATGCATAAATACACACACACACACACACACACATACATACATACATATATACACAAACACTATAGTTTGTGAACTCTACAACGTTCCTACAGACTAAATAAAACACTGATTTGTTTTTTTTCCCCCCAAATAAATGTAGCAGAATACAGTTTGGCCTTATTTATGAGGAATTTCTGAAGAATGATTATTTGAAAAATGTTATAACAGAAACAAAGGGAAAACACTTTTTTCCCCAAAAAAATTTCGGTCTTTTTTTGTTTGTTTAGCAAAAAAAAAAAAACTCAAATGTTGATCAAATACCACCAACAGAAAGCTCTATTTGTGTGAAAAAAATATATAAAAATTGTATTTGGGAACAGTGCTGCATGGCTGCACAATTGTCATTCAAAGTGTGACAGCTCTGAAAATTGGCCTGGCCAGGAAGGGGGTGAAAGGGCCTGGTATTGAAGTGTTTAAAGAGACTGTCACTTTGCCTATTCAGTGTAAAGAGTCTTATGAAAGCAATTGCCTCTACCCACTTACATTCACCTTTTTCCAAGCTTCCCCACCAATCTTTTACTCCATCTGAGCCGTCACAAAATTACCGGCGTTTCCAGATTTGACATGGAGGGTACAAAGTGCGGACTCCTGGCCCCCATGGAAGAACAGAACAGCAGAGAGCATAGAAAAGAGGAGTGTAAATGGGTCAGGCAGGGTGAGATGGCAAGAGACTGACAATTTATCCTGAATAGACAAAAGAAGCCTACTGTGTAAATCTTAAAGCGGAGTTCCACCCAAAAGTGGAACTTCCGCTTTAAGAGGAGGTGACCATCCGACATGCCACAATTGGCATGTAATTTTTTTTTGGGGGGGGGGGGGGGG
>BLSH010250019.1:9412-26765 GCA_018402905.1 Glandirana rugosa
CGTGGTTGTCCTTGGACCGGGGTTACGTCATCATCAACAAAAATCTTACAACTACTACTGCATTGGGGCCAGGTTCCTGTTGGTGCTTTGAGGGAGAGTTTATCGTTCTAAAAACAACTACTACTGCATTAGGGCCAGGTTCCTGTTGGTGCTTTGAGGGTGAGTTTATTGTTCTAAAAACAATTATTACTGCATTAGGGCCAGGTTCCTGTTGGTGCTTTGAGGGAGAAATTATCGTTCTAGAAACAACTACTACTGCATTGGGGCCAGGTTCCTGTTGGTGCTTTGAGGGAGAGATTATCGTTGTAAAAACAACTACTACTGCATTAGGGCCAGGTTCCTGTTGGTGCTCTGAGTGAGAGTTTATCGTTCAAGAAACAACTACTACTGCATTAGGGCCAGGTTCCTGTTGGTGCTCTGAGGGAGAGTTTATCCTTCCAAAAACAACTACTACTGCATTAGGGCAAGGTTCCTGTTGGTGCTTTGAGGTAGAAATTATTGTTCTAAAAACAACTACTACTTCATTAGAGCCAGGTTCCTGTTGGTGCTTTGAGGGAGAGTTTATCGTTCTAAAAACAACTACTACTGCATTAGGGCCAGGTTCCTGTTGGTGCTCTGAGGGAGAGTTTATCGTTCTAAAAACAACTAATACTGCATTAGGGCCAGGTTCCTGTTGGTGCTTTGAGGGAGAGTTTATCGTTCTAAAAACAACTACTACTGCATTAGGGCCAGGTTCCTGTTGGTGCTCTGATGGAGAGTTTATCATTCTAAAAACAAATACTACTGCATTAGGGCCAGGTTCCTGTTGGTGCTTTGATGGAGAGATTATCGTTCTAAAAACAACTACTACTGCATTACAAGCCAAGTTCCTGTTGGTGATCTGAGGGAGAGTTTATCATTCTAAAAACAACTACTACTGCATTAGGGCCAGGTTCCTGTTGGTGCTCTGAGGGAGAGTTTATCGTTCTAAAAACAACTACTACTGCATTACGGCCAGGTTCCAGTTGGTGCTCTGAGTGAGAGTTTATAGTTCTAAAAACAACTACTACTGCATTACGGCCAGGTTCCAGTTGGTGCTCTGAGTGAGAGTTTATCGTTCTAAAAACAATTACTACTGCATTAGGGCCAGGTTCCTGTTGGTGCTCTGATGGAAAGTTTATCGTTCTAAAAACAACTACTACTGCATTAGGGCCAGGTTCCTGTTGATGCTCTGAGGGAGAGTTTATCGTTCTAAAAACAACTACTACTGCATTAGGGCCAGGTTCCTGTTGGTGCTTTGAGAGAAAGTTTATCGTTCTAAAAACAACTACTACTGCATTAGGGAGGGTTCCTGTTGGTGCTCTGAGGGAGAGTTTATCATTCTAAAAACAACTACTACTGCATTGGGGCCAGGTTCCTGTTGGTGCTTTGAGGGAGAGTTTATCGTTTTAAAAAAAACTACTACTGCATTAGGGCCAGGTTCCTGTTGGTGCTTTGAGGGTGAGTTTATTGTTCTAAAAACAATTATTACTGCATTAGGGCCAGGTTCCTGTTGGTGCTTTGAAGGAGAGATTATCGTTCTAGAAACAACTACTACTGCATTACGGCCAGGTTCCTGTTGGTGCTTTGAGAGAGAGTTTATCATTCTAAAAACAACTACTAATGCATTAGGGCCAGGTTCCTGTTGGTGCTTTGAGGTAAAGATTATCGTTGTAAAAACAACTACTACTGCATTAGGGCCAGGTTCCTGTTGGTGCTCTGAGTGAGAGTTTATCGTTCAAAAAACAACTACTGCTGTATTAGGGCCAGGTTCCTGTTGGTGCTCTGAGGGAGAGTTTATCGTTCCAAAAACAACTGCTACTGCATTAGGGCAAGGTTCCTGTTGGTGCTTTGAGGTAGAAATTATTGTTCTAAAAACAACTACTACTTCATTAGATCTAGGTTCCTGTTTGTACTTTGAGGGAGAGTTTATCGTTCTAAAAACAACTACCACTGCATTAGGGCCAGGTTCCTGTTAGGGCTTTGAGGGATAGTTTATCGTTCTAAAAACAACTACTACTGCATTAAGGCCAGGTTCCTGTTGGTTCTCTGAGGGAGAGTTTATCGTTCTAAAAACAAATACTTCTGCAATAAGGCCAGGTAGCTGTTGGTGCTCTGAGGGATAGATTATCATTCTAAAAACAACTAATACTGCATTAGGGCCAGGTTCCTGTTGGTGCTCTGAGGGAGAGTTTATCATTCTAAAAACAACTACTACTGCATTAGGTCAGGATCCTGTTGTTGCTTTGAGGGAGAGATTATCATTCTAAAAACAACTACTACTGCATTAGGGCAAGGTTCCTCTTGGTGCTCTGAGGGAGAGTTTATTGTTCTAAAAACAACTGTTACTGCATTAGGGCCAGGTTCCTGTTGGTGCTTTGAGGGAGAGATTATCATTATAAAAACAATTACCACTGCATTAGGGCCAGGTTCCTGTTGGGTCTTTGAGGGATAGTTTATCATTCTAAAAACAACTACTACTTTACTAAGGCTAGGTTCATGTTGGTTCTCTGAGGGAGAGTTTATCGTTCTAAAAACAAATACTACTGCAATAGGGCCAGGTTCCTGTTGGTGCTCTGAGGGAGAGATTATCGTTCTAAAAACAACTAATACTGCAATAGGGCCAGGTTCCTGTTTGTGCTCTGAGCGAGAGTTTATTGTTCTAAAAACAACTACTACTGCATTAGTGCCAGGTTCCTGTTGTTGCTTTGAGGGAGAGTTTATTGTTCTAAAAACAACTACTACTGCATTAGGGCCAGGTTTCTGTTGGTGCTCTGAGGGAGAGTTTATTGTTCTAAAAACAACTACTACTGCATTAAGGCCAACTTCCTGTTGGTGCTTTAAAGGGAGAGTTTATCATTCTAAAAACAACTACTACTGCATTAGGTCCAGGTTCTTGTTGGTGCTCTGAGGGAGAGTTTATCATTCTAAAAACAACTACTACTGCATTATTCTCTGTTTCCTGTTGGTGCTTTGAGGTAGAAATTATCATTCTAAAAACAATTACTACTGCATGAGGGCCAGGTTCCTGTTGGTGCTTTGAGGGAGAGATTATAATTTTAAAAACAACTACTACTGCATTAGGGCCATTTTCCTGTTGGTGTTCTGAGCGAGAGTTTATCGTTCTAAAAACAACTACTACTGCATTAGGGCCAGGTTCCTGTTGTTGCTCTGAGGGAGAGTTTATCGTTCTAAAAACAACTACTACTGCATTAGGGCCAGGTTCCTGATGGTGCTTTGAGGAAGAGTTTATCGTTCTAAAAACAACTACTACTGTATTAGGACCAGGTTCCTGTTGGTGCTCTGAGGGAGAGTTTATTGTTCTAAAAACAACTAATAATGCATTAGGGCCAGGTTCCTGTTGGTGTTCTGAGGGAGAGTTTATCATTCTAAAAACAACTACTACTGCATTAGGGCCAGGTTCCTGTTGTTTCTTTGAGGGAAAGTTTATCATTTTAAAAACAACTACTACTGCATTAGGGCCAGGTTCCTCTTGGTGCACTGAGGGAGAGTTTATTGTTCTAAAAACAACTGTTACTGCATTAGGGCCAGGTTCCTGTTGGTGCTTTGAGGGAGAGATTATCATTATAAAAACAACTACCACTGCATTAGGGCCAGGTTCCTGTTTGTGCTCTGAGGGAGAGTTTATCATTCTAAAAACAACTACTACTGCATTAGGGCCAGGTTCCTTTTGGTGCTCTGAGGGAGAGTTTATTGTTCTAAAAACAACTTAGGGCCAGATTCCTATTGGTGCTTTGAGGGAAAGATTATCATTATAAAAACAACTACTACTGCATTAGGGCCAGGTTCCTGTTGGTGTTCTGAGGGAGAGTTTATCGTTCTAAAAACAACTACTACTGCATTAGGGCCAGGTTCCTGTTGGTGCTTTGAGGGAGAGTTTATCGTTCTAAAAACAACTACTACTGCAATAGGGCCAGGTTCCTGTTGGTGCTCTGAGGGAGAGATTATTGTTCTAAAAACAACTACTACTGCATTAGGGCCAGGTTCCTGCTGGTGCTCTGAGGGAGAGTTTATTGTTCTAAGAACAACTACTACTGCATTAGGGCCAGGTTCCTGTTGGTGCTTTGAGGGAGAGTTTATCGTGCTAAAAACAACTACTACTGCATTAGGACTAGGTTCCTGTTGGTGCTTTGAGGGAGAGTTTATCGTACTAAAAACAACTACTACTGCATTAGGGCCAGGTTCCTGTTGGTGCTTTGAGGGAGAGTTTATCATTCTAAAAACAACTACTACTGCATTAGCGCCAGGTTCCTCTTGGTGCTCTGAGTTAGAGTTTATCGTTCTAAAAACAACTACTTCTGTAATAGGGCCAGGTTCCTGTTGGTGCTTTGAGGGAGAGATTATCATTCTAAAAACAACTACTACCTCAAACATGTCTCTTTCCATACCTTCCTCCCCCTATCCCTTCCCATTACCCTAACCCCCCTTCCCAACCCCCCTCTTCCCCACCGTCTGACGCCAATAATGTTAACGCTTAAAGCTTGTTTATGCTCCTGTAATATAGTTATTTGCCACTTGACCTGAAAAATCTTAAACCTTGTATGCATTGACCCAGTCGGAACATCTGACTTGTGATAAATGTACACCATGTTAATTTTTTTGTGAAATCCTCAATAAAGAAATATTGAATGTAAAAACAACTACTACTGCATTAGGGCCAGGTTCCTGTTGGTGCTCTGAGGGAGAGTTTATCGTTATAAAGCCATCTCCTACTGCATTAGGGAAAGGTTCCTGTTGGTGCTGTGAAAGACAGATTATCTTTCTAAAATCATTTCATACTTGTGTAGGGAGAGGTTCCTGCTGCTGGTGTGAGCGGTGCATTTCTTGCACAAAAATAAAAAGTGCATCTACAATTTTCTTTTTTTTTTTAAAAAATAAGAATAATAATTTATTATTCTTTTTTTTGTATTAATAAATAGTGCTACATAGTACATTTGTGTCCAGAATGAGGATAAGGGACGTGGTGGTGGTCGTGGTGCTGCTGGTGTTGGTGGTGTTGCTGAAGCTCCTGTTGCAAGGAGAGGACGTGGTTGATCTGTGCCAGCTACACGCACAAGTGAAACACCTTCCTGAGGTTGCCAACAGGACCTTCAACGTTATATGGTAGGTTCGAATGGCGCTCAACGAATGGTGAGGCCAGAACAAGTACAGGCGATAGTAGATTGGGTGGCTGACAATGCCTCCAGTTCCTTCACATTGTCTCCCACCCGGTCCCTTCATGAAAGCTCAGAGTTGGCACCTGAACCCCATGGCCATCTGTCTTTCACCTCAGCCCCTTGTAAATTAGCCAAGCAGTCTGAGCCCCAAGTCATGCAGCAGTCTCTTATGCTTTTTGATGACTCTGCTGGTGTGCTTTCCGTGGGCCATCCACATAGCCCTTGCCCAGAAGTTGAAGACATTGAGTGCACTGATTCCCAACTACTTCTGGTTCAGGATGAGGACATGGAAGTATCACGGCAGCATGTCTGTGATGATGATGACGAAACACAGGTGCCAACTGCTGTGGCTTTCCACAGTGTGCAGACTGACAAGGAGGCCAGTGGTGAAGGGTGGGTGGAAGATGATGTGGAGGATGATGAGGTCCTAGACCCCACATGGAATGAAGGTCATGCGAGTGACGTGTGTCGTTTGGAGGAAGAGGTGGTGGTCGCACAGAGGCACCAGCACAGCAAAAGAGGAAGCAGGTTGCAAAAGCGGAGCTAGCGTCCCCTACACAGTACGCCTGCTACTACCCACCGCACCAAGGGACCTAGCACACCAAAGGCAGCTCAAAGGCATTCCCCAGCGTGGCAGTTCTTCAGACAATGTGCTGACTACAAGACACAAGTGGTTTGCACACTGTGCAATGAGAGGCTGAAGCAAGGCACAAATGTTCTAAACCTGAGCACAACCTCCATGATCAGGCATCTAAATGCAAAACACTTGCTGCAGTGGAATAAGTACCTCAAAATCCAAGAAAGGTCTTGGCCTCCTCCTGCTTCCTCTTCTGCTGCTGCCTCGGCCTCTTCCTCACACCTCTACAGTGACAGTGGCACCTGCCACCCAACAAACAGATGATGTGACAGCAACGCCACCATGTCCGCCACCTTCCCCAAGCATTTCCACACGGTCCCATGGAAGCTTACAGCTCTCCATCTCCCAAACACTGGAGAGAAAGACGAAGTACCCCCCTACCCACCTGCAATCCCTGGCCCTGAATGCCAGCATTTCAAAATTCCTGGCCTTTGAAATGCTGTCATTCCGTCTGGTGGACATGGACAGTTTTAAAAACCTGATGTCGGTGGCTGTTCCACAGTAGGTGGTTCCCAGCCGCCACTACTTTTCCAGGTGAGCCATCCCTTCCCTGCACAAAAAAGTCGGGGACGAGATCAAGTGTGCACTGTGCAACGCCATCTGTGGGAAGGTTCACATAATCACTGATACGTGGACCAGTAATCACGGGCAGGGACGCTATATCTCGCTAACTGCACACTGGGCAAATGTAGTGGCGGGTGGGCCTGAGCCGGCTAGACGTTTGCCGCATGTCCTTTCGCCACCCAGGATTGCAGGGTATTTCTCTTTGCCTCATGTTGCCTCCTCCTCCTACTGTGCTTCCTTCTCCTCCTCTACCACCTCCTCATCCGCTCAGCATAACACCTTCACCACCGAGAGGAGGCAGCACTGGACAGGAGCTCCAGACTTCCAAGATTAAATCCATAGCCATCCTTCATCGGTACAAAACGGTGAGCCATCAAAGTCACTCAGCCTAGATCAACAACACACCCTGATACCTTCTAGGCAAAAATTGAGAGGTTTCCTTGGTCATCAGAGGGAGCAAACAGCCGGAGCTTTCAAGCTACTAACATCCAAAGGCCATCACTCGTCTGCAGACATCCCTCATCTAGGGGGGTCCATAGGGGGTCCATCCACCACCTAATGGCATAATTTGAGCCCAGAACAGCGGAGACCCGTACAAGATCGGCTGCCGGTCCCAAAATGTAGCCCCCGGCTTCAATCGCGGCTTACTCGTCCTATAGCGGTGGCCATCACTCGGCCTCACAGTAAAGGAAAAAAACAAGAAAGGAGGCTTTCTTCTGCACAGGCTGTACCTTCCTATATACTGCTGGCATCAGCTTCTACAGACTACCAGCCACCCTCTTCACTCTATATTATTGTTCTGTGAAAGCTCCGTCCGATAGCAGGCCTGTATTCCTCTGACAATGCCATCCAAGGGCTCTAACGCTCGCATCAACTCCAGTAAAAAGTCAGGGAAGAGCTCGGCAGCAAAACTGGCCACCTCCTCTCAGGGCTCGGAACTGATGGAGGACCCAGGCTCCCCAGCAGGATTTGATCTGATATCTCTAGTAAGTGGGCTCAAAGGGGAAATTGCAGACATGTTCTGCGGCTTTGAAAAAGCTATGAAAAAAGAATTTTCGGCTGTGCGAACGGACATGGCGCACCTGCTCACACATGTAGAGGAGACAGAGAAGCGGCAGGACATACAAGACGAGGTGTTAGGAAAAGGAACATTTTTGCCAATTTCTGGTGTTTCCACGGTGGTGCGCTGGAAACGGCGCCAAATGGGCCTATTTAAACCTGGAGAGAGCAGCAACAAGTGCTGCTCGTTCTACAGCGTCCATGACCTGTAAGCCTCAGCTCCTGCTACCTGTTCCTGTATTTGCTCTGCCTCCTGTTGACCCGGCTATCCTGACCTGCTGTTCCGCTACCTGCACCGACTCCGGCTATCCACGACCATCCGATTGTCTGCTCCCTTGTACTTTTGCTGCTCGCCCGTTAACGAACCTTGCTTGGACTCTGACTACCCGTTTGCCTGATCCTGTTGTACCTTCCTACCTGCCAGTTTCCGACCCAGCCTGTACGACCATCCTTCTATCTGCACGTCTCCTGGAGCCTCACTACATCATCGGTGACCCTCCAGCCCTCGTGCCATCCCGCACTCTTGGGCCTCTGTCTACACTACCAGGGGTCCTCGAATCGGGTGCGCAAGAGCGGTTGTTCCCTGCACAAGACAGACTCCAGACAGACGTGACAGAAACGAGTAGCCATGACTGAGTCTGCGCAGGGAACCCGCTCCGCTATGGACGACTTGTGTGCACATCTTGCAGGCCTCACCCAAGCCGTCAAGAATCTACAAGAAGGATACAGCCGGCTAGAAGAGCGGGTGCAGGAACTTTCTACCAGCCTGGCCTCCGGTGCTTCTGCGGCCCGTGCCATTGTGGCCCTGCCCTCGGAACCCAAGGTCCCGTTGCCAGATAAGTTCTCCGGGGACCGGCGCAAGTTCCGGGTCTTCCGAAGTGCGTGCGATTTATACCTAGGACTGCAGCAACGCACGTTTTCCCTGGAGAGCATGAAGGTCGGATTCATCATTTCCCTCTTGCAGGGTGAACCCCAGGCATGGGCGCTCAGACTATGGGAGCAAAATGCCCCCGAAGTTGCTACCGCTGCAACCTTCTTCCAGGCCATGGCGCAGCTGTAAGAAGAGCCCCACTTGGCTGCCACCGCAGAAGCTACTCTGCACAACCTCCAGCAGGGACGCCGCCCAGTGGAGGACTATGCCGCTGAATTTTGGCGCTGGAGCTCGGACACGGCCTGGGGCAGCGCGGCTCTCCTATTTCAGTTCCGTATGGGACTTTCGGAACCTCTGAAGGATGAGCCTGCACGAGTGGGGATCCCTAAGACCTTGGAGGAGCTGATCACCTTGGCCATCTCCATCGATCGGCGCCTCAGAGAGCGCCGCGCTGAAAGGTCTTCTGGGCAGTTACGCCCCATCTGGATGCTTCCCCGGGTTCCCAGCTACCTGACACCACCTCCCTTCCACCCGACGTCCTCCTCCTCCTCTCCGCAAGACACTTCCGAGCCCATGCAGATAGGATTGCTTCGGCCTTCTCTCAGCACTGAGGAAAGACAACGGCGGTTCTAATTGAACCTCTGTCTCTACTGCGGTGAGCCCGGTCACATGGTCAGGACGTGCCCCGCGAAGCACGGTAAGTGCTTGACCACCGCCTCTAAGGACCTGTCTAAGTTTCCCAGCTCTCCTGCTCATCTCACCATTTTTCTCTCTTTGCAGCTTCTCGGAGGGAGTATTACGGTTCCAGCAATTCTTGATTCGGGGGCATGCAGTTGCTTTATTGACCAAGACTTTGTTACACTGCACCGCATTCCCCTGCAACCCAAGACACATAAACTAGTGATCCGTTTGGCCGATGGGTCGCACATCAAATCCGGGACTGTTACCCACGAAACGGTCCCTCTTCTCTCCTGCACCTTGGATGGTCACCAAGAACGTCTGCGGCTAGATGCCATCGCATCTCCTCTCTGTCCTATCATCCTGGGATTACCTTGGTTCCAGGCCCATAACCCCAGCATTGACTGGACCACCGGAGTCGTCCAATTCCAGTCACCCTATTGTCGTCATAACTGCCTGAGTCCCCGAGGTGGAACTGTTCCCTCACTTCTCAGTCTGGATTCCGAACCTGAACCGGACGTCCGGACCATTCTTCCTCAGGCCTATCACTCATTCCTGGACGTTTTCAGTAGAAAGGGGGCAGATAAGCTGCCACCACATAGGCCATACGACTGTCCCATTGAGTTACTACCCGGGGCAGAAGTTCCGTTTGGGAGGATCTACCCCCTCTCCGAGCCTGAACTGGCAGCTCTCAAGTCCTACCTGGACGAAAACATAAAGAAAGGATTCATCCGGCCATCTACGTCTCCGGCCGGGGCCGGTATCTTCTTTGTGGAGAAGAAGGACCACACACTCCGGCCATGCATTGACTACAGGGAGCTTAATCGGGTGACTATTAAAAATCGTTACCCTTTACCTTTGGTCCCGGAACTTTTCCAGCGGCTAGGGGCGGCAACCATCTTTACGAAACTCGATCTTCGAGGGGCATATAACCTCATTCGTATCAGGGAAGGAGACGAGTGGAAAACAGCATTCCGTACCCGTTTTGGGCACTATGAATACCTGGTGATGCCCTTCGATCTATGCAATGCTCCAGCAACCTTCCAACACTTCGTTAATGATGTGTTCCGAGACTTTCTGGATCTTTTTGTAATTGTTTACCTTGACGATATTTTGATTTTTTCTACTTCTTTGGAAGAACATCGCAGGCATGTCACCAAGGTTCTTGGGCGTCTTCGGAAGCACGGCTTGTACGCCAAAGCAGAAAAGTGTTCTTTTGAACAGCCCAGCATGCAATTTCTGGGGTTGATCATCTCCACAACGGGCATTCACATGGATCCACAAAAAGTCTCGACTATCCTAGAATGGCCCGCACCAGCAGACAGGAAGGGTGTTCAAAGGTTTGTGGGCTTCGCAAACTTTTACCGAAAGTTCATTAAAGGATTCTCCGCTATCGTGGAGCCCATCACACGACTGACCCGACAAAACACCCGATACCATTGGTCTCCGGAGGCTAAGGCCGCCTTTCAGAAGCTCAAGTCCCTGTTTACCTCTGCGCCCATTCTAAAACACCCGGACCCAGCTCTACCGTACGTCCTTGAAGTGGATGCCTCGGAAACGGCAGTAGGGGCTATTTTGTCTCAACGCCAGGGTCCCAAGGCCCTGCTTCATCCAGTAGCCTTTTTCTCCAGGAAGTTAACCGCACCAGAGCGGAATTATGATGTGGGAGATAGGAAATTACTGGCGATCAAGTTGGCTCTCGAAGAGTGGCGATACTTGCTGGAAGGTGCTTCTCATCCGATCCTCATCTTCACAGATCACAAGAACCTGGAGTACCTCCGAACAGCGAAGAGGCTGAGACCTCGGCAAGCCCGTTGGGCCCTTTTCTTCTCCAGGTTCAATTTCCATCTGACCTTTCGTCCAGGTTCAAAAAACAGCAAGCCCGATGCCCTTTCGCGAATGTTCACGGAGCCAGGAAATACTACCCCACCTGACACCATACTCCCGGCACGGAATTTTCTCCTGTCCGATGAGGACATCCTCTCTCAGTTCCGTCGGGTGCTGGCCAGTGCCGCTGGCAACCAGGATACCCGACTCACCGTCAGAGATGGGCTGTGGTGGTTTGGTAGAAGAATGTTTATTCCAGCAAGCCTGTGCCTCAGGATTTTGGGTCGGTGCCATGACCATAAATTGGCCGGACATTTCGGTGCTCGGAAGACCGCTGAGCTCCTCTCACGGTCGTTCTGGTGGCCAAACATTTCGTAAGATTGCAGGAAATATGTTGGGGCCTGTCCTGTCTGCGCTAGGAATAAAACCGATAAGGCCAAAGCCTGGGGCCTCCTTAACCCCCTTCCCATACCTGAATGCCTGTGGTCGCAACTGGCGATGGATTTCATCGTAGAACTTCCCCCGTCCGAGGGCTTCACTACCATCTTTGTAGTAGTTGATCGTATGACAAAAATGGCGCACTTTATTCCCATGAAAGTAACCCCCTCTGCGGCCGAAACGGCCAACACGTTCATAAAAGAAGTCATCCGACTTCATGGTATACCCAGCAATATCGTGTCTGACCGGGGGGTCCAATTTACTTCCAAGTTTTGGAGAGCGCTATGTGCAGGATTGGAGATAGAGCTAGCTTTTTCTTCCGCCTATCACCCGCAGACAAATGGCCAGACTGAGAGGACAAATCAGACTCTTGAGCAATATCTGAGGTGCTTTTCGTCATTCTCTCAGAATGATTGGGTTGCACTGCTGCCGGTGGCCGAGTTTGCTTACAACAACACCATTCACTCGGCCACCCAGCAGTCCCCATTCTGGGCCAACTATGGGTTTCATCCCACATTTTTACCCGACCTAAACCCGGAAGGTACCATTCCAGCAGCTCAGGACATCATTAACTTCCTCCAAACAAATTGTAAACTCTTACAGGAAACTCTTTCTAGATCTCGGGAGTTGAACAAGGAGGCCTACGATAAGAGAAGGCGGGGGAGCTGGAACTCCAACCAGGCGACCGTGTCTGGCTATCCACCAAAAATTTAAAATTGGCTTGCCCCTCCAAGAAGTTGGGTCCAAGATTTCTGGGACCGTTCCCAGTTAAGAGAAAGATAAACCGGGTGGCATTTGAGCTGGATCTCCCTTTTTCTCTACGGATCCACTCGGTTTTCCATGTATCTCTGCTGAAGCCCATGGTACTGGACTCTTTCTCAGGTCAGAAGGTGGGTCCTCCAGACCCCATCCTGGTTAACGGAGAGGAGGAGTACGAGGTGGAAGCCATCTTGAATTGTCGCCGGAGAGCTGGGGGGACCCAGTATTTAATTAAGTGGAAAGGGTTTGGCCCAGAAGAGAACTCCTGGGAACCTGAAGAAAACATCCACGCCCCCGGACTGATCCAGGCCTTTAAGAGAAATCGCCAGGGCGGCAATACCCGGTAAGGCATCCGGAGGCTGCCCCTTGGGGGGGCAATGTTAGGAAAAGGAACATTTTCTGCCAATTTCTGGTGTTTCCGCGGTGGTGCGCACGTGCCGGAACCGGCGCCAAATGGGCCTATTTAAACCTGGAGAGAGCAGCAACAAGTGCTGCTCGTTCTACAGCGTCCATGACCTGTAAGCCTCAGCTCCTGCTACCTGTTCCTGTGTTTGCTCTGCCTCCTGTTGACCCGGCTATCCTGACCAGCTGTTCCACTACCTGCCCCGATCCCGGCTATCCACGACCATCCGATTGTCTGCTCCCTTGTACTTCTGCTGCTCACCCGTTAACGAACCTTGCTTGGACTCTGACTACCCGTTTGCCTGATCCTGCTGTACCTTCCTACCTGCCAGTTGCCGACCCAGCCTGTACGACCATCCTTCTATCTGCACGTCTCCTGGAGCCTCACTACATCATCGGTGACCCTCTAGCCCTCGTGCCATCCCGCACTCTTGGGCCTCTGTCTACACTACTAGGGGTCCTCGAATCGGGTGCGCAAGAGCGGTTGTTCCCTGCACAAGACAGACTCCACCGTCAGGTACGTGACACGAGGCGATCAAAGAGCTGCAGAGCACGGTAACCAGACTTACAATCGTGCACCATTCCACCCTATATAAATTGGAAGATATTGAAAACAGAAACAGCAGGAACAATCTGCGCATCAGGGGGCTCCCTGAAGCAACAAAGGACGATGACCTGGAACCCACGATCCGTGGCATTCTAAACACCGTCATGGGTAAGCCGGCGACCGAGACATTGCACTTTGACAGGGTCCACAGGGCCCTGCGCCCCCGTAATCTCAATACAGACCTGCCTAGGGACGTGATATGCCGTCTTCACTACTATGAGAAGAAAAACACCATCATGGTTAAGCTACATAGACTTTGATGGTGCTAAATTAACCATCTATCCTGACCTCTCAAAAGAAACCCTGGAAAGACGCCGTGCGCTTCGGCCCCTATTACATCAGCTATGGTCAGACAGCGTGACATACAGATGGGGCTTCCCAGCGTGCTTGATTGCCACTAAAAATGGCCGGTCTTCTACATTAAAGTTTCCTGAAGATCTTCCAACATTCCTGAAAGACCTCAACATGGCTCATGTGGAGCTGCCAGGGTGGCAGGATCACATCCCCTCCTTTCAACCCATTCCTGAATCCTACGGTCGCCGGACCCCCTCTAAAAGGAAGCGTAACATAACCCCGGGATCATCCTCAAAGAAAAATGGGTGAGATCTTTTCTGCTTTTCAAGCTTTATATAAATGCTCTTCTACTTCTCAAATTGTCTGGGCCCTTTAGCATCTCAACGCATAGCTATTAGCCATTACCTTGGCTAGAAGCTTCATATCTACATTTAATTTCATTGGTACGATTCTCTCCCTTTTTTTTTCTTATTTAAGCATTCATATAATATATCTTCCTTTTCGTCAGAGGTATTTTTTTTTGTATTTTGTTATATAAATTGTTATATAAACGGTTTATAAAGTAAGCAGTTAAAGGCCTTGCTGAAAGGACGTCTCTCACTTGATGTGTTACATGCAACTATTCTTAGTGACAGGCCCCTCCTTGGGGTCAGCGGGACCGGGAGGTCGGGGACCACTGGCGACGTACGCGTCGTCGGGGGGTCTCCTGCTGGCCCGACCTTGCCGTCCCTTACGGGATCACCGCAGTGAAATGCGTGACTTTTCAACAACCCGTGAAACTACTTTGTACTATTTACATGTTTTACACTGTTTTGTTCTTGATGCATATTGTTTCTTCTGTTTCTCTTCTATTCTTTTCTTCTTTACTTCTTTTACTAATTCTTCCTCTTCCCGGCAGGGCTGGTTGAGTGATCCGATTGGAGATACACCGCTGTCCCCATGGCTAACTTAAATGTGCTCACGTATAACGTAAGAGGGCTAAATGTGGCTGCGAAAAGACATCAGGTCTTGAGGGAGCTAAAAAGAGCCTCCTGCTCTATAGCATTTCTACAGGAAACTCACCTGACTCACACTACCAATGTCAAGCTTCTCTCCCCGCAATTTCCTCTATGGTACTATAGTCTCTCGGACACAAACAAAGCCAAGGGAGTTTCCATTGGGTTCAGCAGGTGTGTCTCCTTTCGACTCACCACAATGGATGCGGATGATCATGGTAGGTACCTTTTCCTACGTGGGTTCATAGGAAATGTTCCATGTACTCTAGCCAATATCTATTCCCCAAATGTAAACCAACCTGCCTTTCTATCCCAGGTATTGACGAGGCCAGCTGACTTTGCTGAGGGATTGACCATACTAGCTGGAGATATTAACATGCCCCTGGATCCCATCATCGACACCTCGTCGAGCAGGTCCTCTATACCCTTTAAACGTTTATCTTTTATCAAAAAAAGACTCCATGACTCCCAACTCATGAATGTTTGGTCACTACTCCACCCTACAGAAAGGGACTGTTCATATTTTTCTAAAACTCACAATGCATACTCCTGAATAGATAATATTTTTATAGACCATTTCCACCTTCCACTATTACACACGGCCTCTATAGGCACAGCAACCCTCTGATCATGCTCCAGTGACAGCCCGGCTGTTTTTCCTCTCCCTTCCAATGCACACGAACAACTGGAAATTAAACCAATCACTGTTATCCAATCCAGTGGATACAGCCCTTATTTCTAAAAAGACAGAGCTATTTTTCAAAGAAAATGTCAAACAGGGAACCCCCCAATCATTGGTTTGGGAAGCTCATAAAGCCACTATTAGAGGAGTGCTCATAGAATTGGGGGCTAGGAAAAAAAGGGAACACAACACGGAGCTTAGAGACAAGCTGAAACAGGTCACTGACCTAGAACGACAACACAAACTGTCCCTACACGCATCGCATCTGGCGGCGCTCACTTTACAACGAGAAGAACTTAGAAATCTTCTACAAGCTGACATGAACAGGAAATATTACTCGGTGGGCCAAAAAATACATGGGTGGGGTAATAAGCCTGGCAAACAACTCGCACGCTCCCTTCATGCCAAGAAAACGGCAACTTTTATATCTAAAATTAAACTTCCCAGTATGTCTCATAACTCACGACAAATCGCAGACGCTTTTAGAGACTTTTACTCAGATCTGTATAATGTGAAGGGTGACTTGGGCCATCTCCCCCCCGGGAATAGACACAAAAAAATCCTGGACTTTCTCGGCAACTCACAGACACCAAAACTACCTTCTGAGGTCCTTAAAGCTCTGGAATCTGATTTTAAACTGGAAGAATTCCAGCTAGCCTTAAAATCAATGCCATCGGGCAAAGCCCCTGGCCCAGACGGGTTTACCACCTCCTATTATAAAAAGTTCAGTGAGGTTTTACTGCCTAGATTAACTAATTATGTAAACTCCATTTCTGCATTCTAAGCCCTCCATCCGGAATCACTGACGGCACACATCACAGTACTGCCCAAACCTAACAAAGATCCCACGAACTGTGGGAGCTATCGCCCCATCTCATTATTAAATGTAAATATGAAGCTTCTAGCCAAGGTAATGGCTAATAGACTCCTTCCCCTTTTACCTAAGTGGATCTCGGCGGACCAATCAGGATTCATACCAGGAAGGGAAGCCAGGGATAACGCATTACTTACTCTTTCCCTGATCCACTTTGCCCGTAGGTGTGCCCAGCCCACCCTACTCTTATCTACTGATGCAGAAAAGGCGTTTGATGGGGTGGACTGGGCCTATCTTTGCTTGACCCTACAACACTTTGGACTCGGCCCCCAAATGTTGGACAAGGTATTCACAATGTATTCCCACCCGGAGGCGCGGGTCAGGGTGAACGGGGTACTGAGTGAGCCCTTTGCACCGGGGAACGGCTCTAGGCAGGGGTGCCCATTGTCACCCCTGCTATTTGCCATATCCCTAGAACCATTCTTATCATCTATCAGAAGCAACCCCAACATTCATGGGATAACGGTAGGCCACAAATCACATAAATATGCTGCATATGCAGATGACATCCTCTTCTATATTCAACAACCCCGCATTTCTCTACCCAACCTCATGTCAGCTCTACAAGAATTTCAATCATTGTCCTATTTTAAAATTAACATAACTAAATCAGAAATCCTAAACATTAATGTCCCCAGTTCAGTGGTCTCATTGCTAAAACCAAGCCTACCGTTGCGCTGGCAGTCGGCAACCCTAAAATACCTGGGCATCCATTTGACCCCTCACCTCCATTCCCTGTTCAGATGTAATTACATTCCCCTGCTGAACACCATTAAAAAAGATCTTAGATCCTGGTCCTACCTATCCCACTCCTGGCTGGGGAAGATAGCGCTGATTAAGATGAATATTCTTCCTCGTATTCTTTTTCTATTTCAGATGATACCAATGGGGATTCCACATGGTTTCTTCACAGCACTCCAAACCATGATCTCCCGCTTCATTTGGGGGGGCAGACGCCCCAGAATCTCCAGAGCCACTCTCTTTTGCTCAAAGGGGTCTGGGGGTCTGGCCCTACCAGACTTGAAAAAGTATTATTATGCTCATGCTTTATGTAGAGTTTCAGATTGGAAATACCAGAGAGATAGCAAACTATGGGTCAGACTTGAACATGAACTGAGTGGCACAGCATTGGATGGCATTCCTTGGATCCCTCCCAGGTACAGATCTCTCTCACCTTTAGCCTCCCCCTTAACAATTTCCTCGTTATCCTCCTGGGATACGCTACATAAGAAACTTTCCTGGTCTTATAATTCCCCCCTTATGCCTTTAACGAACCAAGACTATTTGCTTCCGGGCAAACTGGATAAGGGATTTAATGCATGGTCCTCTGATGGCTGTCTCTGCCTGCACCACGTCCTTCAAACCAACTCTCTTAAATCTTTACAATCTATTGTTGGTTCAAGATCTACTATTTTCATGGAACGATGGAGATACTCACAGCTTAAACAGTTCGTTCAATCTCTACCACAAC
>BLSH010250060.1:20182-36694 GCA_018402905.1 Glandirana rugosa
CCTAACGTTTCGTCACTTCCTGACTGGCTGGCCCTGTGATCAAGTCAGGAAGTGACGAAACGTTAGGGCGTGGCTACACGGCGGCCCGATCAGAACGGATGCACTAGACACACCAGGAGCCTGGACGCTCGGTTAGAGGTGGAGAGGAGCTGTACTCGGCGGACTGGTAGATGTCTAAAATTCCTATACTGTGATTGTATTTTTTTCTTGATGTAAGCGCAACTTTTACTCCTTTCTGAATAAACCAAATTGTTTGAGAGATACACTATGAGGAGCATTTTGTTTTGTCTCTTATGATGGGTATATGAGATCGGTGGTTTCCTGGAGGTGTGGACCTTATATTGGAGAGAGGTGGCTGAGCTCTTTTCTGATAAACAGGCGTTTTTGTTGTGTACATCTGGTGAGCCCCTAGTGTGATCACCTGCATGCTGATTCTTGGTGATGGAACAAGTTTGAAGGATTGCAGCACATTGGGAAGAAGATTGTTTAATGGACACTATATTGGACTGTTTATTATCTTTCTTTCACTGATTAATTCATCTGCACTAGCACTTTTTGTGATAAGCACTTTTTTGCAAGATTGCACACGTATATAGTTTTTGCACAAAATATTATATGCACTGAATATTGGCAAGATTATTGCGAATATAAGCGCTGCTTTTTTCTATGATTATTTATAGTGAATGAATTTATTGGATATATTACTTTTAAAGCAGCAGCTGAATGTTATACACTTTGTATATATTTTTTCTGTTATTTTATGTATTTATATACACAGATTAACTTATACACATTTGTTTTAGCGCGGTGCCACTATTATATATACATAATCAATGTGTGTCAGAGGATCCATTGGCCCTCTATAAGTGAACCTTTTATTTGTCCTGTCCTGTTTACCCAGTACTTTAACCCCCAGTATATTTACTGCAGGCGGGCAGGACAGGCAAGCTGGATTATGTACATGTAGATCATCCAGTCTGGGGCGTGCACCATTCCAACGGACACAGCAGATTGCGGCTTCCTGTACTTGGGGGTTCATCTGATTACAATGTCATGCATTACAGCTATGCTTCCTATATAGTGATTGGCCTACTGCTCAGGGCCGGCTCTACCACTAGGCAGAGTAGGCGGCCGCCTAGGGTGCACTGCCGCTTAGGGGGCCTGGCCACTGTTGATCTGTCACTGGCTGCTCTGCATTGATTGATGTCATCAGAGAGGAGATCTGCGCATGGCAGCTGCCTCAATCATGTCATTAGTGCAGTCGAGAATTAGAGAGGAGCTGCCCCCTCGGAGGCCGCTCTGCCTAGGTCGTGTCAGTGAAGTGGAGAGAAGAGCCGCGGCTGGCAGCACCCCCACCCCCCCCCCCCCGAAAGCCGCTGTGCATTATGCAGATCACTACAGTCTCTGGCCAGCACCATAGCTGCCCCCCACCCCCACATGGATGGCGCTGTGCAGGATGCATCCTGGCATGTCATGGGACACAGAGATCAGAGGCTGGACTGCACATCCACGCCCGCCCCCCCAACCGAGGTTGGTGCGGTGACATTTGATTGGCGCTGATCAGGCTGGGCAGGAAAAAGGGGGTGGGGTAAGGGGTGGAGCCAAGGGGGGCAGCAAAATGAGGTGTCAAAAATCCTTGCATCAGCCCTGCTACTGCTGTCATATGCGTATAATATCGTCAGATACAACAATTAATAGCACATCCACCACTCTTAGACACAAGATGTCCCTGAAATCTATACTACACAGAGAAGCCCTTTACGACGTCTGGAGGTGTTTACACGCAGGCGAAAAGGATTTTACATTTTTCCTGGCCCCACACAAGACCTATTCAAGGATTGACCTGGTAATTACGGACCTAGATTCATTACTTAAAACCCACGAAGCTGAGATAGGATCAATCGCGTGGTCAGACCATGCCCCAGTATCAGTAAAAATGAGAGAACAGCATAACAACACGCCTGCAAGAGTCTGGAGCAATGACACCAGCATCTTCAATAACCCTACTCACCGACAGGAAATTGAAAAACAATTGGAGGAATATTTTCATTTCAATGACACCCCTGAAACTCGCCCTTCTTCCTTATAATGGCTGTAAACAAAGAGAAACTTGTAAATAACTCATGAAAGAATAAAGTTACGTTAAAACCAAGCACACCATTGTTTTTCTTGTGAAATTCCCAATAAGTTTGATGTGTCACATGACCCTATTCCTATTGAAAAAACAAAAGTTGGATTCAAAATGGCCGACTTCAAAATGGCCGCCATGGTCACCACCCATCTTGGAAAGTTTTCCCCCTCACATATACTAATGTGCCACAAACAGGAAGATAATATCACCAACCATTCCCATTTTATTAAGGTGTATCCATATAAATGGCCCACCCTGTATAATTGGAAGCAGTGAGGACTATTAGCAGTAGTAGTAGAAATGTTATATTACTGTTGAAGTTGGCATAACACCAGAGGGTTTACAACCAACTTTAAAATTTAAAAAGTATACAGGTCCGATACAGGGGCACTGCCCGAGGGCCCTTGGCCAGTAGGGGGCCCCATGAGAGGCTCCTGGTACTACAGTCCCAAGGAATCTGTGCTGATCCTGGAGCCCAGTGCCGGACCAAGTTCCAGCACTGAGCTCCGGTACCTGGCCTGACAGGGGCACGCCAGCGTGGGCACTCAGGACACCTTTCCCACATCTGTAGGGGCGAACTTATGTAATGTGGGTGCAGTGCAATAAGTAGGTGGTGTTTTGTTTGGCTTGAGTGTGCACAGGGACACAGGGGGGGCCCCATGATCTTCTATTGCCCGGGGGCCCCATGGGTTGTCAGTCCGCCCCTGGTCTGATGTGTACTGGCAAGTTAGAAATAAGCAAACCGATTGTGGTAACAAATATACTGAGTCACATGTGAAATAATGCATAGATACCTGTACTGAGATAATCATACGCTTGTATTATGTCTAAGTAAAAACCTGGAAACTGTAATAATCTGTAAATGCTAACTTTCAATAAAAACTAAAAGTAAAAAAAAAAAACACACAAAAATGATGATAAGGAATAAAAGCAATAACCGCTCACATGTTATATAGGTGATGTCAGGCATAGAATTGTCTCAAAGCATCCAGCTGACCTGTGGAGCGATGTGATAGGTCCAGGTCTTCAGACCACCAGGCTTTCAGGCATAAAGCCGGTGCTGGAGGCTCTACTGACTCACTGCAGAGCTGTACAAGCACAACGCATAGCTGGTGACTCTGCTCTACAAATTTAACCACTTCAGCCCCGGAAGGATTTCACACTTTAGGACCAGAGCCCTTTTTGCGATTCGGTACTGCGTCGCTTTAACTGACAATTGCGCGGTCGTGCGACGTTGTACCCAAACTAAATTTGCGTCCTTTTTTCCCCACAAACGGAGCTTTCTTTTGGTGGTATTTGGTCACCGCTGTGTCATTTCTGATCGCCGCTATAAACAAAAGAAGAGCGACAATTTTGCAAAACAACCCAAATTTCTTACTTTTTGCTAAAATACAAATCCAAAAAAAAAATATAAAAAAACATTTTTTTCACAGTTTTTGGCCGATTTATATTCTTCCTCATATTTGCGATAAAAAAATCGCAATCAGCGTTTATTGATTGGTTTGCGCAAAAGTGGCCGCGTTTACGGACAATGAGAATTAATTTTTGGGGTTTTTATTTTTTTTCATTTTTTACTAATAATGGCGGCGATCTGCGATTTTTAGCGGTACTGCGATATTGGGGCGGACATGTCGGACCATTTTGACACCTTTTTGGGACCATTGGCATCTATGCAGCGATCAGTGCTATAAAAATGCACTGATTACTGTGTAAATGCCATTGGCAGTGAAGGGGTTAACCTGCAGGGGGCGCTCTAAGGGTTAACTGTGTTCCCTGGGCGTGTTTTAACTGTGGGGGGACTGCCCTAGCAGGGGAAGGGAAGTGATCACAGCCTCCATGTAGAGCAGTGGTTCTCAACTCCGGTCCTCAGGACCCACCAACAGGCCAGATTTTAAGTATTACCTTGGGGAGATGCAGACTAGATTACTGCAATCACTGAGCAGCAAATGATATCACCTGTGATGTATTTCAGTTATCCTGCAAACCCGGCCTGTTGGGGGGTCCCGAGGACCGGAGTTGAGAACCACTGATGTAGAGGAAGGCTGTGATCACAGCCCTTCCCCCCTCACAGAACGGAGGTCCGTGTTTACTTACACGGACCTCCGTTCTTTCACTCCGGGGGGGCATTGCGTGTAGCCGGCGGTGATCGAGGCCGCCACACACGCTCCCTGGCCCTCCCCGAACACAGTGAGCGCGCAGGCGCACCTCCGGCAGTGCGCGCTCACAGTGCGCGATCTCGCAGCCGCCGTCAGATGACGGCGATTTGCGATATCGCACCACTTTGTCGCTGTCAACCTGCGGTTGGCGGTCGGCAAGTGGTTAAGGAAATGGTCAACCCCTGAGATAAAATGCGCTAATTCAATTTCTTACATATTTGATTAGTTGAATTAGAAAACAGGTGATAAAGGTGCTGGTTGGCTAAAGTTTTCAAGATATTTTACAATGATAATTTATACACAGGTGAGCATATTTGCCTACAAGGGAAGGAGGTGTCTGATGATCGTGATACCCTGTAACTTCTGAATAAAGTATAGTAGAACGATGAAAATGGTACCACGTGGAAGTGTATAAATTTATCTTCACTTTGAGACTAAAGATTATTACCTAACTGCCATGTATTGTTCTTTTATTGCAAGATGCATGTGTCTTGGTCAGATCTACGCATCATATAGTTACATCTGGTGGCTTGTGAAAGTGTCATTTTTAGTGCTGAGCGAACCCGGACTGTAACGTTTGGGTCCGTACCGAACTTTCGGGTGTCCGGGACCCGGACCCGAACACGGACATTTCAAAAAACGTTCGGGTTCTGGGTTCTGGTAGTTGATCACGCATGTTGAATAGCTGCAGGGCAGCCAATCAACAAGCGTTTCACTGGTTTGCCCTTAGGAGCCATCACAGTCATGCCTACTAATGGCATGGCTGTGATTGGCCAGTGCATCATGTGACCAAGCCTCTTTATAAGCTGGAGTCACAGTGCTGCAGTCACATGCTCTTGGGTTAGTGTAGGGAGAGGAAGCTGCCGGCATGAGGGAGAGATTGCAGACATTTTAACATCTGATCCTGCATCCTGGGATTACTACTGCTGTTGCTCTGAGGGGCAGATTGCAGAAATTAGAGATTTCACATACTGCTGCTTCGAGTTGCAGATCAAACTCTGCTTAAAACAACAATCGCTACGATCGTACACAACGATCAGATTGTGGGATCGTACACAACGATCAGATTGTGGGAGTAATTTGAGATTTCACATACTGCTGCTTTGAGCGTTCTGACTGCACTAGGTAGAGGCTTCTGCTTAGAGGGACAGATTATTGTTCAAAAATCATCTCCTAGTTCTAAAGGGAGAGGTTCTAGCTGCAGCTGTAAGTGACACATTATTGTTCAAAAATCATCTCCTAGTTTATTTGATTTTAATTTATTTTCCCTATCCCCATTTTTTTGTAGGGCACTTGCCCCACTCTTACCCCCATTTTACTTCCCTTTGCAGCCCTCTAGCACTTGCCAGGACTTTGTTACAGCCATTTTTGTGCCTAAAAGTTTGGGTCCCCATTGACTTCAATGGGGTTCGGTGTCCGGGATAACGTTCAGTGCCGAACCCGGACTTTTTCCCAAAGTTCGTACGGACCCTCCGAACCCAAACGTCCAGGTGTTTGCTCAACTCTAGTCATTGCCTAACATTTCCAAGGAACAGCTGTGTAATATTTTCCCTCAGAAGCCAAGATGCCTCGAAACTGTGTGACCAACACAGATAACTTCTGCTACATTTGTGGTGGGTAGAGTTGAGCGAACCCGAACGGTAAAGTTCGGGTCCGTACCAAACTTTGGGGTGTCCGTGACCCGAACCCGGACATTTGAAAAAAGTTTGGGTTCGTGTTCTGGGTTCGGGTATTTGGTCCCGCCTGTTGAATAGCTGCAGGGCAGCCAATCAACAAGCGTTTCACTGGTTTGCCCTAAGAAGCCATCACAGCTACTAATGGCATGGCTGTGATTGGCCAGTGCATCATGTGACCCAGCCTCTTTATAAGCTGGAGTCACGTAGTGCTGCATGTCACATGCTCTCTGGCTAGTGTAGGGAGAGGATGCTGCTGGTGCTGTGAGGGACAGATTGCAGATCTAATAACATCTCATCCTGCATTACAGAACGATCTGATTCTGGACTAGGTAGAGATTACTACTACTGCTGCTTTTAGGGACAGATTGCAGATCTCATCCTGCATTACAGAACAATCTGATTGGACTAGGTAGATTCTACTGCTTAGAGGGACAGATTATTGTTCTAAAATCATCTCCTAGTTCTATAGGGAGAGGTTCCTGCTGTTGCTGTAAGGGACAGATTATTGTTCTAAAATAATTTTACTTCCTTTTGCAGCCCTCTAGCACTTTCCAGGACTTTTTTACAGTCATTTTTGTGCCAAAAAGTTTGGGTCCCCATTGACTTCAATGGGGTTCCGGGTCAAGTTTGGTACCGAACCCAAACTTTTCCGCGAAGTTCGGCCGAACCCACCGAACCCGAACATCAAGGTGTCCGCTCAACTCTAGTGGCGAGGTTAAATTTGCGTCTCAAAAGTGCAGTAAAAAGGCATACCACCTACATTTTTGATGCAAAATAGGGGATCGGGACAAGAGTTGGGCCCCTCATTATTGTTGCATTATATGGGCAACTTATCTGCTTCATTGGCTGAACGAGAAGAAAAAGTCCATGCCTTTCACAGTCCCAATCTTGTGGAGGGAGCATGGAAACGTTACATAAAGAAACCATAAATGAATGGAAAGTTATGTAATTGGTATCAATAAAAAGATGTATAATGATTGATGTGGCACCATTCTCATAGCTATATCCAAGGGCATAACGATAGGGGTTACAGGGGTTGCGATTGCAACCGGGCCCCATGCTCCAGGGGCCCATGTGCTTTCCTTGTACACCTGGATAGGAGTGATGGCGAGGGTGGCATTTCGTTTTATTTATTCCATTTTCCTCCTAATGCAGGAGATTGGTTCCTCTATAAGCTGCCCCTGCCGCCCCTCCTATCCAGTTTACTTGTCTTCTGCTGTTCCCAGGGTCCCACTGTGGGACCGTAATAAAGGGACCCGTGATAGGAGTAAAGGGCCCCAGGATCAGCAATAAGAGGGAAGGGCCCTGGCCAGAGGTCGGGGGGGCCCTTCCTAATTTCTTGCACCCGGGCCCTGAAGGTTCTAGTTACGCCTCTGGCTATATCACATATTGGAGAAAAGTTATGGAGCATAATCACACCCCCCTCATGATTTTGAATTATTTTCATGCAATTTTGACCTGAAGCTGTATCTTGGAAACTGGAGCCAATTAATCCTCAGAAATTTTCCTTTATTAGCGCCCCAATTTTGGCAATATTTAGCTACGTTCATTTCCAATGCTTTCTTCTTGTAGACCAGTGTAACATATGTGGGAAGAGTGGCTATGACAGCGACGTGTTTCAGAGCTGTCTGCCCCTTTCTCAAGCCTGGTGGCTCTTCAGTAATAGTGCGTTTAAAAGCTCTGTGGTAAACAGATTAACCACTTCAGCCCCGGAAGGATTTCACACTTTAGGACCGGAGCACTTTTTGCGATTCGGCACTGCGTCGCTTTAACTGACAATTGCGCGGTCGTGCGGCGTTGTACCCAAACAAAATTTGCGTACTTTTTTTCCCACAAATAGAGCTTTCTTTTGGTGGTATTTGATCCCCGCTACGTCATTTCTGATCACCGCTATAAACAAAAGAAGAGCGACAATTTTGCAAAAAAAAAACCAAATTTCTTACTTTTTGCTAAAATACAAATCCAAAAAAATATATAAAAAAATATTTTTTTTTCAAAGGTTTTTGGCCGATTTATATTCTTCCTCATATTTGTGATAAAAAAATCGCAATCGGCGTTTATTGATTGGTTTGCGCAAAAGTGGTCGCGTTTACGGATGATGAGAATTCATTTCTGGGGTTTTTATTTTTTTTTTTATTTTTTACTAGTAATGGCGGCGATCTGCAATTTTTTGCGGTACTGCGATATTTCAGCGGACATGTCGGACATTTTTGACACTTTTTTGGGACCATTGGCATTTATACAGCAATCAGTGCTATAAAAATGCACTGATTACTGTGTAAATGCCATTGGTAGTGAAGGGGTTAACCTGGGGGGCGCTCTAAGGGTTAACTGTGTTCCCTGGGCGTTCTAACTGTGGGGGGACTGCCCTAGCTGGGGAAGGGAAGTGATCACAGCTTCCATATAGAGGAAGGCTGTGATCACAGCCCTTCCCCCCCTCACAGAACGGAGGTCCGTGTTTACATTCACAGACCTCCGTTCTTTCACTCCGGGGGGGAGCATCGCAGGTAGCCGGCGGCGATCGAGTCCACCGCACCCGCTCCCTGGCCCCCCCGGAACACAGTGAGCACGTGAGTGCGCCTCTGGCGGCGCGTGCGCGCTCACAGTGCTCGATCTGGCAGCCACCGTCGTATGACGGCGCTTTGCCTAGCAGAGCCATCTTGTCACCGTCAACCTGCGGTTGACGGTCGGCAAGTGGTTATATGGATCAGAGTGGCTCAAAAACGGTATCATAATCAGTTACAATACAAGAGAATCATTATCAGTAACAATAAAAGCAGATGAGAATAATCATGTAGGAATTATATGTATACATATATACTATATTAACAAAAGTATTGGGACGCCTGCCTGTACACGCACATGAGCTTAAATGGCATCCCAGTCTTAGTCCATAGGGTTCAATATTGAGTTGGCCCACCCTTTACAGCTATAACAGCTTCACCTCTTCTAGGAAGGCTTTCTACAAGGTTTAGGAGTGTCTATGGGATTGTTTGATCATTCCTCCCGAAGCTCATTTGTGAGGTCAGGCACTGTTGGACAAGAAGGACTGCCTTGCAGTCTCCACTCTAAATCACCCCAAAGGTGTTCTATCTGGTTGAGGTCAGGACTGTGCAGGCCAGTCAAGTTCCTCCACCCCAAACTCGTTCATCCATGTCATGTTGGAAACATGTTGGGAGCGTGGAATTTTCCAACAAAGTTGGGAGCATGGAATTGTCCAAAATGTCTTGGTATGCTGATGCCTTAAGAGTTCCCTTCACTGGAACTAAGAGGCCAAGCTCAACTCCTGAAAAACAACCCCACACCATAATCCCTCCTCCACCAAATGATTTGGACCAGTGCACAAGCAAGGTCAATAAAGACATAGATGAGCGAGTTTGGGGTGGAGGAACTTGACTGGCCTGCACAGAGTCCCGACCTCAACCCGATAGAACACCTTTGGGGTGAATTAGAGCGGAGACTGCAAGCCAGGCCTTCTCATCCAACACCAGTGCCTGACCTCAGAAATGCGCATCTGGAAGAATGTTTTTTTCCAGCACATCCCACAGATGCTCAATTGGATTGAGATCTAGAGAATTTGGAGGCCAAATCAACACCTCAAACTTGTTGTTGTCTTCCTCAAACCGTTCTTGGCCCATTTTTTGGAGTGTGGCAGGGCATATCTACTGCTGATAGAGGCTACTGCCATCAGGGAATGCCATTTCCTGGTGCATCATGGCAGCATATAATGGGTTGTGGCTCCACCCCCACACCCTGATAGGACTGGTTAACTATAAATCAAAGACAGACCCAGCTCACAGCATTCTCCTTTTTGTCCTCACCTGATCAGGACTGGAGTCATGAGGTATCCCTTACCATTTGTCACCCTAGCCAGGTTCAGCCTCTCCTGGGTGGAAGTCCTTCCTGTACAGTCTCTAAATGAGCTGTATGATTGGGGCCCCATTCTGGTCGGAGTTCCATTCTGGTGGTCTGGGGGCATATTCCAGTCTCTTCTGGGTGGAAGTCCTTCCTGTACAGTCTCTAAATGAGCTGTATGGTTGGAGCCCCATTCTGGTCGGAGTTCCATTCTGCTGGTCTGGGGGCATATTCCAGTCTCTTCTGGGTGGAAGTCCTTTCTGTACAGTCTCTAAATGAGCTATATGGTTGGAGCCCCATTCTGCTGGTCTGGGGGCATATTCCAGTCTCTCCTGGGTGGAAGTCCTTTCTGTACAGTCTCTAAATGAGCTATATGGTTGGAGCCCCGTTCTGCTGGTCTGGGGGCATATTCCAGTCTCTCCTGGGTGGAAGTCCTTTCTGTACAGTCTCTAAATGAGCTATATGGTTGGAGCCCCATCCTGGTGGTGCAGGCCTCTCAAAGAAAGCTTTAAACAAGCTTTAACGTAAATGACAGTGTTTCCCTTTGCTTTCCATATGCTTTTTTATTTCTTTTCTCTGTTTTGTGGGTGTTTGCTACTTCCAAGATGGCTGTGGCCTCTGTGACCAGTTTCTTGGCTAGAGCTTTTCCAGGGTGGCAATCTGAGCATGCTCAGGCATTGATACCATCACTAATGGCAAAATGTGACAATTTTAAATGGTTTTATGGCATTTTTGGGCAACACATGGTGGAGTACTCTACTCCACCAGAATTCTTATGTGGTCATTGTTTGCAGGTATGTTTTCCCTTTTTATGGCATTCACTTGGGCTTTTGCTATCTCTTTCTCAGTGTTGCTCTGCAATCATTGTGCTCTTTATGGCATTCACTAGGGCTCTTCCTATCCTCTTCTCAATGCTTGCTTTGGGATCACAACATTCACAAAGGTCTTACTGTCTGCAATTGTGACGGGAAAAATTCAGCAGAACTTCCACAAGGGAATATCCATCGTATGATAGAGAAAGTCAAATGTGCTTTGGGAGTGAAGTCTCTTCCAGCAGAACAGTGCCGAAGTCTCTTGGTTTTTCAGAACTGACCAATTGTTTTCGAAAGGAACATTATCACATCAGACCCCAGCTAGTAAGGTTGGGGGATGCATTTCAAAGAGCAAGGTCATGGGATGTTCAGCTTATGAGGCATAGTATTGAATGCTCTTGAACTGAGAGTAGTGATCAAAGCCCTTCTGTCATTCACTCCTTTTAGAAGAGGAGCAAGATTTATACCGTGCATAGACAGCAGTGGAAGGGTAGGATTCTTAGGCTGTCAGTGGAACTTCCTGTATCAATATTTGCAAAGATACCATGTTGACTTTGGAGGCTTTGGTGTCTATCCCTCCTACACTTAAGCATTGAGTCACCACTGCCTCTTCCAGTGATGATGGATTTGCTCTCTCATGGACAGTTTTGCCATTCAGCTCCAAGCGACTACATTTGATGGCATGGAAGTTGGGAGGTGGAGGCTACCAAGTCAAGGGTGCTCAGTGCAGGTAGTGGCTACCTTGTGTCAAATCAGAGAGGTCTTCATGAATGAGACTTACCAAAGAATATGGGAAAATTATGCAGATTTCACACAGCAAAAGCCTGGAGTCCTTTATCACCTAAACCAGCCAAGGTTCTACAGTTCTTACAACAGGGCTGAACAGGGGCCTAGGTTCAAATATGTTTAAAGTTCAAAGTTCAGCCTTGTCTGCACTTACAGGGGTTTAAGGAACACTTAACCCTTTAGTGATGCAATTTTTAAAAGGCTTGCATGAAGTTCTAGACCTGCCAGGAAGCCATTGTTCCTCATGTGGGACTTGCTTATGGTCCTCATCTCTATCAAGGCCTCATTTCTATCCTACAGAATTGGCTACACTCTGCAATCTAACCCTGAAGACCGTATTTCTGGTTGCTACAACCTCTGTGATAAGGGTCTCAGAGGTGCAGGCTTTATATACAAGGATCTTCACCTAACGTTTTATCTGGACAGGAATAGTCCTAAAACTTCAGACTGCTTTTATCCATAAAGTGTCTTTCTCCTTCCACTTTAACCAGAAGGTCAATTTACTATAGCGCTGCCCCCTTGAGGGTCGCTTGATAATTCCATTCCCCCTAGGTCTTCCCGACTCTGAAAGTCCTTCACCAACCCTGACACTCTGGGTTCGCTCATAATAATACCTTTGTTTAGTTGAATACACTCAGTGAAAATATTCATACAATTTTAAAAGTTTGAAGTATTTACTTAAATCTCCGTGGTATTATATATGTATAACTCTGGATTAAACATGAATTGTATCATATAAACAGATGGTTAACAATTTACTTTTAAGTCACACACCTAAATGTTTCAATAATGTAAGAAGCTGTGAAATCTTAATGAATATAAGAGAGATGCCAAAGGAATGAATGTGTATCACCACTCTCTTTTATTCACTGACGCAAACTGCTAAAAGTTAGATTCCATACTCCTCCGCTTGAGTATAATCAGGATACCCGACTGTTCACCAATATGAATTGCAAACAGAGGTTAACTGACGTAAATTAATATTGAATAAACATGTGCTATGATCTAATGAATGATAGACCGAATAAAGTTGGTTAATGAACTGTAGGTAAACTGATCCCACTCAATGGAGTATAGCTAAATCAGTACCACGTAAATTATATAAATAAACTGGTATAACTTTGCAGAACAATATAATTTGTTCACACAAATTTACCTGTTCTAGTAATGAGAGTTCCTAGGGAGAGAGAGGTACCTAGGGAATAACTGTAGCCACAGATCCTCCAAATATGGCACAAAGATAAAGTCAACAGCTTTGCTGTATTAGATAGAAACCTTCACAGCGATCACTGACTTTGTGGTAAACTTACAGCTAACAGCAATCTACTATACTCCAGGTGTTATATGGTACTGCTCAAATCTTCTCTAATTTTTCTTGTGAGGGATTAGATTACACAAATCAGTACTCTTATAGATGGGCCTGAGCCCACTCACCCAACCAGACAAACGACTACAGAATGAATGGCCCCGCTGCTTAGGTGATGATGATGGTGGTGAATCTGGAGCTGATGGAACATTCCAGCTCTCTGCTGCTGGAATCGGCCTCCGCTGCACTGCTCCCTGCAGTTCTCCCTGATCGATCGCTACAGCTGCCCACTGTTTCTGGAACAAACTCAGTTGCTGGTAGGGCTGGTCCTGCAGATCATCCGCTGAAATACTGTAGTAATGCAGCCTGCTGGATTACTCTAGGAATGCAGGCCGCTGGAATGATGTAGGTAGACTGCAGGCCGCAACTTCCACTGCAAGAGTGCACACAGGGTCCTGCTGATTTATCCCCACCATCCAAAGAGGCCGCAACAAGCCACTCCCTCTTCTTAAATAGACTCTCCCATGAGGCACTGTTCTTCTCAAGAGCCTTCCTATGCAGCGTGGCCCAATGGGAAATGAAGTCCTTCCACAGCAGAGTCTGATAATCAACCTCACTGGTACACTGCAAGTCCCACAAGGCATTGCTCCCACACAATTACATTCTCCAGTTACTAGACTCAGCACTAGAGGAGCTCTCCACAGTATATTCACAGGCACAAATGTCCTCAATGCTAGAAGTATAACACTTGACTCCTGGCTACATTACCATCTTTCTTGATTGAGTTAAAGAACCACATTCCCTGAATGTTGATCTAACTCTGGTCACCTCCTAGATTGTTAAGACAATTAAAAGAGCCTACTCTTCTTAAGGTCTTTCTGTTTCGGAGGACTTAAGAGGCCATTCAACTAGGGCAGTGCTAGCTCTGTGGACAGCTCAGTGTTGAGTGTTTGCAAGTCTGCAATATGGTCCTCCCAGGACACCTTCATTACACTTTAATAGGTGGAAGTCTTTGACGAAGACGAAACGCGCCGGGTAGATGATCCTGCTCCCATCTACTAATTTTACCAACCTGGAATTAAATGTGCTTGTTACTAGCTTTTAGCATGTAAGTGCAATTATTTTATAAATAAACCTTATTTGGTTATACAGTATCACACTATGCAGCTTTCATTCTTCACTGAGGCTTGCTGTGGTACTATTTGGATCCCTATACTCCTACCTCTACACCTGGAGCCTGGTCCCTTCAAGTGGTTGGACGACCGGTTCTTTATTGATACCTTAACCTGTGGATGTCTGACGCCCTGGATGCCCATGATTGAACCCGACCTGCATGTCTGGAAACCAGCCTGGCCCCTTCAAGTGGTTTGATGACGGGCCTTTCACCGTGATTCCATCCTGTGGATGCCTGATGTCCTGTGTACCCGAGGTTGAACCTGACCTACATGCCTGTAAACCAGGTATATCTGGTAAGAGTACCCTATACATACATGGTGGTGTTTTACCTTTTCAGTCACTTCAGATTTTTTATGTTTAAGAGACTAATTTCTTTATTGGTGGACTAATACAATTGAACTTTATCTCACCACACATTGTGTGGTTGTATAGACACTTTATATGTTTTTGCACATTTTGGGTTTATGATTCATGCATTTTCCCTAATTTGCTCTCGGTACTTCTAATAGGGGGGTTTACCACCCCTTTTTATGCACATATGCGCCACACATTTTCTCATATTCACTTTAATAGGTGAACCTGGCTCATGACAGTAAAGTTTGGAAAATTCATGGTGCATACTTATGCTGCTGATCATTACAAAATTTTTCTTGCACCCTCCCATATGGCGAGTTAGTTCCCATTGTATGCTGCCATGATGCACCCGGAAAGGAAAATTACGGAAAGGTGAGTATACAATTTTCTGTTGTCCATGAAGGGGTTTACTTGGTCACCAACAATGTTTAGGTAGGTGGGATGTGTCAAGAAACCTCCACATGAATAGCAGGAGCCAAGGTTTCCCAGAAGAACATTGCCCAAATCATCACACTGCCTCCACCGGCTTGTCTTTTTTTCCCCACATTGCATCCTAGTGCCATCTGTTCCCCAGGTAAGTGACGCACCCGGCCATCCACATGATGTAAAAGAAAATGTCATTCATCAGACCAGGCCACCTTCTTCCATAGCTCCACGGTCCAATGATGATGCTTGTGTGCCCATTGTAGGTGCTTTTGGCTGTGGGCACGGGTCAGGATGGGCACCCTGACCGGTCTGCAGCTACTCAGGCCCATACACAACAAACTGCGATGGCCATGTTTTCTGATTTTTGTTGAAAACATCGACTTCAGGGACAACATGTTCACTTGCTGCCTAGTATGCTGTATTCCACACACTTTCAGGAGCCATTGTAACCGGATCATCAATGTTATTCACTTTTCCTGTCAGTAGTTATTAAGTTATGCCTTAATGTATATTATATATATAACATATACTGTTATATATAATCAGTATATATCCTAAGTGTTCTCATGAATTATTTAAAAAAAAAAATGTTTAACACCAAAGAAGAAAAATCCAATTACATGAAAAAAACATGTTTATTTATTATTTATTTATTTCAGGTACTTCTATAGCGCCATCAATTTACGCAGCGCTTACATATACATTGTATATTCATATCAGTCCCTGCCCTCAAGGAGCTTACAATCTAAGGTCCCTAACTCACATTCATACATACATATGCTAGGGACAATTTAGACAGGAACCAATTAACCTACCAGCACGTCTTTGGAGTGTGGGAGGAAACTGGAGTACCCGGAGGAAACCCACACAGGCACAGGGAGAACATGCAAACTCCAGGCAGGTAGTGCCGTGGTTGAGATTCAAACCAGCGACCCTTTTGCTGCCAGGTGAAAGTACTATTCACTACACCACTGTGCTGCCCATTATGAGATGGAACCCATAGGGGGCGCTGGCACAGCTTGTACTGAATAAAGGCTGCAAAAGGTAACTGAAAGAAACATTGTAACTAAAACAAAAGGGATCTGTTTGAGGGAGTGGAAACTGTGTAACAGTTATAATATAGGAAATAACATGGGAATCAGAATCTTCCTTCTTATTGTATATTACAACTATTACAAATGTTTTATGTCACATGATGTCAGAATGGGCGGGGCAACCGGGTGGCCCTGCCCTTGCCTATATAAGAAGTCAAAGTGAACACAGCACATATGGTGGGTAGCCTCTTATAGAGGAAGAGCATTTTTCAAATTTTTGCTATTTTTCTGGTCCATCGGGCGTCGTGATTGACGGTGGATGTACATCACAGGACACTTTTTTCATTTTTTATGTTTTAACCGCCTCAGGACCGCCCACCGTCAAATGACGGCGGAGCGGTCCTGCTCTCACAGCGGGTGGACGTCATATGACGTCCTCCCTTTAAGCCGGGATTGCGCGCGATCGGGCGCGCGCATCCCGGCTCTGTCGGTGTCGCCGTGTCCCCAGGACACGCCGCTTCACCGACAGGGGTGAACAGCCATTGGTTATGGCTGTTCACCACGTGATCGGCTGTGACGAAGTCACAGCTGATCACAAACGGCACGCCCGCCGTTCGCACGGCGCATGCGCGCGTTCGGGAGCGCGCTGCGCGTGCGTGTCGGCCGGCGGCTGATACCTTGTGATCGGCTGTGATCTACTTCACAGCCGATCACATACAGTGTAAACAGAGCGGTAACTCACTGTTACCAGCTCTTCTCTCCTCACACAGTGTCCAGTGTGAGGAGAGAAGAGCTGGGAT